>OZ005757.1:3693269-4239716 GCA_963930825.1 Silvanus unidentatus | reverse complement strand
AAACCCATTCATTAAAAATGTGTTCTCATGTTATACTCTCTGCCATTATTTCCTTGTTGTATTAATGACATTTGGATGTGTGTACACTGTTGTGCTATCAATTCGTCTGCCTGCCCGTGTTTCAGATAAATACAGAAATATTGTCAAATTTTCATAAATCAAATAATATGGGGAATCATTTATTCCTGACACATTTACATAGACCCGTTATTAGTTGAAAATATGGTACTTTCGACACGTCGCATCTTTAACGCATTAAAACAGACATTAAAGTCATGTAGAACCCTAAAAAAACCCGCCCATTTGGTGGTATATGCTTAAACAAGATTAGTAATGACGTGTTAATCCGCAAAATATTTCAAACTTCTTAATAGACCGCCCCATATGGGCTTAAACAAAAAGGAGAATTTATTGCATCCGGGGGGATAGTTAACAAAATCGTGTGGCGCGCAATAGTCATTCAAAGTGTAGCGTCTAAAGCCGTTTCGGAAATCCTTAAACCTCATAAAACAGAGCATATATTTAAAAGAGATAACTAGAAATGGAATTGGCCTCATGAAAATTGTAGGGAGTGCTATACGAAATGTAACGTTTCAGATAGCGGAAATCGTACGTCACTATTTTCAATCCGGGACAAATGGCATAGAGAGGCGACGTCTGACTTAACTTCTTAAGTGTTTACATGGTTTTTAAAAGGGCATCTAATGGAATCTGCATATTGGCACGTTTGTTTTCAATTCACCACGTTTTATTTCTATTTCCATTGCTGTATTTATGGTTACAGGCTGAGAACCGTATTATATCTATAAATAGTCAAAACGTCCAATCTAAAATTGAAAGTAAACAGTGAGGTTTTGGAATGTTTAACACCAACAATTTCGAAAATATTGGATTTGGGAGTGAATGAAAATGAAAATTCTGCACCCGATTTCATGATCACAGTATAAAATAATAAAGCGAAATGGTACCTACCCACAGTTGTATGTGGGGGAGGTTGTTCCTTATAAAAACAGTCCCTTATTCATACATATATGACGATGAACTAGTATGGAAATCGCATAAAAACATTTGTGTATGATTTCCATTTCGACTTAAATATACAAATTACGCTGTCGAATGTGCATATTTGTATATATGAGTAAATCACAAACAAAGGAATTGCAAACAAAATCACCAAAATTATTTTTAACGACACTATAAAATAAAAAATTACGTTCGCAATGCTCTCAGATTGGGATTATTTGCAAGGGTCCGTTCCTATACCTTTGTATGCATATTAGCGGTGTTATTATGCTAGTAAACCGAAAGCAAATACACTCTGCGGGTAGTTTTAGGATTGTTTATGCTGAAAGGGGACGTTGTAATATGTGTATGTATGGAGAGTTAATGTAATTCTGCTAATATCCTTTAGTAGCTATATAAAAGCTTTTTAAACTTGGTTTGTACGAGGTAAGTATGTACAACGCGTTGCGGTTAAATTGTAACAGTTTGTTATCACGCCATTTTCTATGCAATTTAATCATAAATATGGACCTTATAAAAGAACTAATAACATTTTTAATGAAATTAAAGCATCGCTTATGACCCGTTCATAACCGAACGTAATTACCTTTACAAGTAAGCTAATTTAAAAAAAATTAAAGAGCTCACATAACACAACAAGCAAAATCATCTTGTTATGGATGTGAATGTGATAATTAACTAAATTAGATAATTTATGACTGAACACAATGTAAAAGTGGGGAGTTTTTGGTGAGAAACGGGCGTGTTAAGTACTCTATAATTACAAATAGCGGCGTGTTTGAAATATTAGCACCAAATAAAGCATGACTGGCTGTGGTCCGACATCAAAATCTCCCTTTTACTGGAAACCAACAACACCATCTTCTTCTCTCATTCCGTAGATACGATCATTCTTTATTCAAATTTCAGTAAACTATTTAGAGGTAAGGCGGAGCCATCGGGGAAAAACTACGATAATAAGAATTCCTTTTTTGTTTTGAGTTCGGCAAAAAATCTAATAAGGTTGATGGGATTCAATATTGTTCGAAATGAAAATGTCGTTGAAAGCTGAAAGGCAAAAGCCTCCAAAACTTCTCTCTCCCTCTCACCCTCTCCCCCTGAAAAGAAAAACATCGCTGATGTAAAGCTTAGAGGTCACATAAACATAATAATGTATGGCCACGTACGCAGGTTGAACATTGATGTGATTTCGTCGATATTTTGCCAAGTATGAAGGGGAACTAAGGTCCTATGTGTAACAGCAAACTGCTCTCTATATCTGCCGAGATAAGGCACGTGGATGACCATATAGCTTCCCACTGAAACAGCTTAATATTGGAGGGTGAAGTCGGTTATAAAAAAGCCGCGAACAGAAAGACATTTTGACCCTAAGGGGGCCGAAATGCTGAGCCCACTTGCATCCCTACACATCTTATTTAGCTGGCAAAAAAGTTCAATTTGCTGTAGTTAACATCAGGTCTTCGATATTCAGCCCTAAATTGATGCCAAATAGAGGCTAATCGTGTGTTTGGTCTAATGATGTCGTTTGTTCACCCAGATCTACACCATCCCGCTTTATGAATACGTAACGACAGCATATATATGTACGAAGGTGGGCATGTATACAGTCTGTTGCACCTGATTTTGCTCAATATTGCATGTGGGCTCCCCTATATCGTATATTCGGCAAGATTGTGTCTTGTTTTATGTTAAAGTATGACGCAAATTTTACGATAACTGCATATTATGCTTTTTGTGGACTGACAAGTGCTATGTATGCATATTTCCTCTTTTTATTTGTTCCTGGCTGTGAGGAATATTTCAACATATGTGTATTTTATCTTATTATTTGCATCTTTTGCGAAAAAATGTCAGTAGTGGAATGTGCAACAGAGGGGAGATATATAGGGATACGATTACAGACGGTGAAGAGCTTTTTTATATTGCAACGTGGAACATCAGACAAGATAGAAGAATGTTTATATGCAAACCTTATTGAATATTATTATTAATTAACATTAAATATCAGGCCCATTATTGGAATATAGTTAAATTAATAGTTATACACGCGCCGTTGTGCAGTTTATAGCTCCACTCAACTCCACAACAGCATATAAATACACGAAAATCAATACGAAATGTTACACATTAAAACCATTATAATCTAACAAATTACCAATTATATAGGTTTACGTTCATTATAAAGTACAATGGCTATTAGAGGAGATAATATCTAAATATATGGCGTAATAGGTGGTGGACACAATGCCTAAACTAAATATCACTATACAGATTGAATTTGTGTATATGAAAAGTTGGTACAAATGAGAGAGTTTAGAAACGGTATTAACGTTATAATTTAATGTTGTACAACCGCATAGCTAGTTATTCTATTTAAATTTCTATCAGATAAAATTTCAATATGGTCCTGTTCCATGTCAAGTTTATGGTGGTGTTTCGCCTTCTCTCTCGCATATAGAACTTGACAAGAGTACAATGGAGCCCTTCATCCGTTATTTGGCACAACAAAGCTATGAAGTGATATTGGAAATAGAATATTTCGCTTCGATACACTCTTTCATGCCGTCAAATGTAAATAAGGGATGTAACTGATGCAAAGGGTTGTGTTGTAGGATTAAAATGGGTGGTATTAGTTCTGAACGCCTTTCTCTCCTCATCACTTCTGCAGTGTGTGCTTGCTGTGCTCTGGCACCGTATTTGCAAGACTGTTGTGGCTTTAACATATGGAGCTTTAGCAGATTTTCACACGGTGCCTTAATTAATATTGCAACTGTATCAAACTACATCCTCCAAGTTGATATCAACTAATTCTCTATCTTTCTCTTCGAATATTATGAAAGAAAAAGCGGCGCTAGAACAGAGAGTTTCCCGATTAGATCGTCGCTCATTGCACTATTATTTACCATTTATTTATTTAATGGCGTAAACATTATTTTACAATTATCTCTATAAGCACGCGATATGGAGGCGGGTTAAAAAGTCAATATTTCAATTAAGTGGTCTATATTCTTTTTACGAACCATGTGTATAAACATTTTTTACAATCATTATTAGTTGACATTTCGTTATTTCTCTTTTAGAACGAAATTTCGTGACGGACCACAATGTATATACAATTATAAATGTATTTAAAGGGTTATTTTTTATTATATGGCATCATAATTCACTAAAATTTGATTTAATCGTCAACATAATTTATTTTTATTAGTCGCTATTTAAGTACAAATAAAATCTTTGCTATTTTTACATTAAAATCACTCTTTATAGCCGTAAAATAATTGTACAGGTGAGAATAATTGCAGGGGTAAAAATGAAAATGCGATGAGACATCACACATATAACGTACACAAGGAAATGCAACGGTTTTAATTTATTGCGTCAGAATTTTCCTATAGAGAAAAAGAAATGTGCAAGATATAATTAAAATAGCAATTATATATTTGCCTGTAAGAGGATATAAGTAGCTTTTTGCTTTGACAACATCACAAGTAGTTGCCTTTGTGATTAATGATTCGATGACATTTTTCCAACCGCAAAACGGTACCAACTCTATAAAATAGAAAATAATACGATAATAAATCTAATACTTATAATACACAAACATTTTTGCCTCAATTCCGTTCATCAATCAAACGCAACTTAATAGTCATTTATTATAACAATCTTATTTGGCTTGGCTTAAAAAAACACTAAGAAATCCACGTGGTTTGTTCTTTTACATGCATATACACCTACACGTGTAAAGTCGTTACTTTATGAGACTCATAAATACTGACTTATATACTACGTCTGTGTATCAGTATATAATTATCATTTGAATATTAGATCTGCAATGATGCAGTTTCGCTGCTCCCACCCAGAAGGTGCGAAGAGAGAGAAGAGACCGCCAATGCATGGAACATCTATTGTCTCTTCGCTAACATCTCTATTTCCTCTTTGGCACCCTATCATTATGCAATATACGCAGAAAGCGGCCCAATCTAACCCACACATTTTCGATTTATAAGTTATTAGACAAAATCGTGATTATAAACGAAAGCAAAATTGCTGGGTTGCTGAACTTTAACTTCGCCCAGTCTCTCTTGAAGATACAAGATACTCAAGATAGATTTAATCTAAATATAACAAATGTTTTTTCTTGTCATTGAAAAGAATCCTCCCACCAACACGGCACATACATGTACGTACCTACGTTATAATTATGAGTCTTTTTTCTCACTAAAATTAAATATTCACAGTTTTTTTACTCTCAAAGGTGTTGATTTCGGTATTAGGGCGGGTACTGGATATAAATGATAATTATATGCACGCTTCTTTATCGCCCAAGATAGAACTAATAAAATTCTCTGTTCTACCTTGCGGACGACACAAAAATAAACCGCCCCATAAAATTATCCTAATAGTATATTAATGCCACAACAATAAAAACCTCCAATAAATAAAGTGGAAAAAATGTAGGCAGGTATTCAAAAATTTATTGCTCGTCAAATTTAATTTGTTTGTCATTGTTTTGTAAAAAGCAACAGTTATTAGAGTTAGAAGTTCGTAGTTCAAGGACATACAATAAAAATGCAAAAGGTCATTTACATACACACACATCTGTCAATCGGACTGTCTTTCATTTTATATCGAACAGGAATTCCTTTTTCACTTACATGATCATAACTTTTCTATCTAAACATATTAAACATTTCTTTAACAAATCGAAGAAATGTTGTAACTTTAAATCTTGCATGTTCATGTAATGTTCACTTCAATGGAATGCTGATTGTTTATAATTACCCATTGAACAGCGTGATCCTTTTAATCTTAATAAAGCAAGTTCGGCACTGTGAACTTCTTTCGATCATTTGGCTAACATTTAATTAACTCGATATCTGGCTGATAGTGTTTGGAAGAGAGAAAAGCATATTTATTTGAGCCAATATTGTTCTTCAATCTTATACTGTATCATTTTATACATGGGATGACATAATGTTCCAGTCATGTTTGTATTGGAAAGCCAGTGACAGAATTCAACTTAATTGCTCATATGGCGCAAGATTGAATTTTTAATTAAAACATCATCACTCATACTGTCTAATTCAAAGACTTTTCAATTCATATAAGCTGAAATTCCATTATACTATGACGTTGTATCAACACAATGTATGGATGTTGATTTTCATATTATTATTGTATAAAGTGAATGACAGAGACAGGGTGGTCTTAATTTACTTATTATGTGTTTTATAACTTAATTTGTATGCATGTATGGTGTAATTTACATTTTAGAATTTATTTTCTCATTTTTACACAAACTCACATCTATATTTGAATTTTATAATCTAACTCCCAATGGATTCTTCTCATCACTCTCACAGCAACCAACAAAAAAAAACAACAACACCGTTCACACACAGTCTTATTATAGATTTAAAAAACAACTGAGCACATTGCACATATTTAAGCGACTTAAAGGGGAATAATTTGCACTTAAAAGCTTCCTAAATAGCCTTCTCAAAGGAATAAGCAATACCCATAAAGAAATGTCTTAAAAATCGCATGCCTATAAAAATAGGTATTATTTCCATCGTTAACCAAATTGCCTTCTGGTTTAAGGCGTAAGTACAGTATCATCCGGTTGTTATTTATGAAAACTTTTAATTCAACTCACATACGGCAGTGAACATAATTCCTTATACTTTCCTCAAACTTTCTGACAACTTTTTAATGGAACTTTATATAGAAATTATATCGATTGTTAATATTGACGAATAATAGAAACAATAATTGGATAGTATAAGCATTTCAGATGTCATATACATTCCTTCAAAAGCAGCCCTTATTTAAATTATACACTGAATTTAATCGTGCTCTATTCTCCAATGTCTGCATCAGACGCAACACGCCAAACCGTCCTCCTCCGTTGTCGTCTAGCTTCCTTCTCTCCATTCAAAACTCACCCAACATCTGGCCATCACATCACTATAAATTTTAATTCCGTGCCCAAAAAGTGCACCCTTCACCCCATATATACCTATACAGTAGGAAAACGTCATTGTTTTTCGCGGTGCAGGCCCATCTCTCTCTAGTGGGTGGTATATTCGTCCCTATTGTAGGCGACGTTGCGTTTTAATTGTGGTACTTAGTTATGTTGTCAGAAATGCGATTGTTAAATAAATGTGTGGTGTGAAGCTATAAATAGCAATTAACTGCAGACAGGCGTGGAAATGCGTTTAGAGGGTAGGGTCGAAAATCGTACATACTCACTTTGGAAAAAAAATTTCCACCGTTCATTATTGACTAAATGACATACACAATGTGCTTTATGGTCGAATGTCTATTGAGTCTTGAATCGATGATTTATTAGCAACGATTCAAACCTAGACTTCACTAGTCTACAACAATATTTCGTAATATTATTGCTACTCGCATACGTTGTGCGGTTTTGCGCCAATAGTGCACTTCTTTAACAAAAAATTTAATCACTCAGAGTGATGTAACGCGCTCCTTGTACAATCCTTTATAGAAAGACCGAAATGCAATTACATTGTAATACTTTTTGGTCGCCTTCAATTATATACAGTTAAACATGGAAAAGTTGCTTGAATTTTTTATCTTGAAAAGCTACGTTGACATCTCCTGGGGATGCATTGTTAAATTTATAAATATAGCGTGCTGAAAAGGAAATTTTCAACTGTACTTTAACTAATTAACGTGGTATATATAGGTTCATGAAGTGGAGAATATACATGCATTGTCTATTTCGGGGTGGATCCGGACAAGCTCGAAACATTTTCTATCAAAGCTGAACGTATGTGTTACCACCCCCTGAGTTAATAACCATGCCACTTATTACCTTACACATTTAATCATGCAAACTGTTTGTAGCGTGCGTCCACATTTTGGTAACTATATACCTATTATTAATAACAATTATTATTTGTTAGGTGTACACATATACTGGCAGGTGTGAATTCCTGACTTTAATATGTGTGTGGCGTTTTATAACATATAGGACTACAATTATTTAACTAACAATGAAATATGGTTAGGGATTGGTATGTGTGTGGAACGGTAACAGTTATATGACTTCCTGTGAAATTTATTTGTGATTAATTCGCGTAGAAAAGGGCATCTACTAATTGACACCCTGGCGGAAACAAGACTTCAGTGGGCATAAAGAAAGCACCCTGTGGTGCGGTGCATTGTACAATTCGATTGCCAAATGGTCGCCGACGCATTCACAGTCGGTGGCATTATGTTTTTCGTATTGTTCTTGTAAGTCGGATTAAATTATTAAATGGCACACGGTGATAATGTTTGTAATTTTCTTTCGAACATATATCAAAATGAAGAACACGGCATGGGAACAGATAAATAACACTGTGTGTGGACGCAAGCGGTCCGCAATTTCCTTTTTTTCTCCTTTGCTCACAAACAAGTAAACAAGATTCGCTTTATTTAATTGTGCATAAGTCGCTTCTTTCTTCAACACCACACATAGTACCCGTGTGGAACAATTGGACTATTGTGATTCTTATGCTAATCCAGAGGGAAAGAATAAAGGCAATACCTACTGTATTTCAACTGTGTGTCAAGACACACAAACTGTTTTTCAAACAGCGGGTGATTTTAATACTTCGGGGGTTAAAACGATAAAATCTATCCCGTATATTAAAATAAATTGCATCAATTGCGCTTTACTTATGTGTATATGTATATTTTATAATTGCACAGTCAGGGGAAAATAGAAAATGTTATTGCATTTTCCAACGCAATTTAATCATTTACAGTGCACAGGTTCTGCGAAAAGTATCAGTGCAAAATAATTGTCTTTGTCGGGAAAATGGAATTTCATTTGAATTCACCTCGGAGGTAGAAAATTATTGCTTTTACATTGTTTTGTTGTTAAACCAATAATTTAGGGACGAGAGAGAGAAATTCGCGTTCGTCGTTATCACAAAGTCTGTTTTGTTTCGTTAAAAACTTTTACGTGTAATTGTTTTAAACCCAGAATAAAGTGTATTCTAATTGAATAACTCAATTGGAAAAATATTAACTACGAGTATTTATTCAAACACATTTTGACTGAATTTGCTGAAACAATTCTCATCGCCTAATACAAGCACTGTGAATCCCTTAATCTAGTAAAATGGAATATTAGACACATTTTCGCGAATTTGCCCATCATTTTGCATAACTACACATGCATCACACGGATTAGTTACAGATGGAGTGACAAACTTTGATAGAGAATTACACCAGAGACATAATCACTAATGCTATCATTTTGTCGTTTGATATTGATATGACTGGTTCTAGTAGTGATCAACCAATCACCATTATATTATAATTACGACGCAATAATGGACTGTGTAGATGGTAATTAAGATGTATCAATAGTTGTAGTCCATTATAGGATTATTGGTAATGTTGATTGGTCCATTTGCATTTGCGAATTGGATTTTATTTATACATACATTTTTCTATAATGCTGCCTATGACTGCCAATGTTGTGTTAAATCCGATGCTATAATGCGACCTTTAATAACGTAAAAGGCTTTCGGCCCTCATTAACCCCTTCACATCCATTGCACCCTCATCACACAATAAACTTCATTCTGATACCATTACAACGGTATCCCGTTTCACGTGTTGTATAACACTTTTATCAAATTTATATACTTTATACAAAACAACCCTATATTCCCCTAATTGATGACATGTACTAGAAATTGGTCCTTAATTGGAACTTTGGCAATTTTCAAGATTTCCTCAAAGTATATTTGTATGCTGTTGGAAATATATTGGTGGAAGGCAAACTGGCAAGTGGAGTGCTAACAGTGGAGCGACCATGTCAAGTACATCGTCTCCAACATGTTTGTAGAAACGGTAAGAGCTCTCGATAACTCCCCACAGCTACAAACATTAAAGAACCTACATTTTTCAAAGGTCCTTCAATTACCAATGTGATAATAGTGCCAGGACCCTGTGGATTTTATTATACGCGAAGGGAGTGAAATTGAGTTTGAATATGGATATCGTAATTTTATATATACAACAACATATTGACGGGAGACCAAGGGGAGAGTTAGTAGGACCTTCTTTCTCCTTTCCTATACTATATGCGTGTAGTGGTTTTAGTTAACTAGACGCTTTTTTTCTCTTTGTACGCATTCTGATTCTCACAAAGGAGAAGAAATTCGAAGAAAAAAAGTCCTGACGAAATAAATCTTGTTTTATGATTTGAGTAATGAGATGAAAATGTGTCAGTGATTCAGAAGCTATCCAAACAAATTGAACCACCAACGCACACACCACCATTATCTAGTTACTTACATTGTGGCTTTGTCACCTAACTTATGAATTTACATGAGGCCGTACTATGCGTACACAAAGAACATGTTATTCCTTATTAAATTATTCAACTTGTATGCTGGATGTGTATGGGCCTATTATGACAGTGGAGTTGTCGTATAAAGGTTTCATAATCACTGACTTTTGTGAAAATGTTTACATATTAAAGTATAGACTGTCGACGTTAACTTGCTCTTGATAATACTAGTTGTAATCGTAGTGAATTTAAATCAAAGCCCTCCGAACTGAAGTCTGTAATCAACTAATAGGGTCACAATTTATTTACTGCATTTATTATCTCTTTGAAAGCTATTTTCTTTTACGCGAAACTGTGTAGAGGAACATTCGATGCGTTTATATTGTCCATAAATCGGTATTATACTAGATTTATTGTACTTTAAGTAATAGGATTTTGTGTTGTGGCTTACCGATTTAAGGTTTTGCTTTCGCACTATTAAAATTATCAAGATTTTCTATTAGTTAAGCTTATTACGGTTCTTATAATTGAAAAAATTGGCTAGGTATATATTTCCATGTAAATCCATTACACACATTTTCATCGCCCAAACTCCAATAATTATTACTAATTACATTTACCTTTAATAATACCAATTCCATTTGTCGCAAACATCAACTAAGTTTGTTTATGAGTTTCCATTGTGTTCAATTTAAACACGTTATAATTAATTAAAGCTGTATGGGTATGTATTATATGTACCATCAGGTATATCTCTAAATATTAAATTAATACATATTTTGTAGATTATATTAATTAAAGTCAAATAAGTTCTAATCAAAATAATGCAAATGAGATTATATTATACGAGTAAATGTATAGGTATACAGTAACACATACCTACCTATATGATGATAATTATTATATGAATATTCTAATTAACGATCATACACATGTTACAGTCGAGATAATATTAAAATTGTTAGTAAAACACCTGAGAAAGTTTCTCTGTTCAAGACCACACGGAAAACCTTAATACATAAACATCAAAAACACACGTGTTAATTTTTTCCAAACTCATGGAAAAAATCTCATCCAACAACAATGGCCTAACCGTGACTATTATAAATCGGGTCGCATATATGGCTGTCCTGAAATATAGTAGACAATCCCACAAGTTGCTTAGGCTTGAATGTTGGCTGTTTGCAAAACCGCACGTGAGTATAATTAAGTCCGAACCTGCCTTTATGGTTATCACGACTTTACTAACATGATTTACTTCGCTTTGATAAACTTGGGGTATAAACTATCTGCTTACAGTAATTACCGCATGTTTCAGATCACGTCCAATTCATTACAAATAACTTAGCACAATCGTTATTTGGTAGGTAGAGACCCCGATGCCCGATGCGTTTCTTATTATTACTGTCTTGATGGGGCCCGACTTCAACAACCACAAGCACCCATAAAGAAGAACTCCACACTCGAAGCTTTTTTGCTGAAATAAAGCCATCATGTGAAGGTATGCAATTATAAAAAACTGAACTATAATCACCAATTAACTAAACAACGGAGGCCCCGATAATAATTATGCGAAACTCTCCGTTTATTTATTCATAATAATAAGATATTTTTGTTTACAGTTAAATGTAAATTTCCCAACAGAAACACTGTGTGTGTTGTATGTAGGTACATCCATACGTTGCATGAATGTGCGGTCGAACGAGTGGATCATACTTACAATACGAATTTAAATTTCCTCTCTGAAAAACTCTGAGAGTTTTAATGATTCCTGCTTGTTTGTTATCATATAAATGCAACGTACACGTTTCATATTGGTATATGATCGAAAAAATATATGTACATATTATTTACTGAGCCAACAATACAAACTGAATTGTAAATAAATTCAAACGGTAACAAACATGCATGCATCACAAGGCATGTTTACTTTGGAAGCCGAAGACACACTCAAGTCACTCCCATCATTCGACTAGACGTCACATTAATAAACACTTGGAACATGATCGGCCGCTGCAATCCATTCGAAACTTGTCATTCACGATTATGCAAATGCTTTTCCAAGGATGGCCATCATTATATGATATGCAGAGGCGACTCCACTCGTTATACAATTCTCCACCCATATATTCATTACACTGCATTTTATCAGCCACAACCCCCGTCTTTTAGGGCGTCATGTTATAGACGTTTTAATCAGATAAAGTGTGCTCTTGTTTTGTTTGCCAGATATTATCATTATGGCTTGTGACTGCAAACTGTGGAATATAGAAATTGAGAGAAATAATATTATGGCTACATTAAGTGGCAAACTGTGTGGGGGTTGCTAGAGAGCATCTTTGGCGACGCCACCAAGATAATGCCATATTCTCCAGAGGGGTGTCACATAGCAAAACCAAACCCAAAACTAATTGAGTTGTGTGAGTGTCTTCCTGTCTGATGTCAGCATCATATACAGCTATTACAAGCGTTCACCGTGTACCCAACTTGATATGAAACAAATGCAAAGACATTTATTGTGTTGCGGAACCAAATCTTAATTACATTAGAAATAAGCGAATAATCATCTGTTGACAATTTATCAAGAATTTATTCCAGTTTGATATAAAGGCGCGAGGGAGTGAGAGGCATGAAAAACTATTTCATTTAACGCTAAACACCATAGTTTGGGAAACTTTTGATGGTCCATAGTTGTGGTTGGATCTGTAATTTAATCAAAACTATTATCGAGTGAGAAGTGCACACAAGAAATATATTTGCGCTGTTCTATCGTGCATAATTCCCCCTTTTAGCGCGCTTTTCTCCGTATAAGACATCTATTACAATTAAACTTAATTACACTTGTAGTTTATCAGATATAGACACTCCTGTGAAGGACTCAGATATAGGTGGTGTTTTAAAAGGTCGTTATATGCCACCTGCACCACTGATACATTTCGAATGAAGTCAACGTTGCCACCACACATAAACATAAGTCAGTTTTATCAGTGTCACATCTTGTTTACATTGGCTCAACTCAAAGCTCATCAGTGATGCTCTCCGCTCTCTCGCTCGCACCTATTCTACCAATACAAGTCTCATCTCAATATTGACTTTCTCCTCAAGTGTTATGTAGAATGCAATATGTACTTATTGTGGTAAATGCACTGTATTGTAAACAGCAATTTGCGGATCCCGTTCACAATTAATTGCACAGACGCGCCAATTGTAGAAAACGAACGAAATGTCGAATGATGAGAGTTTTTTTTGGCAATTTGGGAATCACACAAATAAATATAAGGTGCGCCAAAGTGTCAGTGTGAAGAAATATTTGTGAAGGTGTTATATGATGAACGGAAAAGAAATAAAAAAAATGGAATACTAACGGAGTTTTATAAACTTTTCAAGCATAAACCAATTTCATTAATTCATAAGTTTCACATTTGAATTCCATTCTTGACGAGAATGGGAGGCCCGTATTCGATGACAACATCTCCTCAACACGTCCTGTATAAGGATGCAAGATTGAAGAGGCGAGTTACAACGCCATGTTACAGCTCTCCAAACATCCATCATGTGTGATTTTAGATTACAAAGTAGACGAAGCGAATAAGTGTCTCCTTCACAAGCCACACATATTTTATGGGGCATTAGAATTTTTTTCTAGTAAATATGGTATGTTATAAAAATTTTCCACAAAGAAATTATATCGATAATAGAATATAAATACTCTGCTATTATAAGTATTGAATTTCATTTGTGCATGTTAAATACTTTTTCGTATATGTACCTATTATACATATAGACGAACCACACCCGTCTCTAATAATATAGGGTGGGAATAAAAAATTGTTTTTCATTTAAGTGTTGCTTAGATCAGATAAACGGTTATCAGTGGTGAGAGGTTCTTTTTTAATGGTCAATCACTGTGTAATTATATGAATAAATGCAAATGTAGCCTGGCTGGACTAGTAATCGGATGCTTATTAGAAGGGTGTTGAGTAGACCTATACTCTATACTCATTTAAATACTAACTCTTCGAAGATAAAATTTAAATTTACAGGTGCCTTAACAACCACTAAATACCACAATTGCTAATAAAATATGTCGGTCGCCATAAAATCGTTAAAGATGTTGTAAACATGCCACTAAAAACATTTTTATTGGCATATTACATTCCCTCTATATCAATTATTTTATAACACATAACTCTACATTTTATTTTTCAAAAAAATGGAATGCTTTTTGTCTTCACGATCTTTAGGATCTCAATGCCTTTTGTGTGTTTGTGTTATGTGCTCCATGAAATTTATGACTCGTCTCAACATCAATGCAGAAATATACAATAACAAGGTGTGAAAAATTATTTAATTAAGCTGCAATAAAATTAATTTAATTATAATATCATCATTAGATTCTCTAATTCCAATATTAGAGATATCTTTATTCAGCTATAAAAAAAACTTTTATGTAAGATAATTGGAGGAAATTATTTCATTGCCTATTCATTGAAATATATGTGTAATACGTTATATTATGCAATAGAATTCTATAAATCACACAATAAATGTTGTAAAGGAATAAAATTTAATTATGCTCTGATGGGAGGACAGAAAAAAACATGAAAATATGTGACATACAAAATTTATAATTAATAAAGTTCAGCTTGATATGAAAACAATAAGCCCCATATCAGGCCTGTGTGGTAAATGATAAATTTAATTAAGAGTAGATAAGTTAGTAGTTAGAGTAATAAATTTTACCTGTTCACGTATAAACTTGCAATTTATCTATCCAACGAAACTGCAACCAACTGTCATGCGTTTTGCAATTTATCATCATTTATCAGTTGGAGATTAGTCTCTTATAATTGTCGCTTAATATACCTACCTCTTTTACACTGGGAATTTGTAAACTCCGAATCCAGTTGCATCTTTATGAGTTCACTTGACAATATTACCGTCTTTAATTAATTTCATCATTTTTTTAGCAAAAAGAGTCACTTAGGTAAACGTAATCTTTACAAGAATAGAGGAAAAGCCGTCTTCTTATTTCAATGTTTCATTTAACTTCATTTCTGCTTCAGTAGTTTCTAAGCAGAATATCTTTCTACTAAACAACTGTTATTTTATTCGGGCGGAAGTACTTAATCAAATTCATTGAAAGAGACTTGATGAAACATTAACGTAATTAACATGCCTTAAATGTGGTATTAAACATTATTTATTAAGGCGTCGAGAGTCTCTATATAGGGACTGTTGTAGCAGATAGTCAAAAACAAGCCTTTCTTCACATAAAATTCAAGAAAAAAGTCCACAAATGACAAACGGGAACACACACATAGAAGTATTTTTGGAAAATTCAACGAATTTTCCGTCTAAATAAATAATGGGTCATGTGTCAGTTATTAATAATAAATATAGCGCAAAATAACCATTTTCGAAGATACAGTATAGTTTTGTTAGTTACATAATCACACTGGTATGCTCCATTTATAGTCCTGATGGGCGTAAAGAAGTACCGTTTTCGCGTTTTCACCAAAGAGAAATTCAAAGCAGAATACTCATTTATATACTTAATAATAATACACATCAATTATTCATCTTGCATCTCTAATTAACACATCAAAGCGAAGTGAAATGTCTTGACCACAAGGCAGTGTACCAGTCCACAAAAATATTATTATAAATACATTATAATTGTTGGAAACAAACTGAAAATTATCATTTAAGAAGATTTTTTAAGTCGTTAATAATGTGAAGATTTACACTTTGGGTAAAGATGGTATATAAGGAAAGTTTCCAAAGTGTTATTTGTTATAAGGCAAATTTATGAAGACATTCTTTTATAATTTATTTTTAAACGTAGAGATGATGGCTTCAGTCGCAGACACATAAATTATCTGCAAATATAATATACAAGTCATGGACAGTAAAACCGCTAATTCTTAAGGGTAATATGCAACATTATATGACCAGTAATGTCCAAGCACAGGCATACATTTCATCATGTATAAAAATACACATAAGCCTAAAAGATTTATTACATAATCATTACAAAGATATGGGTCCAATGTATTCTGAGAAAACCGCAAGGATTTTAAGATATTGTGACAAATTTATATTATAATGTAAATCCATACATCAAGTTCTAATTATGGGATGGATTTTATGTATACATATGTATAAATTTCATGTGGAAAATATTAGATTAATGTTCAGTTGTGTTAAATAAACACTTGTCTATTTGTATTATTGCATTTTTATTTAAATTAACTCCTAATCCAACAAATTGGCAGAAATGCTGTAAGTGTTAAGTGGGTCCAGTAACGGAAGAATATGACAGGTCTCACTCATATCAACCTTACACAATTTTATTATACACACACATATGTATAAAATAAATAATTTATTTAAATAATCCGGCATTTGAAAGACTGTGTGACTGATTCCGAGTCGATATTCTCAAAACAAACAAACAGCCACACACATAGTTAAAGAAATTTGTTAAACACGATATAAATAACAGATAACATAGATTTTATTTGCAGTATAACATATACAATGTACAAGAACAATATATTTTATAAAAAGATAAATATTATAGAGGTTTTCAACAAGTATTGGTGGAAATAATAATTCATATTGTCTGACATCCACGCAATAATAAAAATGGTTAATTCGTTTTCGGTTGTGGCCATTATTATAATACCAGGCCAACAGACTCTTTCCACTCTTATTCTTTCTTCATTTCTTACACCATGTGGCGAATTTTAATATACAGAAAGAAATCATAACAGAGCCACAGTAAATTTTCTAAAGTATATAGAAAGAATGACGGAAGAAATAATGGCCCAGGATGCTTAAAATTATGTTGTGTACAAGATGATACGAGATCGTTTTTGCCATGTTGCTCTACAATAAATATTGGTGTTTTGAGATGAAAATCATTTAAAAAATTCAACATGTACTCTATATGGGGGCGAATTTATTCAACACATCATCACTATTATATCTTCCTCTTCTTTCTCGTATATGTGATGTTGCATTTGATGATAATTTCATTTTCTCCACTTTTGTTCGACTCTCCAATAATTTATTAAATTCATTATGTACTTGTTCTAAAAGTGGTCGCCTTATTCAGTACCGAATTTACTTATTAAAGAAACCGATTTGGTTTAATAATAGGAAACCGTTTTTGAAATGGTTCCCAACTCCCGTTGATAAATAACTGCCATAAATAATAGTGGGCAAAAGAAGAATACAATAAAAAACATACAAATACGTAATTTAAAATATATGTACAATTTGTATTAGATGACTTGTGTTGGACAAAAAAGTGATTAATATCTGTCGAAATTTGGATTCATCCTAATTACCACAGCAGGAGGTATTTTGCTACTGAAAGATTGATTAATTATATTAATTTTTGAAATTATTTCAAATAAGAAGAGAAAAAAGTGCTTCAAATACAATCGAGTTGTTCTGTTGTGCGAGAGTGAGTATAATTTACGAAACCTGAATGAATTTCAAAGAATAATTGTGTCGACACAAGAATACTGGCAATAGGAAATTTATTTGAAATTCAACAAGTGTATGATGTGTAAGAACGTAATTAATTTGATTTGTTATAGAGAATTTCTGTAGCTGTGCTTTATTTAGTTATATATTTGTTAATTTGATTTTCTTGTGTGCGCAATTCGCTCAACAACAACTAACAACCCTTCTAATAATTGTATAAAATTCAACATACACACACATAATAAAAGACAAGAGGAGAAGCGAACGGAAAACTAGAGTTTGCTTCCTAATATTTAAATTATGGCTCTACAAGAGATGCTGTGTGTGTATATGTTGTTCTGTAATCGTCTTCCAGTAATAGTAGTGGCACAACACATAGCAGGAAGAGTAGAGTACACACACAAGTGTCATCCATAATAATAAGAGGCCCACATTCTCTCCGCTAATGATAACCGACAGGTGGTGCACAAGTAGATTACTTTTCCTAGCGGGCATGTTATTGTAATATTTACTTATTTGAGAGTCACATTGTGGCTGCAGATGCGGAAAAAAATAACGAAACTCGAGTAATTGTGTGATGTAATTAAGACTGCAGGGGGTCGATCCGATGAAATTGTGATATCCTTTGTCGCATATATATACACCAATAGCATTGGATAGCTAAAAATCGTCTCGGTGCATTTACTTTGACGCTTCTTCTCTTTTGTTGCTTCTGTCTGCGTTCTTCTTTTTTACGATTGTATGTGTCGGTGTGATCTCTTCCGCTTCGGAACGTTTTAATGGCCACAGTATTTAGTTTTATGATGATCTTTTCACAAGAAATAAATATATAATTTTTATCTTCATCGCCTTCATTCTCTCTCTCCACTCACCACCGCATAAAAATAAAAAAAGGGTGAATGGTTATAGAGCGAAGACGTGAGATTGCTTTTAAAAACCACACACATCCACACAACAGAGAATTAAGTAAAATCGTTTAGACGATCTTCCTAATCTTGTTGTTTCGTTTGTTGCCATTAATTCCTCTCTTTATACGTAATACCAATAATCATTTCATTTATTTATAGCGGACGTAATGGTCTCTTTGTGCAACAACACAGCCAATATTAGTTGTACATACTGCAAACTTTAATAGCATTAGGGAATAACAATAAATTCCTATCAATACCAGTTTCTTGTATGTACAACAAGCAAAGTAACCACGTATAGAACGATACACCTACACAATGTGAACAAAACGAGCAGCCAGCATTAGATATCAATGTTTGTCTTGAATAAAACATTATTTCCATGCTTAATAGTGACCATCATAAAATGTCACAGATGGAAAAAACCACCAAGTTTACTTACAATTTCAAATTCCCTACATTTGCACATGAAACAGCATACAACATGCGCTCCCATCCGTATACGGAAAAACGTACAACACTGCAATACATATATTCGAAAACATGATAATAATGCATCATGGAAACGAAACATGTAGCTGTTTGGAAGACATGCAACTGTAATTTTGCGAAATGTAATTCTTTTATACAATTTTCGAAATGTTTCGCAAAAGTTTGATTTATTTGCAGGATTACACCCTAAAAGGCCACAAACATCTCTAATTAAACCACTTACATAATACCTAACTAATATACCTATGTAGGTACACAAACCAACTGAAGCAGTTAATTAAATAACATTAAATATTTATAAAAATCAGAAAAAAATTCTGTTTAAATAACGAGTTAAACTCAAACATGTTTCTGCTATTTGGAAAATAAAAGAAAAACGTGCACTGAACAACACAGACGACGTTTTGAAGAAGCACAATCCAGGTGACAATTAATCACTTCAAGTTAATTAGTGCGTCAGAAACTCTCCCTGTTTTGCACAGGTAGGTAAGTTTAGTATACGAACGACGAACACTGATGAAATGCCTCTCTCACTTATTTAAGATTAAACTCAATGAGGCGGGAGAATCAATTTGTCAGGAACATTATAATTGTTTGCGTGAATTTTCCCCCTTCAGTGCATTGACCATCGTCTTTACATGCTTTAATTGATCTTCTCAAAAGTATTGATTATAAAGTCTCATAAAACAACTTGTTAATCGAGAGAGCAAGTTTATATTATAATTGCATTTTCTTGGAATTGTTTAAAATATAAGTTTTGAGATTATCTATGAACAGGCACCAAACAAGAAGCCTCAAAATCATATAAGGAACGATGGAACGAGAAGAGAAAAGAGGATGCAACATATAACTTTTGTTCGTCTTTTATGAAATTTTATCATAAAAGCCTCTCAAGGGTTCAAGTCGCCGACACTAATTTGTAATTATTTTCAATTAGAATCTTCCATATCAGCGTACATACAAGTGTATAGTTTAATGTATATAAGATGGTTGCAATTTCGTTTAAATTCAACTAATAATTACTACATGAAAGAGGTTTTAAATAATTTGCATCTTATCGTAATTAAAATATGTATGAGAGGTCATATGGAAAGTCGATGCACCTCTTCTCTCACCTCTATATCTTCACATTATTTCCCCTGCATTGGCCAATAAATAACACCTTAATACTTTAAAGATTTTTCCCTATTCCACATGGAAACAAACGCGCTTCTATCTAAACATCTTCTCCTCCCAGCCAGGAGTGATTAGTAAACCAAATACGGCAGTCCAGTAATAATGATGCCACTTTAAAGTAATATGCTTACAGTAATCTTAAATCATCAAAATGAAACAACCTGCCTTGTACATATGACGAGGGTCTGCATTAATAACAACCGATACCATCTTACTTCCTACCGCACACAAACACACATTCACTTAATACGGGACGGTTATGAAACAATAAACAACCGAATAGAGTCAGGAGTACCCAAGTATATTAGTGCCAACATTGTTGGTGTGCACTTGTTTTAAAGGGCCCCTTTTAGCGTTCTACACCTACAAACTAGTCGTCCTCATACACATTTCGAGTCATAAAGTCCCCACGGATATCGTTATATGCCCAGCTTGATGAATTTATTAAGTTACCACTTTAAAGGTCTTTGTGCCGTATTTCCCTACCTCTTATTATCATATACATTGTTATTTATTACTGCTGAATGTAGATCTATTCCACACACCTTTGCAGATAATATTTACCCGATTATTATCAGTAAGGAATTATCATAATTTCATTGCAACAAAACAATTAGATTCTTTTGTCAGTCCCCCACGTTTCTCTTTGCTTTCTACGATGGTATCGCTCCAATAAATTAAATTTATTTGCTCTCAAGTTATATTAATAATTATATTTGTTCTGAGAAACACACAGTTTCTAGCATAAATTCCTTATCGATCATCTATAGTGCATGGAAGTAGGACGCTCCCGCTCCTCCGCATTTCCTGGCAAGGAATCTGTATAGTATCACGGAACACGATGTGTGCTGGCCTGCCTGAAATCCAGCCTGCAAACGTCGGGATTGTGGATGAATGGTCTTCCTGGTCGCAAGCAACGTGTTGGCTCTGTCAATAGAGCGAATTGTAGAAGAAGCCTGTCCATGACATGCACTATACACAAAAGAAGACTTGATACGGAACTGTTACACAGTCTGAATGCTAGATGGGATCAGATGGGTGTTTCGTTCCCTTTGAGCGACGACTCATTTTATATTTTCTATAATTTAATTTCGAGTTATACCTTTGGTGAATTTAAAAATTTCAAACACAGACAAACATCAAATAGATAAATACCTATACCATCATGTTGAGAATAAAAAACGAACTATTGTGGATAAGGGCACGAGTAACAAAGAGTAAATTTTCCTTTATGTTCTTCTAATTTCATATATATTTATACTATTATATCCTTTTTCCTTTGTGCTTTATTTCTTCTTGTACGTGAAGAGGAAAATGTATGTTATTTAAAAAATAAATAAATAATCTATAAAGCGAAGATCTTTCGTCCCTCCCACACAAATAGGTGTATTGAATTATTGTGATATATTTCGGTAAATGGTGTCGTGTTTATTCTTAGCACACCTTCACTCCTTCACTTGAGTTACTGAAAATGTAATTTTCGAACAGCATTTCCTGAATTTTGATAAAGAGCACTGCAGTCGGGCCCTATAGATATATACAATTTTCAAACACTTTTCTGAATGCCAATACATATAGAGGGTTTGGTGCCATTGAAAAATGCACTCGTGCACAATTTTTCATTATGTATACAAAAACCACATCGACATTATAATAACTTTTTGCAACTTGTGCTGTGTGAACAACAAAGGTTGCAAATAAATGGAATTGGATTTGGAAGGAAATGCGTGACGTGCGTGATTTGTTAATTACTTCAGAAGCTAAATTAGTTTTTAAATAAGAAGAAAAGTCAACCACTCAATTATAATTCGAAGTAATTTTTCCTTTTTATCACGTCAGGAGGTAAATTGTAACTAATAAATAAAACAATTTGTTTGTTTGATGGTGGATAGAACTCTGGTTTTAAATAAATATTAATACAGTGTAGTGTAGTTGGAATCAATATTTTATCTTAATTTCCAATGTGCTTAGAGAGACGAAATTCTTTTACGACGATAGAAAATTTCAATTTAAAGATAAAGAACGTTATACTCATCTCCCACAGAGCCAGTGTTCAAAAGTTAAACGCACCCAATATGTATGTAAATGAATATTGTTTTATATACTTTGTATAAACATAGAGAGGCAATGGATGCTCTGGTATTTCTAATCACCATTTAAGTGTGATTGTTACATATCACTTTCATTAATCTAGATCTTGGGGCTGCGATGGTAGGTAGGTACATAAGATGTGTGAATATATGCAAATTGTTTCCTTTCTGCCCTAATAGAAATTAATACAAGTGTGTGCCAAATAGGCGTTATGCAAATTCCGTATTACATTACACTAGGCCATCATCTCATTTTTATATCTTCTTCATCTAGTTTATTAAGCAAACGTGGCTTCTGGCTGTTTAATTTCCACTAAATACTAAATAACAATACCCAACGTCGAATAAATTGCACTTGCACAGCTGATATTGCTTTGGAAACGTTCCAAATTAAAATTACCGTTTGAATAAATAGAATTTAATTTTTCTCCCAACAACACATATACACATTGAGTTGTGAAAAGCGAACGAAATCCAATCCACTTGTAACACAATCGAAATCAATTTTCACTATTTCACGATACACCTTTTTGTGTATAGTGCACAAATACATTGTGACATTGTCTCTCATTTCCTTTATGAAACTCTAAGCCATTTTTCTGCTGCTTCCCAATGCTGCGACTAAGTAATTTATTTTTCTCGTCTATACACTTTTTTTCCTTGGGAAATCTTTTTGGGCGCGCTGAACCACTTTTCCCCATAGATCTAAAGGTTTTGTTTTAAATTTTTCACACGCATGGTTTATCTCTAAATGTATTTTCTAGAATAATATTGTGGATGTATACGGCGGGTATCTGTATTCGGGCTTTAAACTCGATAATGGATAACACAGAAATTTTATTGACAGATTGAAAATCCTCAAATACAAATAAAATGGCTTAGGACGGAAGACAGGTAATTTTGCGAATGTGTCGAAAGCTTTTTGTAAATTTAAAACATTTTGGCACATTCTGGCAAAAAAGTTTCATTGTTTCTATATTAATCAAAGCAATGAATATATGCAAAGAAATTTGCATATAGGCGATGCAGTTTTTACTGGTGATTGAAAGTTTTCAATATTTGTTGGAAAGCGGTATAGTATGACGGTGGTGGTATTCTCTTTTGAAATCAAATTATTTTTATTCATGAGGGAAGCCAGAGTATACGCATAGACGACAGTCATTTTCAATAAGGCGTAAAATAGAGAACGCCCTATTGACCAAATAAATTGTGCGGTTGAGTGCTTATAACACTGTCACTTTATCAAATAAAAAGGATGTGCTAAAAAACCAGATCCTGTTTCTTCAGCGATGCGTTTAACATTTATTTTTTTTTATTATTATTATCACACATTATTAAGTGCACACGTCCACGTAAAGATGAGATTCATAAAAAACATACAGCTTAATTTAAATCTAAAACATTAAAGCAAAAATAATAACTTTATAAAAGCCATTGTTTTAGGTAATACATATTCTATTACACTGTAATAGTTAGGTGCAATTTTACAGCATAATTCATATAAGTTATTTCCAGTTGAGGAAATATGATGAACATGAAAGAGTAGAGAGCATGTTTTTGCCGTTTTTCGGAAACTTTTACATCAGATACAATTTGATAACAAAGTTGCCTTTGTTACTTTAAATTACATTTTATACAGTATTAATGTTTGCCCTCCTCCTAGGTAGCTACTGTGTTTATTATATAATTTTTAGATAATAATTATAATGAAGGAAAAAATGTAATACTCGTCTAGACCGTGAGGATCCAAATATAATCTCATTTCCATACATTTCAGTACACACACTCATACACGCATAATGTACTCGTTAGTGCAACTTATCCCTCTCTTTCATCGAAGGCGTCCGTATATGACGAAAAGACCCCATCACTAATCACCAACTGGCTGACTCAGTCTTCTTAATAGTCCACAATTGAAGCATGATGTGATAATATCGTTTAGTAATTTATCATTATGCATATACATAGTGTGTACACTTTTGAAACTTTCTCAAGGAGAAATAATTCCAAACCAGTTTGATCTTTAAAAAAGTGTTTTAAAAATAACATTACATCGAAAGCGAAAGATGTTAGGATTATTATAATAAATTACACTGCAAGATAATTGATTTGATAATACAGAAAATGTTAAGTACACATTTATGTGTGGTTGCGTTTGTTTTGGGAAGCAGACCTGAAGAATTTGTCGCGACATACAAAAAAATTAATTAATATTCAAACACATTTCCAGCGCACATTTATTATATGATTGTGTGCAAATCATTTACGAATCCATCGGGACCAAATTCTATTTAGTTGAACGGTTTTTTATTTATTCATCGTCTCGTGCAATTTTTTATTACGTCTTTTGCTTTAATTATAGAATTATACATGAACGCGCTGAACGAAATAATCTACGCTAAATATTTTATGTCTGTTGAAATTTATTTGAAAAAATTAATTAAGGGTAAATAAATTGGTCCACTTATCGGACCCAATCAGCCTCCCACAAACTCTGTGTGGAACCCTCTTTCCCTTTTATGTTTTTCTTCTTCTTGTCTGATGATGTTTTGTCCGGCATGCAGGCGTTCAGATGGTCCAACCTGATATCAGAAGCCAAGACAATGGACCTATTTAACTGCACGTCGTTTCTGTTTTATCATCCTACCTGGAATTGAAACCCTGTTTATGTTTATATTTCAGTTGGTCATTTTTGTTTGCTTTTCATGTCACTTACGTGTACAACATTTAAATATTCAATAAAATAAAAATCAAAAAGCGAATAAAGTGTTTGATTTTATTAAAATGCATATAAGCAGTTATTAAATAAATTAATGCCTGAAGTAAGTGATTTATATGGTAATTAATAGTTGCTGTTTACAAAGTAAACCTACAGACATGCAAAAGTCTTTGTGCGAAAAAAACTGCCACGTTAAAGCAAATCGCGGGGAGGCAAATAATGAATTATTATTCCAAACCAGTAAGTGGTTTATAAAATAATAGTTATAATGGCAGTGTTACCTTGACTTATAAAATAAAATTACAGGATATTAAACAGTGTGTAATACTAATATAACTTTGCTCTTGTATTTATCATAATTAGGAAAACTAGTTGAAAAACAAGAAAATTGAAACCACTCTTTTTTTAATATTACTTTGTTAATGCCACTGTAATTTGTTTCCATATTGTATTCCAATTAATTAAAAATCCATTCCGAAAATGTTAACTTAAAACAGCCACACAATTACAAAATCTATATTTTATTAGAAATTAAATCAATACACATTCATTATGATAATGGAAATGTGAAAAGCTGTTCAATATTTAACATTTGTTGCAAAAATCGCAAAATAATTGAAGCAAAAACTGGTCATTATTAAATCGTTTTATGCATTTAATTAATTATTATTTAATTACTGCTTTATGGGTTCCCTTGTTTGTTGATGTACTTATTTCTTTTGCATAATGCATATTCCATATTCAACAGACTTTCGAATCAATACTACGAGCGACATCTCGTCCGGTACTCGCAAAGTTTTGCTTCAAAAGTGCTTTGTGATAGATTAGTTTGATTCAAAAAAGCTTACCAGAAACGCACTTAAAAAATCGAGATTAGAAGAGGGTTGCGTTTATCGCAACACTTTCGTTATCGGTTATTATCTGCTATTAAGGAGGTGCACCCCTTTGGGGGCAAAAATTGTGCAATTATCTGATAACGTTTCGCCAAAAAACCATGTAGAGAAACATATTGAAATTGGTATTTGTATGGCAAGTGGTAATCGGCGGTTTGTTTATAACAGTAACCAATTTTAAGTATAATTCCGTTTGATTAAGTTTAAACCCTCATAATTTCTCTAATATCTAAACTATAGGATAACTAAGAGTATGCTGACACTGGGGAGAGATTTAGACTAAAGCTTTTATATATGCTATTGCCTGGAGCACTTTGGCCTATGTTTATTTTGTTTTAATTCACCACATAGGGCTGCATTTTGCACATGTTGTATCACATGCCGTCCATTTTCGAGTCTCTGATGTTATGTGTTCAAAAACACAATAGTTGAAGAGAAATGAAGAGAGAAAGAATACGTCCCAGTTTTGATATCTTATTTATCTTCCTGCTGTATACACTAATAAGCATGTGCATGTATTAGCTGAAAGAATATAAATGAAAATAAATTTTCCATTTACTTTTAATTTGTTGTTTTTTTTTTAAAAAAAAACGTCACCCTCCTCCGTGATGTCTAAATTATGAGTGACATGGTCTCATTTATATAAAACATTTTATAATATTCACTCCCGTTTAGTAAATAAGGACCAATTTTAATTTCAGCCCTCGGCTAATATCAATCAAACTGAAGAAATAATTACTTTGCATGATATAGAACTTCAGCCATAATGAAACATCCTTCATTTAACATTATATTATTTTTTTGTTTACATTTAGACAGAGAAATTATAACTAGTTTAATTGGCAGAAAAGAAAAAACCTTTCTCTATAGATAAACTGAATATTGAATGCGCAAGTTAGATAATATAAGAAATTTATCAGTCTAATCTAGATTACAAATTTATGCGCAGCATTAGGAGAACTCCAGATGTAAGTTTAAAGATAAATGCCAATTAATTAGGCAAAACGTATGTATAGGGAGGTGTTTTTTAGCATATAGTGACTTGAAAAGCGATTACAGTTTAGAACCCCTTATTCTAACGAAAACCATCCTCAAATTCAATTTCCCTAAATTAGACAATTGCGTTTAAATTTGCTTTAAATTCGAGTTGTAGGTATACTTACATTCCAGTCGAAATGGGGGAGAAAATAGTATTTTTTTCGTTAAGTTAATGTAAACAGGGGAATTGTGC
The DNA here is from genome assembly GCA_963930825.1 of Silvanus unidentatus. NCBI lineage: Eukaryota > Metazoa > Arthropoda > Insecta > Coleoptera > Silvanidae > Silvanus > Silvanus unidentatus. The sequence goes on along the minus strand of OZ005757.1, from coordinate 4,212,365 downwards.
ATAAAAATATATCTATATCTGATACATTAAGCAAATGGTCCTTCTATATCTCACATTTTTCCATAGAATGACACTCGGGGGTGGTGTATGGTTGGTGGCCGTTTTGCATTTGAGTACTTCTTGATTATTTAAATTTTTACCCCCTTTTGAATGTCTAATGTTTATGCAAATATGAGATATGATGGATATGCAAAATATAACATTCCTGCGCCTGTTTGTGTAATTCAATTTATGTGAGGAAAATTATTAAATTTTCAAATACTTTTTCTCTCTACAAAATATACAGATGGGCTTGTGTTGTGCACGCAGATTGCCCCCTGAACGTATAAATAATAAATAATCTCATATTTTTAATGACTCCTTATATTTGCAACTCATTACTTACTATTTCAATGCAAATGAATTTTTTATTGCATTGCGAGTGTCTTGTGAATTTGTTTTAATACTCGACTTGTCACAGTTTTCCGTGAAAATGACAGTGTGTTATTGCCTCCACTGGGATTCTGCAGCGATGCATGTCACTTTAAGAAAAAAAGTCTAAAATATCAATTCATAAGAATCTCCTTGAAAAAAGACACAACCCTGGTTTACATACGCATGGTATTTTAAATAGAATATTCAGCACGTGTGGTTGTCAGTCAAAAGTTTATGAGACATCAATGATAAATGGCTTACAATCTAGCACCAAAACCGCCCTCTTCAAGCATGGGGTGCGAGGACGACTCCTCTTTTCATACACTTTTATACAGTGAACCCGACACCCACTTATTCTAATACACCTTTTTCATGACTTTTCTCAGGAATAGCGCAATTAGTTACGCATCCTCAAATAAGATGATGTTTTATTTACAGAATAATAAGTGAGTTCGAGATCAAAACAAGTTAAATTTGTCTGGTTAGCAGTATTCCTCATTTTTCCTGTAAATTAGTTGCTGTATGATCTTCAGCTGGCACACAATATCTATCTACTAATATAACACATTTTTTACAAAATTAATGTCTTATGGTATCATAGAGAAAGTCGGCACTTTATTAAATGTCCCATAAATCATTTTTTACTGTAATTAGAACATAAAGTTATTTATAAACTAGTAACGAGCCAAATGGTAATTCGTTTCACTTGACAAATTGTCGGGAGGATAAAAGTTAATTCTTTTTTATATATAGGCAAATGTGTTTTGTTGTGCATTTTTCAAGTGTGTCACACAATGGTGTGAATTGGAGAAAATATTTAAAACAGATGCGATTATAAAAAAAATCGTTACTTGATGTGACAAATCGGTTTTATGTTACTGATAACATATTATATATTGAGTTAAGAAAAAACAGAAAAAACTGTTAAGTAACAATTAATTATAATATACATATGTATATGTCAGGGCTCAGGGGTTGTTGAACAGAAGTCCATTGTCCAGCATTGGTGAGAAAATAACGTTGTGCGAAACGTGTGGATCTATAAACTCGAATATCGAATGGATTAACAAGGGTTTAGCATCTGACTATTAACCAATGAAATAATTTCTCTCGTGCCTCTTTTTTCTAAGTATATAAAACATTGAGTATTTGATCAAATTCGAAAATTGTTTCATTATCCTTGATATCCTTTTTTCTACATTTAGAGGAAGTGTGTGGCATGTCGGTAGTGTATTTGAAAAAACAGAAGGAATTAAGGACTTGCTTGTTAATACATGGGGAGAGTCCAGCAAATTAGGAGAGAATCAACGGCTTAACTAAAGACTCCCGATGCCGAGATCACACCATCCCCTGGGATAAGGGGGGCGACAATATGGGGAACATGTAATCCCTTCTGCCAAACAATCGTACGTCAGCCAAGTCAACTACTAATTGCTAAATGTAGGATATAATTATATCGGTGTATATCGTATTGGGAGGGCGAACTTTGCCCAGTAATCACCTTCCGTCAATGAATATTGTCGCTTTATTTGGCACTAAATGAAAATTTCCCATTCATTTCAAGTGAAGTGTTACAACTTTGATAAAATCATCGCCCACAATATTAACAAGTAGCAAAAGTGTAATATTGTATACAACTATCCGGCTTCTATTACTATTTGAACATGTAATTACAATGTAATGTTAAGTGTATCCGGTTAAGTATATGTCGTCCTGGATTGCCCACAGAATTTTCCATTTAACGTGCATTAAACAAAAGATACAACAGTAGTTGTATGCATAAAAGTTGCCTGAAACATTGATTACGTTCCAAACTAGAATCTAGATAATTAAGACTTCAAATTTTACTACTTCTACAGTATTAAAAGCTATAATTACGACCACGCGTTGCTCCTGCAATAATTACATTTGGATAATAACCACATGTACGTAAAGGATGTGGGGGGTTAGCGTGTAAAATGCAACTAGAATTACGTCTATTTTCGGTGCTACCAACTCTTATGCTTTATCTGATTAGTTTTATTTCGTGTCATTCAGCAGGATTATCTCTATTTTCTATGCCATTCAAGAGAGTTTCAATGAATTCAAACAGAAATTAATATAATTTTGGCACATTGTATTGTATCTGTTATGTGACGAAACAGTCAGAAACAAACTAATCATTTATTATCTATCTATTTCATTGTTGTTAGTTGCTTTATCGGGCAAATTTGCGAATCAAACCCCTTGGAGCTGACGTCAAACATTAGCACGCTTTCACTTCCGAGGAATAAATCAGTTGGGAAAATGTTTGGGTACGTGCTCCATTTGAAAAATTACCTACTAAAAATGTCACAAAGACTATTTTATAAAGAAAGACTAATGGGGAGCTAAAATTGAATTTTAAATTGCACGTATATATCTGATTATCTGTAAAGTTTATTAGTTGGAAAATGTATCGTACCGAGATTCGTGAAGTGATTACAATTAGGAACTGGACATTAAAGTGTCTGAACTAAACTGATTTACAGAATTATTGATAAGGTTCGATTACATGTTGCTGATGTTTGCATGGTTTTCTAGTAATAGAAGAGACTTTGAATCCAGCGGCTCTGTGTTTGGATTCGAAACTTTAGTAAACTTTGAACAAGATTTCTTTTATCAAAATATAATTATTTTTACAGTCACTCATAGAATACCCCAAAAGGGGGAAATTTATTATTAACGTTAGAATCTTTTCAAACGTATAAAAATATTCTAAAATATTAATTAGAAGTTGAGGCTTTTAATTAATTTATCGAAAAAAATAATTTTGAACTTCAAGGGACATATGGCGCCACCTAGAAATGCGATGCAATATTTGACTTCAACTAGAGTTATAGTACTGAGTTTTCTGTGTCGATAGCAGCCAGCTTAAAGCTTGTCTCTGTTGATGGTGTTTAGATACAAACAAGTAAGGACCGTTTTCCATCGATCTATTGGTGTTGGTGATATGTTGCTACCAAAAATTGTTACTTACTAACGATTTCTATAGGATTGAAGAGGTGTTTGCTGTTATTCTAAAGTTAACAAACACCAAAAATATTTTAGATGGAGCCACGAGAATCTGAAGAATGAATTATGAGAACAATTCAAAAAATTTATCAAAGTTATTCGTGTAATCAATGTACATATATTTATTTAAAATAAACAATGGCTTCATATACATGTAGACGAAACTAATCATAGTGATTTGAAAAGGGAAAAACTGCGTGTTATTTGCCTTACTCACATTAATGCCTATAGGTATCATCAATCATGTGTCTTTTGTTGTAGCGTCTGTGTAAAATGTCACTCGAATTGAATAAAAGATAATTAAAGTATTTTTTTGTGTATTTATATTATCGATTACTTTCCTAAATCCATATTTGTCTTTTTATATACAAATACATTTTGTTTATTTTGTATGAAATTTTTTATTTATGGAAAGGTTTTGAAAGTATGTCAACAATGGCTAATTGTGTTATTTCAATTCAATTCAATATTCATAATTAATCCAATAATAAACAAACAAATCAATAAAATAGAAATTCTGATAACTGAATATTTAGCACACATATATCATATATACAAACCGCTTAAATTCACTCATTTAACGAGAAGAATTCTCATATACTGTCTAAAACAATTTCCATTCTCAACTTTCATTTGAAATCATACATTTAAACAATTAAAGGTTACACTTTTCTTTAAACATATGTGCAGTATTGTTGTAAAAAGAATAGAAACTTTTTCTTTTACGCACAAGCGCTAGAAGTTAACCGGCACAACAAATACACCAAAACCAATTTATCTGATTATGTCAATTACAGCAATAATCTTCCCTCCGAATACCATTTACCCGTCCATAAATTATATAAGTGTCTGCAGACGCATAAAGTAAACCGATTTAATTCTGTGCATGTATAAAAAGTGATATTTAGTGACCCCTTGAAGACCTTTTTAAGAATTTCCGTTGCATTGTAAATTACTGCAGTAAATGATTAGTCCATGTTCAGTCAGTTGGAGCATTACATATCCTGTCTGCCCCTATACATTTCTGTGTGAAACAGAATTATAAATTTTCTTTTCACAAAATTCCAACACACAAAAATCCTCGTAGAGACTATAGTGAAAATCATCTGAATGCATGCTTTTGAAATATTTATATAAACCCTCTATTTATTCAATAGCAATAGTTTACTCTCAGTTTTCGTGCCCAACAAAAATAGATTAGAAAAACAACTAGGGAATTATTCAAACTAAAAATAATGGGCTTTCATTAACCTCGAGTAAAATTGAAAAGTTCCCAGTTCCCACTATGTATTTTGATACTCTTGTTCATACAGAAGGGGTTGAAATGGTAATAAATTTCCATTTAATCTGCACTGACAGAAAACAAACCTAGACGCGCATACGTAATGCTTTATGTTAATTAGTTCACTTCAGCATCATTACGCATCAAATTCCAAATAAACTTCTGGAAACTGGAACATTGCACGAATTTTTCCGTTCAACAACATATGATTAAGCGAATTGACGATACGTTAACCCCATGACCTGACATCCTTGCGAATAGGGAAGGGCCGTCGTTCTGTAAACCGATATTGCTAAGTTTTTGGGGTGCGGTCTGCCTGTCTGCGTCCTGATTTATTTTCAGGGTGCGTCTATTTCAACAAAATGACAAAACCTAACGCTTGTACACTGAAGAGGGTGGCTGATGTATCAACTGTGTAATAAAAGAATCAACCCCCTTAAAATAAAACCTATTTCCTATTAGTATGTGCGAGAACATGGCACTAATGGATTTGTGGTTATTAATTTTTGTCACGAAAATTCTGTTTCTCAACGGGGGTGGATATAACACAATCAAAAATTATGCGCCCCGCATATTTTTCTCCCAATACGCACAATTTCTTAATGCTCTCATGATTTGTGGCTATAGGTTATTTCATTAACAACTTACGGTGCCAGGTACGGATAATCAGCCTTGATCCTTGAGAAAATCGCTTTAATTTATGCATACACATTACATAAAATTCTCTCTACATACATAGAACAGTGTTTCTTCTTAATATATATTTTACGTGGACTTAAATTTCTCATTTAATTGCAAAGCAACGATAAAATATGTGGCTGTGGTGCTAAATAAGCCACACAAAGTGTTCCGACTTATAGGAAAGAAACCAGCAGCGGTGAAACGTGGTAATTCATTTTTCGCATAATTCGCCATAATAAACAACTCGTTCTTCATTTCCTTATCGATGGCGCTGTCTTCTAGGATCTTGTAGCAGTTCTTCGATACGGATTTGGCGGTTTTTTCCACCAGCTGACAAGCAAATGAAATCAGAATTGAATTCAACTAGAAAAACAATTTTATTAATAAACTGCTTCCTTAGTGGGACAGAACAATGTGTTACCATTGCTAAAATGCCAACATAACATGCAAGCAATATTTTATTGATGTCTTCATTCGTAGAAATGGTAAGTGAAACCAGACCACTAAGGAGCAGCGTTGGTGCATAAGCAAACATGCAGAATACTTGCAAACCGAATATTTCATTATAATTTGCAACTCTCTCATTCACAATTGTGTACATTAAATAAATGTACCGCATCCGGTTACTTTCATTGTAGATAGTTTTCTGATCTTTACGTAATTGTTTTATAAGAGTGTTCACGTAGTTGTAGCCGTTATAAAAAGAGCATAAGCAATTAAACATTATGACTGTCGTGTAAAAGCTCAAAAAATAATGGAATGAAATTACTACGACGGCCAAAAACATTATGTTTGCATTTGAGGCAATCGCAACTATCGCTTCCCATATCATTTTGATTAAGTACAAGAAATTGCCCAAGAAAAATATGAATTTCAGTGTGTCAATGTGTCCGTCTTTTTTGTAATTTTTATTGAAAAAAACACATCCATTTAATAGCTTCGTCCAATCGTCGGGCTTTTTTAACGCTAATGTAATCGATATTCCAGTTGAACCGATTGTTAATATATCTGAAAGGAAAAACAACACTCTTTTTATATGGTTCATGTGTTCAAAAAAGTGAAATGACTCGCTCATGACGACGTACGAATATGGGACGAGGATTATTGATAACAGAAGTAGAAATATGGAATAGGCATATCGGTATTTGGTAATTGGTTTCAATTCTTTGTTTTTGAAATCGAATGGAGGTGTAAGGGCTAAATGCTGAGTAAAATTGTAGATAAAAATGAAGGATTTGAGGTAGTTGCAAGAGAATGGGGACATCTTTTCAAGGAGATTCAAGGAATTAGATTAATTCTAGAGTAAGGAAAACGCATTAAGAAAATTGAATTAAATATTGTTTTCATTAGACACCTACATTATTCCATAAGTGTAATAAGTTGGAAGATATTTAATTACATTGGTTGTTTCTATTAAAAAAAAAACACACTTAGTTTTATTGTTCCTTCCACTCATATAATATGACCGAACGATAAAATACCATTGTTTAAAAACTGTTTAAAGGATAAGTTCTACTTGACAATTCTTTGTTTCCTACAGTATTGTAGGACATAAAAGGTGATTACTTGAATATAACAATATAAGAGCCACTATTAAATGGAGTTCCAATGTTTATAGACTTCATTTGTGTAACGTTGGTGAACGCAAAAATACATTCAATTTTGTTTAAAATTTTGTACCTTCTTTGTATGTGTCCCACAGTGAATTTTGAAAAGCGGTCTTTCAAAAGACATCATATATTACATTTATTATTAGTCTATGTTTTTATAATTACATGTTCTCTTTTCGATCTTGCAATATAGGTAGGTATTACTCGTTTTTTAAATATGTTTATGTAGTAGGAACTGTTAAGGCACGAGTAGGAGTATTCGATGAAGGAAGTAAAGGAGTTATTTCAGCAACACATCTCACACTGATGATAAAATATATTGGAAAACGGAAAAAAATAAAAAGTGGAAGAAATTGATGAAATCGCTAATCCAAAATTTCAATAATCATTAGGTACTGGAATATTGAATCTGTTTTAAGTAATCATATTCTAATACAATTTTTAACGGGAAATGTAATACATTTAATAACATATGTATTTGCTCAATATTCGCATCTACGAATACAATAGATATTAGCATTTAAGCAAAATAGAGTGTAAAAAGTAAAAACACTTAATTACTTTATTTAAATTTGGATTAATATATGTTTTTTTTTTTAAATATGAGGTAACAATAGGTAACAAGGTATTTTAGGTAACAATAAATACATATAATGAAATTAGTCTTTCATTAAAACGAATTAAAAAATAGTCAGTATCATAATAACATTCATTTTTGATACGGAACGATCTGCAAATCAAATTCGCGAAAAATGCTGAAAGGAACACCTACTGAGACGACTTGAAACTTAGGTACACCGTAAACGTCGAGAACATAATTTCAAAACAATAATAGCGCAATAGGTACATGCAATATAAATTTTTCCTGAATTCTTTGCATTGGGATTCTTTGACGTGTCAAGAAGTGCTCTCTGCGGAATATTTTTTATTTACTGTATTTACATACCTATATACATATGTATGTATATGCATAACTCATTATTATGATACAAATAAAAAGAATATGAAATATGGATATTCCCATTTTTTCTGATCTTTTTTATACAATTTGTTTGAAAAAGAAAGAAATCTAATATGACCCAATTAGTATCTTGGAGTTTATATTCGCCAGAAAGTATTGGTAATTTTCTCAAATATACCATACCTATTAATTCCAACATTGGCACACTGAGACGCAGTCAAATTAACAGCCTAATCGATAATTTTCTGTTGTATGAAAATTGTTATCTTACTTGAAAATTCTTTGTTTCTTTCAATTGTATGAAACACAAAAAGTGATTATAATTATACTTGAATGTAACAATAGAAGGGGCCAGTATTTAAATGGAATTCTCATATTTATACTTCAATTGTGTTTAAACATGGTGAGCACGAAAACTACATTCTTATTTATTTACAAACTTTGTACTTTTTTCCATATGTGTCCAAACGTAGATTTTAAAGAAAAAATCATTAAAAAACGCAGCACTTTAAACATGATATTCTTTTACATTTTTACAATAATTTTAAGTTCTGCTTTGGCAATTCTAGTATGTTGGATATTCCAAAACGAAAGTATAAAAATCGAAACAGTCGTTATTATTTGCACAAATTTACAAATACTATTAATATTAATAGTTATATTCAGAAATCGAAATAGTCAGCATTTTAAAAAATTAATCAAATTAATAATGCAATGTTCGGATAACCAATACTGGAAAATTAATTCAATTCGACGAAATTATATTCTTGTAAAATTTTTAACTGGAAATACAATATATTTGGTAGCAACTTTGCTCAATTTTGCAGTCACAGTCGAAGTTTTTCCTAAAAACAAATACTTTGGATTAAGTTTTGCAAGGATAATCTTTCAATACTTGGTATTTTTAAATACAAGTCTTTGGTTTTGTTTATTATGGGCTATCAATAATAACTATAATGAGATTATTGTTTCTTTGCGACAACAATTTTATACAGAGACTTTTCAATATCACAAAAACTATTTCTTGGTATTAAAAGATATACAAACCAAATATCGAAAAACTGCTGAGATGGTTAAACTACTGAACAATATATTTGGAACTATACTATTTTGGAGTCTATTTCTATCAGCGGTCTCTTTTCTCTACACTTTAGTTATGGTGAATATAATTTTCACAAGAGATTATTCGATTTTTTTAAACATGGTAATTTTGTTACACGGAATGCTTGGAATGGTAAATATTGAATAATAAAAATATAAATCAACTTATTTCGGTTTACCATGTGTACTTTCTGGCAATCCTTTAGTTGAAGGACACCTGTTAAATTGAAATCATAAATTCTTTATTAAACAGTATATGACGCAATTGTTTTTAGTTAAATTCTGTAACGATTTCATTCGCATGTCATGCTGTAAAAACGAACTCTCAAAATGTGGTAAATGCCTGTTATCAACTGCTGAAAACCAAAAATTTACACCATGCACTTCGACAACAAATTTTTACATTAGCACAATGTATGGCGTGCGAAACTATTGAATTTTCTGCAGATGGGTTTTTTAACATTTCGAGAAGTTTACTTTGCACAATGTATAGTAATTGTATTACATATGTAATAATTATACTGCAACTTCAACAATTTTGAATAGGTACTAGGTAGGTATTAAAGGAATTTTTATGGATAATTTATTTTGTTTAAATGTTAGTTTGTTTTAGGCCAATTGATGTGTCTCTGATATTAGAATTTATTAGATTTCGGACAACTGTCCAACAAGGAAGAATGAAACGATCGAACTCTCAAATAAATCAAAATTATCTTTGTATTTGGTAACTCTGTGTTTTCTTAAATTTATTTGTCTACCTTTCCGTGTATTTGTAAAGTCACTATATAATAGGATACAGCAGTGGATAAAATGGAACTAATAGTTTTTCGACTTATAAGAAGAAATCCAGCACAACTGAATTCAGGTCTTTCAGCTTTTGTTAAATTCGCCAGAAGATACAGTTCCTTAGCAACTTCCTCTTCTATAAAGATGTCTTCAAGAAGATTGTAACAGTGCTGTGTCACTTCCCTCGCGCTTTCAGCAGTAATTTCGCACTGAAAAACTGTCACAGTTAAATTTATCTGAAATATAGATATTTAAAAAATATTGCTTTATTAGACCAATGTCAACGAACCATTGTTGTTAAAGAACAGAAAAAGATTGATGCACTCTGAATGGTTGATGGTTTCACTTTGTTTTCATACTCCATAACAAGAAAATCAACTCCAGAAACCAAATAAGTACATGACAACATTATTTCGATTAGAATAATATGTCCAAAAAGTTTATTAAAATAATCAGAAGCTTTTAAAGCCTGCATGTAACGATTTTTAATGCAGAAAATGAAGTTGGAAATTTGTGTTGAAGAAGAAAAATTGTATGTAGTTAAATCTCTGGATATAAAACGAAATTCTTTTCCAATAATTACAAGTAAGTTAAACATTAAACAACTTGTTAACAAATTCACATAAACTATAAACAAGTTTGGACTATGATAAATATAACTCCCTCTCAGTGATTCTGAACTCAACCAAAGGTAAGCCTCTGTGGAATAACAAACCCCATAGTATGTATGCACCCACATAAAATACCAAAATATTTTTGAATTGGTCTTGTGGCAAAATTCGCTTTCGCTGACAAATTGTTGCATTTTCTTCCAGTATTTAATATTATATCGATTTATCAGTAAGATAGTATAAAGAATTATTAAACAGAACAGCAAAATTGCATAAAGGAATGAAACAGTGGACGGTCTATCAAAATTGAATATCATGGAATTGAAGTAAAATAAAAGCGAATGCAAGCACAATAGAAAAGCAACTGTTCGTATATAATCCATAGAGCTTCTCTTTATTTTTCTCTGCTTAAAATCCCATTCAGGAGCAGTAGCAAAAAAATTATTTAATTTGTAAACTTGTAAGTACATCGTATTCATTTTGACACTGAGGTCTAATAAAAACTTAATATATAAATACAAAAACATTAATAAAATGAAAAGACACACAATCGACAGTTGGGTACTTAACTTAATTAATTATTCATAAATTTTATTCTAAATTATCCTTTGAATACTTTCTCATTTATTTGTAAAGTAACAATAAAATACGATGTTGCTGTAGAAAGCAAAGAAGTGACGGTGCATCGATTCAGAACAAAAAATTCAGCCGCTGTAAATTTGGGCACTTCATTTTTTGTTAAACTTGCCAAAAAATATACTTCTTTTCGAATTTCTTTTTCAATAGGGATCTTCTCTAGTAGTTTATAACAATGTGAGGGAATTTTCATCGCATTCTCCTGGATAGCCTCGCATGTAAATGAAATAACGCCGACATTTATCTGAAAGACCTCTAAAAATAACATTTTTTATAGCATAATAAAAATATATAACCTACCATGGGAATTATAGGGATGACAGACAATGTAATGTATTCGAAAATGGAAAAATGTTTATGTTGAAGGGTGATAAAATTCAAACTGTCCACCAAGAATATGGTGGACAACAGAACTTGGAAAAGAAACGTAACACCGAAGAGTTTATTAAAATATTTACACCCCTTCAGAGCTTTCCAATATCGGATTCGAACTAATTTAATACTGTCCGTTCTGATTACTGTATTAACTCCCAATGGTGCAATATCTGAGTTAATTTTCTTCAAATACTCATTTATTATAATGAGAAAATTAAATATTAAACTAGATTGTGCCAAATTCATGTAGACTATATACGTTACAGGAAAGTGAAGGCAATAAAGTGGTCTTAGAGCATCTACATTTAGCCAAACCACTGCCTCCAATATGTAAACAATGAAAAAATATGAATTTTCGAAAATAAACTGCCATTTCATAGCTTCTGCGTTTTTCAATTCCAATTCATTTATGAATTTCAGTAATTTACTCCAATATTTATTGTACCGATTGCAGAGGATCTGCAAAAATAGAGCCATAAATGTGAAATTTATCAATGAATACAACAATTGATCAGATATTGGCTTCTCCAATCCATATTCCATAATGACTCCGTAAATTTGGTATGCATACACAATGATTGCTATAATAATGCTTTGAAAAACGTAAACTTTTCCTTTTACCAGTGTACTTTCTTCGAAATTCCAAACTGGAGCTATCGCTAAACAAACACAAATTTTATAAACAATTCTGTAAACGTTCCTCGCTTCGCCCATATTTGAAGTCGAAAACAAAATAAACGTTTTTATGATGAATTTATTTCGACACCTACTTACATTACCAAATTAATCATCTTTATTGATCAAAATAATATAACATTAATACAACAGTGTCTTGGATCAACAGAATTTTATTGAATTTTCAATATTTTTTCATTCAACTGCAAAGCCACAACAAAATACGTCGTAGTTGCAACAAACAGTGAGTACAAGATACTTCGATTAATTGTAAAAAATCCTGATGCTGTAAACTCTGGCACTTGACTTTTTGCAAAACTCGCCAAAATGTACAACTCCATCCTAACTTCACTCCCCACAGGCTCTTCAAGCAGTTTATAACAATGTCTTGGAATTTCCTTGGCAGTTTCCACAATTGCATCGCAACCGAACGAAATAACAGCAAAACTCGCCTGTCAAAGTGGCTTTAAAAAACATTCCAAACTTAACATCATACTTACTAGTGGAAAAACTGGCATTGCGAACAAAATAATGTATTCCTTCACCTGGACAGTCCGAAGAGTTTGAAGAGTGATAAAATTTAAACTTTCCAACAAGAAATTCATCGTATAAAAGGTCTGACAGATGAACGTGACCCCGAAAAGCTTATTGAAATACGCTGAGCTTTTCAATGCATTCGTATACCGAATGCGAATTTGTCTAAAGTGACTTGTTACATCAGCATCCGAATCTCGTAGTTCAATGTCCGCGTTAATTTTCTTTAAATCTCCATTCATAATAAGAAGGAAATTAAATATAAGACTCGTGTGTGCTGAATTCATGTACATTATAAATAGAATGGGGGCTTGAAGGGCGTACAATTGCCTTAAAAATGGCGTACTAAGCCAAACGTACGCTTGAACCACAATAATTGCAACAAAGTACACATTCAGGGTAATAAAGTGTGCCATCATGTAGGAGTTGTAGCGTTTTGAGGGTGCAATTTGTGTAAATCTCAACAATTTGCACCAATATTTGTTGTATCGATTGTACAGCAGCTGAAAAATTAAAGCCATAAACGAAAACTTGGCCAATGTATATAAAATAATGTCGGACACGGCCTTTGTCATTGAATACTCGACAACATCTCCGTAAATTAAGTACGCGTAAGTGGATGCAGCGATTAATAAACTTTGAAAAAAAGCTATTCTTCCGTTTTCCACTCGTTCTTTTTCCGCATTCCAAACCGGCGCTAACGCTAAGCAAACATAATATTTATAGAGAGTTTGAAACGAACCTGTCAGTTCCATCCTACAAACTGGATACAATCAATTATGGATATTTTTTCTTTATTTTATTAAAAGGCCTATTAATTAAATTAAACTCCACTGCATTGCAGACAATAATAAATGAAACGATACCATACTATAACGAGCTTATACATTACTAAACACTTCTTTCACCATACGTTCGACTTATAAATTAATTAAACATCGAATGACATTCTTCAGGTATAACGAAATTGAACGGAAATTACTGTATATAAAAAATATTTCATAGTTTCCGGTTTAAGTATGCTTTCGTCACATCAAAACTACGTAAATTCGTGCATTATAATCCCATATCGTATACGCACTATTTCGTCATACGTCAAAAAACCTTTTCCTCTTTCCGTAATCACTTTTCCTATCAAAAACGATTAAATGATTGTAAATAAATTTCGTTGAGGCTCAACGACCTCCCCACCCGCATTCAATCAAACCATATTTATATGTGTGTATATCGAATATAGAGGAAAAGTGTTTTAAGGGACAGGAAGATCGATACAAAGATAGACACGAACCAAAACGCGAGTAAATAAATGCATTGGGAACATCTGTTATGTCTTTTAAACCATATGATGATGATGATTCACTTTCCAGAGTATGAAGCCGAATGTGGAGTTTAGTTCAGGCGTTCAGGGAAGTAATTTCGCACCGAAACCAATTTTTATGTAACATATTTTTGAATGTACCTAATTCTCTGTTACATCATTGTGCTCTTACGAATGGGTTTTTTCCCCACTGTGCGGATCGAGTTTCCTCAAGGGTGTTGATCCAATGTTAAATTAATTAGATTAACTCGTAATAGCAAGCACGACACTTAAACGATAATAGGCCATTATTTTCACTTGAATAACAATCAAATATCGACATTGTTTTGGTGAAAAAAGTCCATCGGCAAACCTTGAAGAATGGAAACCAAGCAAAACCTTTAATTTGCTTAGCAAATGCACATTTCATTGAATCTCATCTACCTGAGAGGTGCTTAATGACCTGAAAACGGTGCCACTAAACGTGACTAGTATCTTTTATCAGTTTATCCGTTGTCTGACTTCCTGCGTAAACGATTAACTCGAAGATAAATTGACACCACAAATCATTTCGTTTCCGTTTTTCTGTCTGACGTCTTCAAGCATGAAATTCACTACCATGAGTTTTAATATTTTTTCTAATAGGCCTGTTGAGCGATAGTTTAATTGTTAATAATTGTTGTTATTAAGAAAGTAAATTTGTTGGCGCCATGCAAGTTTGTTTTTGAGTCTGTGTGGATTTTTATGTCAAATGTTATCTATTCCAATAAAATTATTAGATATTTAACGTTGGTCATGATAAGGAATTCTCTCGATTTGAAACTCGACAGGAGCTCCTAGTAAGTGTTAAAAATACCATTTATAAATTATTACTTTCAGAAGGGTTTTAAAGGACGTTTTATTACATTACTGTCCCATCTATTATTAACTATTAAATCTAAAGTTAGAGTATAAGTGACGTTAAACATTTTATTACGTTTCCTCAGTTATTTCTCTTGACAGTGGCAGCATATAATACACATTTTCTAAAACATTTTATTTCATACACTTATAGGAAATACAACAAAATAACGCAATAACAGCAAGTTATTAGATAAAAAGAATCAATAAATGTCTAGACTTGTAATTGCATGTCGTGAAAGAGTCTTTGTTTCTGAAAATTAAGAACGGGCTTGATTTCAGTAATAGACTTAAAATTATAATTAAATATAATACCTACATTTAATTACATGTGGCACACAAGTACTGACTTCTTCCCAATTGAGGAGAAAGAGCATAAATATCTAGAATTGAATAAGGCAGTCTTAATTAATTGATAAACAGAGCGTAAACAGAATTAATTATAGAAAGTGCTCATTGTAATTAGATATATGTCAGAAATATGAGCATTCTCTAAATCTCTTTCATTAATTGTTATAAAACCTATTACAAAAGCGCACATTTACGATTAATTCGCAATTAATCATTGCATCAAATACGGTGCAGTGTTAAACATAATAATAAGCATGCTCGCAAAATACCTACACGAGAGAACAAATTTAAAATTTAAATAAACGACTTGTTATTGTGTTGTATGGGAAACAGTGCTAATGTCACAGGATCATGAAGAAATATGATGTTTATAGTATGAAAAATTCATTTTACAACGTTGAACAATTCGTGGGATTTTAAATGAGCTAGTGTTGAAAAATAATGTGCATTCATTTTTCAGTGCATTTTGCAAAAACACAATCATTATTTTCGTATATAAATAAATGAAAACACATGCCTACATTGAAAGAATAGTTTACTTTAATTACTCAATTATAAACAAGAATTCGATCCAGAAATCCTTATCGATCGTTTATCTGAATATTCTGTAAACAAACAACTCAATTTACACGAGCAATGTTCAGAAATTCAAAAGAATGGAATACATTAACGTGATAATGCAAGTTTTCCCATCAACTAGCACACACCTTTAGAATAATCTATCGCTTTACGAGTTCGTTACTTGCACATTCTTTGTTAACGCGCGTCCCGTTATGAGGACTTAATTTATTTTTTAACCATCCTTGTTGCTTTTATTTTAATTCCTGTGTGTAATACAGGAAAGTTGTTGAATTCCAGCAACAAACGCCTCTGTTTAAACAGCACGGACTTTAAGTATACGTCACATATCTTTAATGAAGATGATGGTGTTAAAACTCGGTTAGGATGTAATTTTCCACATCAACAATTTCCCCCTGAGCATCAGGCACTAGCGATGTTATTAAATTACCTAGAGGAATTATGATAAGTTTTAGTCTAGAGGAAAAATTCCTTCCTAAATCCCATAATGTTTGAAAATTTATTTCACTGTAAAAGCAGTGTATTTTATTTGGCATTTGCTCTACACCAGTGCAAATGTAATGTACAACTTATATATGAAACTTTAATGTCCCATAACAATTTCACGATTTTCCATAGACAGAACACAGTGGTGCAGTTCTTTTTCTTTTAATGTTCACTTTCCTTTCCTTCTGTGAAGATTTATATGTTTTCTTTTGCTCTGTTTTATGCCAAAGTGCGACTACGTTTTATTTTCCAGCTGGAAATGCTGGCAAATAAAGTGTAATTTCACTGTGTTGAATGTACTCAGAAGAAAAGAACACATGATCTGATATTTTATCGCAAATTGCAATCGTACCTGAAATCTTATTAACATGAAATTGGAGTTTTGGATCCAGAAACTCGGATATCAGCAAATTTACTAGTGAAGGACTTTTATTTGTAACAATGGACTTAATTATTCTTTTATTACATACTATTACAGTTATTATTGCAGAGAAAAAGGCCACAATCTCTACATGACTGATAAAAGCAGTAAATGCAATTCACTAATTCAATCACGTGTAAAGTCACACGAGTGTTTGTTACATGTGTAAGAAATAAACGGGACTTTGTATGGGTATAGTGGACCAGTGGCCACAATTTTTGTATCCAATACTGGTACCAGCAGTCATAATTCATTTTCAAGACAGAAATCAACAATACAACACTATTCAGATGCAATTACAAAAATGATGTCATCCTACAATATAATTTACTATCTCTACAACAATAAAATTATTGAAATTCCTCAGGTTTAGTTTTAATAATAAAATTAAATTGTATTGAAATATCAAGGACAAAGAACGAGAATCTCCATAAACACTCTATAATCTATTAAGTTTTAGCAATAATTGTAAATTTTCCAATTAAAGTTACATATTAACTCCGTTTTTAACATTTCATTATATATTTCTACTTAAGTACTAATTACATGCAATAACCAGTATACAAAGAGTGTCCCGCAATAATATTTATAGCATATTATTAAAACGAAACTGCCTCATTAATTTATTACACTAATAAAATTTACATTTGTTTCCAAATGAGACTGTTTTTTCGCATTGGCTCCATAACAAATTTTATTCGCCTCAGAGGGACTCAAAGATTAGTTATTAATACGTTTTTAATTTTTTTCGTTATATTGTTTCCAACCATTGAGTGGAAATAACAATATTATTAAACTGTTGATACACCATTGCATGAGCGTATATTATTATACTTTTTTTGTTAACATGCAATAAACGAATACGATTTTCTAACATACCTACTTCCTTAATACATGTGCAATGTTATTATTGCCATAATAATTACCATTTCCTGTATAATCAAATTAAATAGAAAAAAACACTTTCTCATCGGACCCACCGTAATACTTTTCGAATCTCGAAGGTTATCCTGTTTAGGTCTTCGTTTTGTTTGCCTTAACACTCTGGGTCTCCTGTCAGGTGATTGACGTTCATACAAAACTTTAAAACGTAAGACGAACGCAATTCGTGACGAAAACACTGGACTTAAATGCATAATTTACAAATAATTCCATGATACGTCAGTGCAGAGGGCACAAATTTTGAAAACAGTTAAAAATTAATTCTTTAGTAGGTAAGATTCCGTTGATTTTTATTATAAAGAACGCACAGTCGAAAGGATAATAAATTGTTATTCATTATTTGTCACTTTAATATAACAATAAGTAATTTATTAATCGTATTTGTTGCAGAAATAGACCCAACCACAAGTCATAAATACACATTTAAATCACTCTTAACAAGATTTGAATAATAACTAGAGCGGACTTTAAACAGATTATAAGATTAAGTTCGCTTATTGTGTGTGATAAAACCGCGCATCCATTATCCAATTAACGTAAATTGGAAATGTGACCACATTTTCGAAACAAATTCATTAAAAAAATGAAAATTTTTCGTTAAGGTCGACGACACTCCTTTGAAATAATTGCACAAAAGAAAGTCACCACTTTCGTCTTGTTATTGTTGTCGTTTTCAATGCCGCTGTTTTTCTATACGAAAAGCCAATTTGAATCCATTTAATGAGAGCATACGGCCCATAAACTCGCTTATTACATCGCCGAACTGCTTGTGGATGCTGACTTTTCCGGATATAAAATCTCCACTTTGAAATCAGCGAATTTTATTATGGAGTCTGTAAAGAGATTTAATTCCGAGAAATGTTATGTAATAAATTTGAAACTTATTAAACATTCTCGATAAGTGTATTCGTATATATTTGACTGTTACGAATTTATTCTAATTGCAAAGCGATTAAATTTGCAAGGCCGTTAAACCCACATCGCAGATACTTTCTCATAATGTTACACCTTAATATGAAAAACTAGATCGTGTGAAATAATCACTTGTATATTTTTAATGAAAATAAAAAACACCATTATTCCGATGTTGCATTTCTAAAAACATCGCAAACTTTCATCGTGTGTGGGATATTAGTGTGTTTGGTGACCAAATTTTGCGCGCCTCTTAAATCACTTTCATAAAAAATTTATTCTTTCTCTCCCGTCGAATTCTCCTCTCTGAATTCATGAAAGCGTCGTTACTTTTTTTTCACTGTACCATCTGCTCCCTTGTTTAGGGCCATTAATAATTTTCCAAATGAAAAAAATTCATGCCTCTGTGTTTTACTCGTCAACAGATAAATGACACTGATAAGAAATGACAAATTAAATCCATGTCATTAAAGTAGATGCGCAATTTTAATACTTCCACTCGTCATTAGTCACATATTGATGTGATAATTCCGAATTTGTCACAAGAAAGCGATTTCTAATGCGCTTTTAGCGGAAATAATGCAATTATCAGGCAATAAGGCAATTTTTAAACACCTTTCCCAAAAATTCACACTGTCAACCTTTGCTTTATTAGCCAACAAAAAGGGGAAATTAACGTTTTTTTTTTATTATCAGCAAATGAGCGCCACAAAAAAGGCATTTACATAAATGGGATTGGCACAGAAAGGACTTTCTATCATAAAGGAAAAATTGACGAGCTTTTCAGCCTTGAAACAAGTCCAATTACTAGATTAAGTTCTGTTCCCTTTTGTACTATGAACTAAAAACCATAAAACATGACCTAATTTGTATGTCTACATAATGGCAACCTTTGTCGTCTTTCTGCAAATATTGAACGAAATTTATTTACAAAGCAAATTTACACTTGAATTATGTGTTGATTTATTAATTGTTGTTATTGTTTCGATAAACATTTTGCCTATTGGTTAATTAACTTTGAACGAGAAACTTGGGATATCAAAGCGCCATTAGATAAAAATACCGTTTTAGAATGCGGTCCGCAAACAGGTTGTGCTGATTTCGCAATGCACCACCCAAGAGTGTTAAACTGTTATTATACCTACTTGCCAAATGAAAAACACCCACAAATAACATTTTAATCTTTGATTTTGAATTAAGAGAAAATTTTTCTGACTCATCTGGCATCTAAATTTGTGACCACTTATTATACACATTTTATGGTATTAGTTACAATATGATGTTCATTAAGTAAAATCTAAACTTAAACATATGTGTTAGATGTTAATGCATGCAATAAGTGACGCTCTTCAATACGTTTATTGCCCATTTCATGTAAAAAATAACAATTTGCGCAAAAAGGCAAAAAACGCGCAACTTCTGTTCTATGTAAGTTCGGATTCCACTTTGTCTTGAGATGGTACGTCTATGGGTCTCCTTGGCATTGGTCGTAAATCATCATAGAATATCTTTTTCATATACATTCCAGACTTTATTAACATTATATTCAATCGATTTAAAGTGAATTATTAGATCATGTTATATGGCGCGGTTTTATCAATTCTAAGGACAATTAATGTCTGGTGAGCGTTTTCTGCTGGACTTGGACATTCGGTATTAATCATTTGTGTGAAGGTTATTAATTAACTGGTATTTTTAACGAAATTTCATTAAGCTTGCGGTGCAGATGAGTTCAGCTGCTTTGAATTAGTGCATTCAAGGGCAACCTCTACTCACTCAATGGGTATTTCAAATAAGATCAAAAACCAACTCGCATATTAGATTGCATTTTGACCCTTTTAAACACTCATTAAATTTATCAACAAAGTAACAAGTGATCCAGTTGTGCGTAGGTTCGAAATTCAAGCTTAGACTTTTTAGTCATTCGCTAATTTTAAACTTTGCAGACCCACAAAATCCTTGGCATTTGATATTTTTTTACTGTTATAAATGAAAAGTGTGCATAGATCATTGGCAATTTGCAAACATGGACAATTTCGTTTTTGAGTGTCCTTTTTTCAAATTATTTATTATCCTGTTGCGGGCAGCTGTACCCAACTTGTGACCTCTCAGATAACACAGTTGCCCATTGCAGTTGCAAACTGCATTGCTTCATAGAAATTCGCAGTATTTCAATGAAATTGCTGACAGGATATCACATGTCATTGGATTATCACTGCAAAAAGCTAGTATGATAAATTATAGTTATTAATATCGAGATAAGAGATAAAAATAACAACAAAAACATTTCATTTGAATAGTGAATTGGGGGACTTTAACCTCCCCACTCTGTTCACTTTCCGCATTATGGCTGCCCGCCGTGCGATGGCAGTTCAGTATTACATTCTCTATGTTGTAGAATGGTGGATTTTAATAGGCCCAAATTGAGTTTATTTGTAATAAAAATACTGTGTTATCGTTTACTCTAAACGTTGTATACAAATTCTATGTGAGATGTGTAATTGATGGTGTATAAAGTAGTGTGCTAAATTCAGCTAGATAAATGCAATCGCAAAAATAATGTATTGGATTTGACAGCGTCCTCAAAGCAAGCAGCCGTCACAGAATATCAAGTTAGAAAGTTAGTATTTACTTCCAGCTTGAACATACATTTATTTTTTTATTCACTGAAGCAAATTCCGAAATTCTTTATTGATTTCTGTACGGTTTTTTCGTGTATGTGTGGTTGGGACTGTCGGTGTTTTTTTCGTTCCAGTCAATTGAACTGTGGAGTCACACCCTTGGCATAGGGGCTCAATTACTCTCTTGTAGATGAAAACACACGTAAAATCATAAATTTGTGGGTTGTGTGGGCCCCTTTCCATCCTCCCAAATAGTCATTTATATTGCTACAAGAAATGGGTTAATGCTGTTGTTTATTGGAAGCATAAAAAGTGATTGTAAAGTTGATTCTCCGAAAACGGTCCAATTGGATGACTAAACTTGCACACCTACGAGAATTTTCACTGATTATACTACAGTATTACTTGGAAATTAACGTTTTTCATCTTATCTCTTAAGTAATACACCAAAACCGATCAGATATTGAACCCACTTGATTCTTTCACAAAAGAAAAAAAACTGGAAATTTTATTTCTGTTTATCATCCAAATTGATAAAATGCTTAATGATAACAAATATGATAACACAAAACGGTCGTTTAGATAGACTCTTTTTCCACTTACAAAGCAATGTAAACTGATAAACAATGTACATGTATGCAAATCACAACAAGAATCCCAACATTTATGTGACGTTCATTCATTCGACATTGTTATACATTAAACAACTTAAATATTGTGTCAACAAAATCTTTAATGTCGTGTTTTGTTTGTGTTTTCTAGGACTGAATAAAAATTTTGCAACGAATTTCCAAAAATAACAGGACACATACATAATAAATAAAATCGAATGCAGCTATTAATAGAATCATTCCAAAGAGAGATGATTGAAGGGTGAATAGGAATAACGAGCAGCTGTGAAGCGGTATAAAATGAGTGGTGTTGCCCCAAGTGCGGGGCCCGTACCCCAAACCAATACGGCCCAACTGAAACGACAGAAACTAACGACCTGTCGAGATAACGTACCATCTGTACATGGCAGACCGACAACATCCCTGAACACGAAGACCAGATTGAGTAATCATCAGAGGAATCTCAGTCTGGATTTCAGGTATGGTTTTATTTACCACTTTCGGGGACAATTTTCTTTGTATTCGTTGGTGTAATTGTTATTTGTATGTAATAGAAAAAGTTACGTGCTAATGGAATCATAAACTTCCTTCGTGTTACTTAGTGTGCTGATAAAAATTTTAACACGAAAACATATATTTATATTCCAAGGTAACAAATAAATGTGACCAACCACTCTGGTCAGTCAAATAAGGAATTATTATGAGGAATATGAATTTAAATTGGTGTAGCATAAGAGTACAATGTCTTTTAAAACATGAAGAGAGTTGAGGGAGAGCTGTCGGGTTTTTTCCTAATAAAAAAGTTTACTTGTTGGCCCTGGCTGAAAAAGAGAGTGGATTAGAATTTTATAGTAGTCGAATGTATGCCTGTAATAGGATTAGCATTGAGAAAAAAGTCGTAAAGATTTTTTTTAGGGTTTTAGGATACAATATCTGTTTGTATTTTTTGAGAATCTATTATAAATAATACAAGAAAACAGGATGGAAATCAATAAAACAGACTTTAAAATGTCAGATAGAACTAGTTTCTTGGGAACAACTCATAAAATGTACATAATGTATGTTTGTGTGGTGTGCATTTATAAATTAATTTTGATGATGTGTGGAAGAACCTTCGGTTATGGGAATATTTTTTTCGGTATCTACAATTCAATTAATAGTGTGTATATTTAGGAAGTAGAAAGGTTTTCTCAAGGTTTACCTTCACTTTTTGAGGGTGTATTATTATAATAAAAAATTAATGTTTATGACTTGTATGTATGTGTTGTAATGCAATACCAGTAGAGAGATGGAAAAATCATTTCAAATGGAATGCATGGAATGTACGATTACGGCTATTACGCTGTAAAGTTTAGAATCTTATCAATAAATATGCTCTGTATGTTACACATTGAGCATAACAAAATAATATGCCTTGTAAAGAACTGACAAGAATTAACTTTGTATGTTAGAGGCCAAACTATAAAATTGAGATTTCGAATGAAAATTACACATCGTTATTTCAATAAAGAAAAGTTATTATTGTTTATAATGTATGGTACGTGTTTTAGAGAGGAGAGAGAGAATTCTTTCACTTTGTATAAAAAGAACACTGTGAAACTAGTGTTGTATGTAGGCCAAATAAATGGTTAGAATATATATATTTTTCTTTTTTCCATCTCTTTCGACTAATTAAAATATTACATTTCACTCAATTAATTCACGAGACATTCTCATATAATTAGTCAACATAATAAAGATTAATTAAAGCACTTTATAGTGTTTAAAAATGGTTTAGACCTTGTGCATTTTCGTCTATCGATAGTAATTAGTTGAATTTTGTAAAATGAAACGTGCACAATTAAAATAACATTGATAAAAAAATATAAACTTATTATCTGCTCTAAATATCTACGTTGACATTTACGTGACTTGTAAATAGGGAAAAAAGACTCGTTTCCACCTAACGCAATTATAAACAATTTTCAAGAAATGAGTGGACGAAGTGAATTGTTCATTTCACGTGTTTTACCTAATGGTAATTGTTTTGTCATTGAAGTGTATGTGAAATTGATCCAAAAATAAAATACAAAAACAAGTCCCGCTTAATGCTGATAAACATTGGGTTTAAAGACTCGTGTAGATAAAATTCGCCGAGTTGTTGCTATAATTAAAATATTATTCAGAATATCATCCTCTTCTCTCTAAGAGTGAGTGTTAATTACAATATTACAATAATTTCTTTAATGGGCAATATTTATATCTTTTTTTTTTATTCTACTGTCTAATGAGCTGTTATTGTGTTGGAAAATGTTAGTGAAATGTTGCATATTTTTCAGATCTATGGGTATCCTGTTGCCACCTGTAACACAAGTGACAACCGTAACCAACAACCATCTAACATTACACCACCGTAACCGCAGTTTGGATTCTGCATTACAGAAAATACCCGAAGTGGATGTGACACCGAGTCCAGAATGTGAGAATGTTTCAACAATTCTCAATTCGGAGGTGCACCATCACCAAGTGGTCCAATCTGGGAAGCAACAGCAACGTGACGAATTGGCCAGTTTGGGTTCAGACGATTCGGGCATACTATGTGGATCAGATAGTGGTTCAAGTGATAGTAATGCAACACGTGAATCGAGTGTTGAATATTTATCAACAAATAGTAATGAGTCTAGAGAAAGTCTGGATACAATTGACAAATCGAATTGTGAGGGTGATGATGATTCTAGTGAGTGTTTAACGACAAAAGTTGAATGTGTTAACAATAATGAGGTGAATGTAGATGATGATGATGATGGTGGTGATCGGAATGATGTACCAGAAAGGATTACAAATTGTAATAATAGTGAAATGTGTGAAAAAGTACCGAAAAGTTCCGGTATGTTGAGACTATTGGAAAGTAAAGTATTTGATGTGCCAATGGCAATGCATTATTTGTTCAATAGTAAAGAGCCGGGTGTTTTAAGTTACATTGTAAATAAGATGTTTAGTTTTGAAGATGCAGAAGTGGATTTTTATTTACCACAACTTGTTTCAATGTACATTCAAATGCATGATGTGGCTGAAGTTATACATCGATATCTCATTCATAGGTGAGTTTTTTTATTTATGAATCCAAGGAAGTTGAGTGGGTTTTTAACCTATGCACGCCATCTCTTTATTTCACTTTTTTTATTTAAATATGAATTACTCGATGAATTGTAATTAAATGGTATTGTTTTGTAGATGATTTTCGCTTTTATACCCAATATAGAAAGCTATAAAAAGTCAATATAAATTACCATTATTAAGTAAAATGCATTAATAAAGCATAAATTTTCCCCTGCTATCGTAAGAAAGTCGATTAGAATAGAATTTCTTCTGTTGAAGAATTCATTTAAACTTTACACTTGGTTGATATTGAGGCGAATTTTTGCTTTCATAATATTTGAATTAGTGTTTGATTGTTTTTGATGAGATTGTTGAAATAAAAAAATGCTTTTAACAATGGGAACGTAAAATTGCATAAGTGCGGCTTTTGTCAACTGTTCTTGATAATTTTTCAATAATTCATAGAAAAGTAGTTCGTAAACCAAGTGGAAACAATAAAAGTAACTATTTTCTTGGCTTTCTGTGTTGCCACATTTGTTCAATGATTTCCTTTTGCTTACACCTTAGGATACACATTCCAATATCCATATATAAAAAGGACAGCGAATGCGAACCATATAAGAAATACGAAAGAAGTTTAAAGTCTTTTTATTTTGCGATTTATTGCAGAGGTGTAGAAGATTGTGGGCCGCATTTGTAAGAGAAAAGAGACGAAAAACTTGTCGATACATAAATTAGATTATAAATATTTATTCTTCAACAGTTTTTTGCCCATACAATTCGATAGACGAAAAACAAATAATGAAAGTTATACGCAGAAAATTATGTAAATATTTAACGAACGTGCAAAAATATGAGATAATATTTGCGTGGATTTTTATTATATCAGAAAATGTTCATCCTAAATACTTTGACTTGACCCAGTTAAATGGGACATACAGCAAAGAAGAAATTCCAGTACGAACCGTATATTCTTTTTTTTATTATGTATTTCCTTCTAGCTATGTTTTATGGTAAATATATGAGATAGGATGAGTAAGTTCACATTTACATACAAAAATATAAACATTTTTTTCCTCCATCTAAAACAAAATGCTGGGAAATGTTTTTAAAAATTTTAAAAGTTTTTTACTCGTTTTTTACCCACCATTATACAAATATAAAACACACAGGTTATTGTTATGTAATTTATGAACTCAAGGTGAACATTAAAATAAAATGGCACACAATTAAAATTAGATTTAAAGTTTAAACAGTTTTCATTCTCGTATACATATATGTATTGCATTTGTCATTGTATTTTTATACTGTTAAGTGCTAAATACAGTTCTGCATTAGAGAACTAAGAGATTGTTGTAAATGTTTACATATTTGCAGTAACACAGTTGTTGCAACAGTAATTAAAATTTGCTCTAAATTTTTGTAAGAAAATATATGTTATTATACGCAGTTTTTTTATACTTTCTCCAAACATGTATGAATGTTATTTTTAGAAATTCACTTTCTATTTTGTGATTTTGTGGAAATTTTCATGGAATTTCCCAAATATATGTTTATGTAACAAAAATATCTTCAAATGATCAGTAAATCTAATATTGAAATTTCTTGTTGCAGATGTAGAAAATCGATAGATTTTTCATTAAAATGTGCCTGGTTATTGGATGCATATAGTTCAGATGCGACAACACCATGTAAAAAGAAACCACACGGTGTAAAACTGCGTAACTTAATATTATCAGATGAATTGCGACCACCACATCAACAACAACAACAGGACCACAAAATGACAACTTCATTAAATGTTACATTAGGTGATAAATTGAATACAACATTAACCCCAAATAGTATAAATCATACAAAGAAATCACATCAACGGTCACAAAGTGATGCATCAGCTCTATTGCCTGGATTAAAACGTACACAAACAACAACAAAATTGTGTTTGGGCGATTTGAGTTCGGGAAGAGCATTCGATAATGGCTGTGCATGTTTTGAAAGTTGTCAAAATGTAGTTAATGATCTTAGGGGGGAAAAGACTGAATGCACCTGTTCGGTAATAAAATTTCATTGGAAAGTAAATGTAAAAAGAGGATTGATTATTTTATTTTTCTTACAATTTAGGCACCGAGACTACGGCCCGAATTAGAATTTATGCAAGCATTAATCTTAATTGGTAAATTATTAAGTTCTATACCAACAAAGGAAGCAAAAACAACAAGACTGGTTGCTGAATTAACAACACTTAATTTAAATTTACCAGCACGTGTTTGGTTGCCACTAAATAGTTGTAATCCACATCTTATTGTTAGGATACCACCCCAAGTTGCTGCTGTTCTCAATTCCAAAGATAAAGTAAGTAGATACTTAAAGGATTCCCCAAGTGCTTGTTGTCACATTAAAAGGGACACTTTAAGATGGTCCCCACATTAAACAATGTCGACCAAAAAAAGTTTTGGGGGCGAATGACAGTCCATTATGTTCACAAACAGTGTTTTTATGTAACTTGAGTGTGTTTTTGTTTATTGGCAGGCTCCTTATATAATTTACGTAGAAGTAGTTGAAGTAGAAGATATTTATAGTTCACCAGTGCCAACAAAAATCATGCCCACATTGAGGCATACGAAATCGGAAGAGAATCTTGGCCATGACAGTCTGTCATTGTCGGCATTCAGTGTATGTGGCGGTTGTTATGATGACAATGATCCGGATTGGAGTCAGGAAGATGATGAGATTTCACAACAGGTATATAAAAATCTATTTTAAAAGGAAGAAATTGAAAATGTATTGTTGATAATTTTTCTTTCTTAGTATACACAATTACGGAAGCCGATCGACCGCGATACAATATCGCAAATGAGTCAAGAGTCAAGTGATTCAAGGGAACCACCAATGTCGATACCGGCTAGTGAGATAAGACGTCGTCTGTCGGACTTTTTCCATGAAGAAAAGAGTAAAAAGTTTACGCACGATCCAGAGGATCCGTCTGCGGCTGTATTGAAGGAGCCGTGGCAGGAAAAGGAGCAAAGAATTAGAGAAAGTTCACCATATGGTTATTTGTCGAGTTGGCGTTTGTTGTCGGTGATTGTAAAATGTGGAGACGATTTAAGGCAAGAATTGATGGCCTCGCAATTGTTGCAAACGTTTCAAAAGATTTGGGAAATGGAACATGTACCATTGTGGGTGCATCCGTATAAGTAAGTGTTGAAGAGGTGTGTTGAGGGTGTTAATTTTTTTTATTGATTTCTTGTGGCGTTGTAGGATTTTATGTTTATCGAATGACAGTGGCTTAATTGAACCAATATTAAATACAGTTTCTTTACATCAAATTAAGAAACACTGTCAGTTGTCGTTGTTGGAATATTTTATTAAAGAATATGGTCCATTAACGTCGGAAGCATTTTTAACAGCACAGAAAAATTTCGTACAAAGTTGTGCTGCTTATTGTTTAATTTGTTATTTAATACAGGTTAAAGACAGGTAATTAGAATGAGGGAAATTAAATGGATTTGTTGTGTTTATTGATTGCTTGTTTTTTTAGACATAATGGTAATATATTGTTGAAGAGTGATGGTCATTTAATTCACATTGATTTTGGATTTATTTTATCGACTTCACCGAAAAATTTAGGCTTTGAAAAGTCACCGTTCAAGTTAACACCGGAATTTGTTGAAATTATGGGTGGAGAACAGTCGGATATGTTTGAATATTTTAAGATTTTAATACTTCAGGGACTCATAGCTGCTCGAAAACATCATGGGATGATTATAAATATGGTGGAGATTATGCGTTCAGGTATTTTTTTGTGTTTTTCTTGTTTATTTAATAAGGTCGGTTTGTAAGTTGGATTATTGAATAGGTTCCCAGTTGCCTTGTTTTAAATCAGGAGCAGCTACAGTACAAAATTTGAAAAATCGCTTCCACATGAATATGACTGAGGAACAACTTCAATTAGAAGTGAATCGTATGGTTGAGGGCAGCATTCATTCATTATCAACAAAATTATATGATGGGTTCCAATATTTCACCAATGGAATTCTATAACCGTGTGATATTTAAAATATATATATATGTTTCTGCAAAATGTTTTTTAGACTGTAACAGAATTTTTTTTATTACTATTAATATCATTATAAAACATTTATCAAACAAGAGAAATTACTATTTGATTAAAAAAAGATGGTAATTTTAAAATAATTGCGAAAATCAGACTGATTTTAACGAACGTATTTGCAGGATTTGTTTCGTTTTAAGTATGTGTGTAGGTATGCGAATGCTTTATTATTATTATTGTATAAAAAATGCTCAAAGTTTAAAAACACCAGTTTAAGTGTATAGTGGAGATCTGATTTGAAATCGTTTTATCGTCCTCTTTTTTTGTAATAGTTTTGCCATGTTTTATATATTGCTTCAAGTTTTCTCTGTCTTGTATATAATTGGATAATAAATTTTTCATTTAAACATATTTAATCGAGTTTCAAAATTAAATGAAAACAATAATTGTACGTGTGTAAATAATTTTGTTAAGGAAAATGGAAAAATAATACTCATTGAATAAAAAAAAGTCAATTTTCATATTGAAATTAAACATTTTGAGGCCAAATATATAGTATATATAAGATCTATATATAAAATATATTATTAAATTTATATTATAGAATTTTTAAATGTGTTTTTATTTTATTGTTAAAAAGAAAAAGTCGTCATTTCAAATATATATATTTATTTCTATTTTTTTGTGTTTGTTGTAAACCTGTTGTTAAATGTATAACTGAGTAGTTGAAGTACAATTTGTTTAAAAAATCATTCCAAACTTGTACTCAGTTATATGATTGCTCTCTAAATAAAGTAATTTAAATGTGAAATTGTGAATGGAAGATATCGATACGAGATAATTAAAAGAAAATACCAAAAAAAATAATAAGTATATAAATGTACATACTTATATGTATATGTAGGTACGATTAGATTTCGAAATACTTGTATGTTTTCTATTTCTAAATGTAAACCTGTAAATAATTAACATAATTCATTGCTAGTTGAAATTTTAGATGAAATTGAGACAAAACATCCATCCATTTTATAATAAAATAATCTTGTAATATTAAACAAAAGGATTAAGTGAAATTCGACTGATAAGCTATATTATTAATGAGAATTTGTGCAAAAAGACTGACGTCAAAACCACTCTAGGCTTTTTGCAATCATTAAACATTTATATTAATATCACTAGGAAAATAGAAATTCATTATTAGCTATTATTACAGAGTTTAAATAAAAGAAAAATGTTTGAGTTTCTTTTTTTTATAACATATAGAATCGGTTTTATTAATGGAATTTTTAAATATACAACTGTATTTTATTATATACTTATAAATTGTATTTAACAATAAACTGCAAAAATACTCAAACTTCCGGATAATCTCATTTTCTTCAAATAAAACACAAATCTGCTTTGCATTACCACATTTTATTATGTGAGATTCTCATGAATTTTTTTTACATTCCCTTGACAAACATTTTAAAATCAGACAAAAGAATGACTTATAAAAAAGCACTTTAAAAATTACAAACAATAAAAAAATAAATTAAAAACGTTCTATAATCTACATTAAGCCATCGAAAAGTGAACTTAAGTACGTCGAATTGAGAGGAAAACAGATATTAAAAACAGTTTTAAATCCTAGACAACTGTTGCAGCAAATTGGATGGTAAAATGCCTTCAATCTTTTCATAGATATAATAAACAGGCATCGAAATCCAATTGAGTACTGACTTAGCAACAACACCCATCGGTTCTGGATATTGGTGCGTTAACAATGCTAACAAAGCTGTAAAGGAACACAAACCGGCCGTAAAAATAATGAAAAAGGGCAACTCTTTCTTTGGATAGACAGATACTTCATGGAATGCAGGCAATAATTCACGATCAGCACATTCAGTGCATGTTGGATATGGATAAAATAAATGTCCACGTTCCAATGGATATGGTAACATACGGAATGTGCCCTCCCATGTGCAATGCAACAAATTCAGTGCCCCATCGATAGCTTTCCAATGGGCTAAATGGAAGAAAGTGTACGCAACCGCTTCAGAATCGCCTCGTTTCAATACATGCTCTGGTGGCAATATTAATGGTTTCATTTCTAACAAATATTTTGGCACATGTGGATTGAATTCAACTGCACGATGAATCGCTTCAACAGCTGCCATTTCGGCTGTATTTAAACCACGTTTACTAGCAATGTCTGGTGAGAATTTGTCAGCTACTAAACGTGCCTTCAACAAAGCAGCAGTATAACAAATCGTAGCGGATTTCGGTAAAGAAATGTCATCGTATTTCGCTAGGACTGCTTGCACATCCGCATACGCTTGCATTTCCAACAATGCTTCTATCAGATTCTCATGTATGTTTAAAACGTTCATTATTGGTGGCACTTCTTTGGTCAAATCACGAAACATCTTCACTGCTTCCTTAAGTTTTCCCAATTTCCGAGCACACATCGCTAGACGACGTTTAATGTAGATTAAAACATTTGTATCACGTCTATGTTGGGCTTCCATTAGAGTGCCTTGGTGTTGTAATGCTTGACTCTTCTTGTAATTACTTTCAGCGACTTTTAATGCTTGTTTCAAGATTTTCTCAGCTTCCACAATAGTTGTAGCCTCCTCTTCCGCTAAAAGAATATACGCTGAAGCACAGTCAGGGTTTTTCTCCAATGCATTATGTGCTGCTTTAATTCTACTGACTGGATTCCGTTCACGCCATGCAGTTTGCATTATTTCATATTCTGCTTTGCCAGCATCCGCTTCACACGTGAAAAACGTCTGATGGTCCTGTGCGGACAGATTCATATCGTAATAAGTGAGTGGCTCTTTGTTTGTAGCCCAATAAAAACGTTGATATTCAGCACCACGATACAAATTCAATGGATTACGCCACACTTTGCATTCCGGCACATTGTTCTGCGAGTTGTTTGTATTGTTGCTGTTTGTGTTACCATTTTCAGCGTATTCGCCACTTATCCAAGGACTTATATGGTTTATAGATACTTGTTCAATAAACGATGTGCCATATTTACGAAAATACCACCATTCGAATATTAATATTAGGCCAGAGATTAATGATGAAGTACCAGTTAGGGCTACATAAAATTTTGGTGTTAATGTACTTAAAAACATTGTAGAATCCCACATTTTCACATTGATTCACCACAAACTAGTCCACTGATTTGTATCTTTCTTTTTGTGTATTTAATGCCCTGTTTTCACTGTTTTCAAAACAAGTTTTTTCTATTATTTTTATTTTGGACAACTGACATTTGTATAAATTGCAGGTCTGCCAGTATCCATATTCAAAATGTCCCTACCATTCAGAAAATTTAAAAATGTGCGGGCTTCACTCGATTTGAATCAAACAACTACAATTTTGAAAATCTTCTCCTGGTGGATCTCTTTTAATGAATTTGCTACTGTGATTAAGCCATACTTCATCTATATCTGGAGATATACCCCTGAATGCATCTAATCCTCTTCCATTAAATTGTGTAACTGTAAGACAAGAAATAAAGGTATCGTAATAAATAGGATGAGTGAATAACGAATAAATTTTATTGCACGCGTAGATGATGACTTTAAGATAGCTCTATTATCGCCACATATACAATGCCCACCATGCCAAGATCCAGGCTCTATTTTAAACATCATTTTCTCATCGTAAATAATAAAATTCTCGTTTAAATATCGAAAATGATGACTTTCTTCCTGAACTGCAAAGAATCTGTTTAAAACGCAAAACTCCACAAGAACCTCGTTTTAACCAGATCTTTTGTTACGATGATTCGGTCTCGTTGTTGTTGCTGTAGATTTTAAATTGACCAAATCAACATGTTTCACCTCCGTTTGATTTAAAATTAATTCACTCTTATAATATTCACATAATTCATTAATTTTCTTCCAAAACTCATCGTTTTTCTTTGCTAATTCATCTGCTGTTGAAAGATTAGTACCTTTAAAGCTATTCCGTATTTGAAATTCTGCTTTGCACAAATTTGTCCTCGTTTTATCGCACCCTTTAGAACATTTCGAACAAGGACGTCCTCTCTCATAGACTGGTTTGCCCATAATATTCCCTTTTGGACCATAATTGCATACGAAATATTTCAAATACTGTGAAAAGTTCCTTTTATTGCGGTACATCGAGATTCCGCATCCGATATAGCGAGTGTTGGCCCAAATTAGCTGAGTGTATAGTCCAATTAAATATCTGCCTCGGTTTGTGCTGAAGAAAAGATTGTTAGTGTTGACAAAAAGCCATTTATTATTCATCTATACCCATAGAATTTGTCCACATCCATTGGAACAACATGATGTACTTGTTTATACCAATTTAATACTAAAAGAGCAAAGTCTGTTTCAGGATCATTGTTAGTAATGGCCATGGCAAGGTTTTGTCCCACATCAAAGTGTTCTACAAGATGTTTTGCGTTAAATTTAGCATAAGTTATACCAGTGTGAAACTGGCAATCCGAGAACCCGAGAACTAGACGATCCAGCAACCGCCCAACGGTCAGTCGACAAATCGGATAAAACTTTTTTTATGGAAAATTGCATTTTCTCGAAAACGGTAAGGTGTTTCACCTTGTTGTTTTCACAGTTCGATTGTACGGCACAAATACATATTAAAAATTTGTTTTTATTTTTCAAATCGCCGTCGAAGGGGGTGGTTGCAGGGTGAAAACCCTTTGAAAACATGGAAAATCGCGTTATTTTTTCGAAAACTATAAGCCAGTTGCCAGTTCACACCGGTATAAGTTATGATATAGTTTGCCATCCACCAGTCCCTCTGCACTCATCATGTTTAAATTCTTGTTCTTGAGGACATTGTTCGGCCCACCTAAGGGCTATGGATGCAAGCTCTTCATCCCACTGCTAATAATCAAGTGATTAACAAAAAAAGGAATTTTACCACTTATTTCGTTACTAAATATTCCATATTTGCCGCAGATGGTAAATTGGAAATCACTCCTTTACTTTCCTGTCCTGATGCGACATGATTGCGAATATCATTGTGTATACTGACAATGTACCATTGTTGTTCTTTAGAAAGGACCATGTTTTGGTAGTCCGAACATGTTGGTGAGACTCCCTTGAACACTTTTAGGTAAAAAGTAGGAAAACAACCTTTTACCTTACATTTACTTTATATTTACAAAGTGTGTGTGTTCCTTGAGCACAAATACTTAAATTGCAATAGTCATAGGAAAGGATTTGGGTAAAAAATGAAATAATTATTAAAAAAACATACATTTTAAAGTTGTAAACAAAAAACTTTCGCAGTGTCAAAGTCTCTTTAATTTTTGAACATGGCCGCTGTAATTTAGGGTTTTTCAATTTTTACATTGGCCACAGTTCTTATCTTCTTGTCAAATAATCTAACCTCAAATGTACAAATAAATGTTTAATGATTTTCCCTAAAATAAAAAATGGGAAATGAACAATCCCAACTGTCTGGAATAGAAATTGAAGAGAAAGCCATTGAAGTGTCCGATTTCTGGTCTCAACATTCAGCTACAATATGTAATTCTGGAAATGTAACAAACTTATCAGTGTTCATTAGTGAACTACTTGTTTGTGGCCCCTTATGGACCACTTATACACCTTTAGAAAAAAATAGCAAAGTATATACACTTTAAGCTTAAATATAACACACTCTACAAAGTGTTTCTTCTAGAATTTAATGGTATATCGGCATCCCTGCATCATTAAGTACATTTCATCATGGCACAAGAATTCCAAACTGTATTTAGCGGTCGAACATGTAAAACCTTTATCACATGTACTTCCTACATTAAATCCATTACAAATTTGCATAGGACTGCATTCCATATTGAAAGCGTTATGTTTTTTACACGAAAAAGCTTTAGTTTCGCATAATAATGTTTGTATATCATCAATTTACGTAGCCAGAGATGGTACTTGGAAATTGGGAGGCATGGAGTACCTTTGTCGTTTCACCGAATTGACTAGTGACTATTTAAATAAATCACGTTCCAATAGATATAATAAATCTGTAGATCCCAATGAGGAGAAGAATGCAAAGAACTGTGGAACTCGACATGATCACATTGATGTTTATGCTTTCGGTGTTTTAGCTTCTGAAGTGCTACAAAACAAAACAGATAGTCAGCTTACACCTTCATAACTTATTATCATTCAAAACTAAGCTTTATTTTGTTACAGGCGATCTTGAGACTTTAACTGTATTCCGAGATTTATGCGAATCGACTCTAAAAAACATCGATATCTCCGAAAGACCCAAACTAACTTCTCTACTCGAACATGAGTTCTTTAGTCACGATTTCATTACGATCCATTCATTTTTAATAGAACTGCCCCTCAAATCTGACGAAGAGAAAACGGAATTTTTCCTAACATTAGTAGAAAGACTGAAATGTTTCAACGAAGCTGTAGTGGGTAGACAGTTAGGCCATTTATTATTGTCTAGAATGGTTTTATTAAATAAAACAGCACAGACAAACTTGTTACCAGTAATTTTATACCCCAGACAAGGTGAGTTCAATGTTTTCTTTTTGTATGTACGTGAAATCAATTTGTTTGATTAAATTTTAGAGTCGGATGATCAAACACATGGAATATTTTCCGAAGATACCTTTAAAAAGTATCTCTCTCCCAAGTTAATAGAAATATTTGGTGTTAGGGATGCTCAAATAAGACTATTACTGTTAAATCACTTTAATAACTTTATTCAAACGTTCACCAAAGAAGAATTACATACAAGTATATTACCAGAGGTATTAAAATTCTTGTGTTTTGCTTAAGAGGGTGTTGATTGAGTTTTTTTCCAGCTTTTGGTGGGTATTAAAGACACAAACGACTATCTGGTATCAGTTACTTTACGAACATTAGCAGAATTAGTTCCAATTTTGGGCGCTTCTACTGTAATTGGTGGAAAACGTGCAAAATTATTTAATGATGGTCGACCAACACAGCCCACTGGTCGAAGATCAATTCGTAAACATGAAACTGTTCCAATTGTGGAACCAATTACGTTGTTAAGTCCTGCAGCGAGTGCTAGTTTGCCGGAAAGACCGCGTCCGGATGGCGAAGAAGTTGATACATCAACAGACGAAGTTGAACAGTCGATGGACGAGGATTTAGACAATTGGGAAGATTGGGCAGATGAGGACACTGTGCATGAAGTTGTAGTATCTGGGGAGAGTAATGGCAGTACAATTGAGGAGAATAATGTTGAGAGTGAAGAGAATGAACTGCCAGAAGTAGATGTTGTGATAACAAATAATTTGCGACAGCAAAGCAAAGTAATTGTGCCAGATATAACGGAATTAGATATTAAAAATCAGTCAAATGGAGACAGAGGAGAAGATATTGACTTTTTCCAAGATATGGAGCCTGTAATAGAGACTTCTAATAAATATTTAATCGATGTTGCAGATGATGGATTTTTAGAGAAAGAATTAAGCAGTAAACTAAGTTTGAATGTAAATAGTGATGTTCATGAAGATGGGTGGGGAGATGATGATTGGGATTAATTTTTTGCTGTACCATTTTGTATTTAGGTGTAAATATACCCTTTTTATTGTTTAATTGTACAATATTATACATACATAATAAATTTGAAATTATTAATTTGAATCTAGGGTTTTTCATTAGGTTGGTAATGTTAAAAAATGGCGACGCTATTTCCGCACATGCTCCTTTCTCTTTCAAGTTGAACCGCGGTGACGGGTTCGATTCCCCGTTGTGTCCTTTCTTATTGGTTTTTTAATTAAATTGACGAAATGGTAGGTATCATATTAAAATAATCGTTTTAATGAAATCTACAAAGTGTCTTTTATCGATATAAGTGATTGTGAAAGATTTTTCTATAAAACTATTATGGATGAAGATGGATGTTTGTGCATACAACAAATGTGCATGTATATGACATTTTGTAAATAAATGGATTTCTCTGCTTTTACAACATATTACTCTGTAAGTGGATTCTGATGGTGTTTCTCTGTTTTAGGGGTTCGTTAAAGTAGTGAAAAATAAACAATATTTCAAGCGTTTCCAAGTTAAATTCAAGAGGCGCCGTCAAGGCAAAACTGACTACTATGCACGTAAACGTTTAATTGTTCAAGACAAGAACAAGTACAATACACCTAAATACCGTCTGATTGTCCGATTGTCGAATCGCGACATCACCTGCCAGGTCGCTTATTCCCGTATTGAGGGTGATAAAATTGTATGTGCAGCATACTCTCATGAATTGCCTAAATACGGCATTAAAGTGGGTCTAACTAATTATGCTGCTGCATATGCCACTGGTTTATTGTTGGCAAGAAGATTGTTGAAATCTTTGGGTTTGGATAACTTGTACCAAGGAACCACTGACGTTACTGGTGACGAGTACAATGTGGAACAGGCTGAACAAGGGCCAGGTGCCTTCAGGTATATAAAACATTTATTTTTCTGTTAAAGACAAGATTTCATTGTTTTATGATGAATTTGGACACATGCGCGTCATCTGATTAGACAAATTTGTGCATTCTGCTGAACTGGAAGGCATGTTTTATGTCTTTTGGACCTCAAACGTTTGTTAAAATTTGTTTGACTTGATTTTAACGTGTCTCTGAATTATTCTACAATTACCAATGATATCTGTAATATTTTGACAATATTTTTAACGTTGGGTTGTTTTTAGGTGTTATTTGGATGTCGGTTTAGCCCGTACAACAACTGGTGCTCGTGTATTTGCCGTAATGAAAGGTGCTGTTGATGGTGGCTTAAACATTCCTCACTCCACCAAACGGTTCCCTGGTTATGATGCGGAGAGCAAGAGTTTTAATGCTGAAGTCCATCGTAATCACATCTTTGGCATTCACGTGGCTGATTACATGCGTTCTTTAGAAGAGGAAGATCCAGAAGCTTTCAAACGACAATTTAGCCAGTACATTAAGAATGGAATCAATGCCGATCAGGTAAAATTAACTGAGAATCAATTTTTTTTACGTCCAACTAAAATTACTGCAATTTGAATGAAAGAATTGTCGTGTCGCAGTTGGACTACAGTAAAGTCTTTCCATTGTTCTGGTATCATTTATTTTTTGAATTGACACCATGTTATGGATTGAAACATATGCTGTTTGTTATTAGAATTTGGTTTAAAGTAGTGTTATTGTTTTGTAGATTGAAGGTATTTACAAGAATGCACATGCTGCTATTCGGGCTAATCCGACATTAGAAAAGAAAGAACAGAAAGCACCACCAGCAACAAAGAAGAGATGGAATCGCAAGAAGCTTACATTGGCTGAACGCAGAAATCGTGTGGCTCAAAAGAAGAAGTCCCACTTGGCTAAACTTCAAGAAGGACAAGCTGAACCATGAATTTTATAATTCATTTATTTGTATTATAAGAAAAAACATGTTATTGTGTAATAAAATACACAGTATCTTATGTTTATTGGTTTTACTTCACAATATGATCCCAACTTTTTATCATCACCTTTTCTTTTTAAGTGTGACGAGAAAATAAGCAATAAATAAGAGTTATTTGACAAAAATTTGAAAATCAAAATTACTTTACATTACCCGTAATTACAAATGAACTACCCTAGATTCAGTAAAATTACGGAAGTCTATTTGAACTACTACATGGCCGACCCAAGAGCGACAATAGTAATAGGGTAAAAATAAAAGTTCCTAATCTCTTCTCATTTTTCGTGCATTTGTGAATATTTTTCTCATTAGTTTATTAATTTATTTCCTAATTAAATAGTTTTTCATTATTATAAAAGTTACGTGTTTATTTTGAATTATGTTGCCGTGTGTATCTTAAAGTTAAATTTTGTAATAAGCAATTAGAATTGATCAAAAAAACCAATAACCTGAAATGGCAGTCGATTTTAACATAGAAGTTAGAAAGAAGCAATTAGAAAGTCTAGATCAATACTTAAACTTTTCAAAAAGTAAAGTACAATCTTTATTAGACAAATTGGGATGGAATTCGAAAAATCTGCTAGAAGTAATATGGCGATTTCCTATCAGGAACCTTTGCTAATTGTCTTCCATTTTATAGGACAAAGAGCCAATTATGATCAACTGTTCAATAAATCCTTCTCATCGAATACCATTTAAAACTGCCGAAGAGCATATGAAGAATTGTAGCATTAGAATATGTGGATACGATAAGGAAGATAAGTTTCTTTCTGAACCGTTAGATGAAACGTCCGGTAGTACTATAAAATTAGGTATTTTACACCCATAAAAGCAGGAATTTCCTTTTATACATTACTTCCCTTTATAGATTACCAAAAGAAAGTGGAAATTTTATCACATGCTCGCTGGTGTAATCCACATTTTCAACCAGGTTTGTATTACAATACAAATCAATGTTCTTTATTTGCTATTCTACGATTCAAAGGGGATTTAAAAGCAATTTGCCATAAAGTACATACTTTTTTTGCAGAAATGTACACATTCAACTTACATGAACTACTAATCCTTCATATAACAATAATTTCAATATTATATCATAGATTTATAGATAGATTTTATAAATATCCTTTTTTG
Source organism: Silvanus unidentatus (assembly GCA_963930825.1). NCBI lineage: Eukaryota > Metazoa > Arthropoda > Insecta > Coleoptera > Silvanidae > Silvanus > Silvanus unidentatus. Next base: position 4,172,876 of record OZ005757.1, on the reverse strand, counting down.
AATATCCTTTTTTTGTTTGCATTTGAATAAAAGGTACGTTTATATATGTACTAAAAAGTATTTGCAGTCAATTTAACTTAAATTCAAATAACTCAATAGAACAGTACTTAGAGAAACAATAAAATTCAAATTTAGTTTATTTCATATAAATGTCTCATTAATTCGCGATTTTACTTCGTTCTGCAGCATGGAATGGTCACGATCCCGATCCAATGACCTCAAATCGTTTAACTTCCACATATTCCGCAGACGAACGTCTTGCAATGTACGATTTTTGCGTTGCAAATACTCAAAAACCTCCCGATCCACCCGAATTCAATGTGTAAGTAACGAAAATTACCCACTGAAACCGCATTAAAAATGCATTCTTTCAGTTTTTTGGACGATAAACCAGATGAAGGAAAAGAACTGACATTCGAAGAAAAATTAGCCCGAGAAAGGGACGCTAAACGTCGACGAATCAAATACAAGTCCGTGCACACAAATCGTAAAAGTCACACTGAAATTATAAAAGAAGTGATTGAAAATCAAATGGAACTTTTTACCGACTGGTTGTCGAGTAAACAATATTCAGAAAAGAACTGTAATCGTAAAAAAGAGGAGATCGAACGACCAAATTCATCAACAAGTCGACACAGTACACATTCAGGCGATTCACGTAAGAAAATCGACTCAAATCACCGTTCCGAACCGAGAAACGGCAGTTTAGACAGCCGAAGTTCGCATAGAAAACGCGATAGACGGTATAGAGATGAGAGTAACGATCGCCGAAGGTACCATCGTCACGAACGATCCTCTTCCAGGCATCGAAGTCGCTCAACACATCACAGAAATCGTTCTAGGGATCGCCGCGATGATCGCCGAAGGCGATAATTTACATATAACAAAATGTTTTCTAATGTTTGATTAATAAATTCTTTTTTATAGATTTCAAATATTTATTAATCGGTTTAAAATACATTTGTTGGTAAATATGGTTTTAAAACTATCGACAAGTTGTTAGACAATACAACAGGTTCCTTCTGGAAGTAATTAAGCAAGTCTCTGAGGCAGATAAAATCAGGACCGGTATTATCCTTGGAATCAAGACGAAATCGACCATTTTGACGAATTATACCAACGTGTTTGAAAGTGTCGTCGTGTTTGATGGAGAGAGAAAGATAGAATCTCGATTTACTCGGACGTACCAGGAAAGCACCGGTGTCATATCGTTGTAAGAGCATTTGAGCCCCTCGGGAGTCGGTGTTTCGGTAGAATGGTTCATCATTCAAGTTATCTAATAAAAAAGGTAAATATTAGCATAGGGAATTGGGGATTATTTAAAAAATTACATTCAAGGTTCTCATATGCAACATATTCGTCTTCCTCAGCGTCTTCTTCGTGTCTCTCATCTCGATCTTCTTGTTCATTTGTAAGTAATTTACAGAGTTTGTTAGTCGTGTACTCGTCAATGTGACTTGGTGGTTTCGGTAGACTTTTTGATGTACCCGGTTGCGCTCTTCGTAATTGTACATCAGCATCTGTAAATTCCATTTTTTTTACTCCATTTACGTAATCTGCTGAATCAGATTTATTATGCGTTTTAACTGGTTCGTTTTTGGGTTTGGAGGATTTCTTCTTTTCTCGAAGTGTATTGTTTATAGGTAGGTCAGTATTAACGTATTCTGGCGACTCTACAAATAACAACAGCATTTTTTTAAATTTTTCAAATGATTTGGAACGAACCTGAAATTTCAGTCTTTCTAATTTCATTCAACAACAATGATCCTTTCTTTCTGGGCAATTCTAAAAATAAATCATTAATAAATCAAGCAGATTGATTAATGAAAATACATGCTTGGTATCTCTTTATTGTCATCCTGAACAGTTTTTGGTGTTTTTTCATCAGTTGCTGATTCTGATCTTGGTGCTGGCAAAGGTGGCAACGGTCTACCACGAAAATGAGTTCTATTTAAAATACGTTGAGGAAACGAATGAGAACTGCCTGTGGTAAGCCAGCCCTGTTCCTTGTCTGTTTTCCTAATTGTACTAGTTTGTCGACGGTTCAATTTTTGTAATCTTTTATTGGATTCCTCATCACTGCTGTCTTTAGGTACAGTGTCATTTTTTGAAGGAGATTTTTTTATTCCTCTTGGAGGCGCAAGTGGTTTTCGGTTTGTTATTGGATTATGGTTTGTTATTGGATTATGGTTTGTTACTTTCGGTTCGACGATTTCCTCATATTCATTCATTTCCTCATCACTGTTACTACGTGGTGACTGACTTTTTGTTCTCTTTTTCTCATGTATTGGAATTGGTGGTAGTGGTTCGTGTTTCTTGTTATTTAATGAGTTAGCAGGTTTTGCTGTAGGGTTTAGTTTGCTTGTTTGTCTACGATTAGCGGGTGGTACATTTTGGTTTATTTGTGTTGGGTTCAAGTAACCTTCCTCATCTTCTTCGGGATTTGTTGGTGTTGGTAAGGACTCGGTGCGCTGAAGCTCATTTCTTGATTTTGGAATCGGTTTCGATGCTATTGGTGGTTTGTCTGTTAGAAAATCGGGCTTCTTTCGTATAATTGGTGATGGAGTCTTTGGTTGAGAACAATGAATTTCAACTAATTTGTTCATAACTAAACATTGTTTATTATTGAAACTCTTTGTTCGGATTGCACTTCGTTTTTGCTCATTTAATTGTATTGGTTTTGTTTTCAGTTCTTGAATGCATTTCCATAATTTTGTTGAAAGTTCTTTACTGGATAATTTCATAACATGAATTTGATGTTCAGGCAATGCCTGCGAAAATTAAACAAACGTATATGCGAACTTATCGTTTTTGCCACACCTTAATCTCCGAATTTTACAAATATGTACTTAATAATGTATTCAAGATTAATATTTTATTGAGTTTGTGTACTTACCAGTAGATTTTTGCCATTGAAACCCTTTTCCTGTATTATAGATATAACATCTTCTGGGAAATTATTCTAAATATTTAAATATAAATAAATATGTATGTTATTTTTGCGAGTTTAAGGCTCAGCAGATTATCTCATTAAGATATAATACGGTAAATATAAGGATTGCCAAACTTACCTTCCTTAAGCAATCAATCAGTTCTCGGTTTGTAAGAAACTCGACTCGTATATTAACAGACATTTTATTGTTGATTTAAATAATGATTTAACAGTAACTTTTTATGTACATTTATCAGAATATGATTAGTTTGAAGGAAGTGTGGGATTTTATAATATCTTTCCTCTCATAATTCATATCTTATCACTTGCTTGCGGTAATTCACCACATTTTGATGAATTGTAATTTGGACACAGTTGTTAAATTATCTATACGTCTTATTTACCTTCTACAAGAAACAGCAAAATGAATTTATAGCAAAGCTTTAAAACAAATATAAAAATCAAATTTAAAATTTTGAAAAATCAATCTTGGCACGAAATTTAAATTTATTGCCAATCTAAAATCCAACAAAACAAAATTTAAGTAACTAAACATCTCCACCTGACAAACGTCAAAAATGACACAAATTGTCAAATAATAAATTGATTTGTCCTGTAAAAGGCAATTTAACTTATAAAATGTACATTTTTATGTAATTATTCATGTTACAATGACCATATAACGTATTACAACTATGAATTTACACCAAATTGTAAGTGGAGCTTGCAATGCAGGTGACAAATGTTTTGCAGTTGGGTCAGTTGAAGGAGTCCCATTTACTGTAAGTAATTTAAATAAAATAACATTAAAATTGTAATAAATATTTATTACATAAACCAGGCTTACGCTGCTGGCTGCAACATTGTCATCCTTGCATCCACATTCGAACGAGTTCAAATCATCCCTGGAGCTGTTCACGATTATATCCGAATCAGTTCCATCGATTGTTCAAGTGATACAGGAAAAATAGCAGCTGCATATAATAATATCGTATGCATATATGAGCCAACACCCCTTATTCACAATAATTCGAAACATGTAAGATAAATTAAAGTCTCTTTAAACAGTTTTACTTACTGAAATTGTAGGGCCTTGATTACAGATGGGTTCAAACTGGAACTCTGAAAACAGAGTCACCGATTAGAGCATTAAGTTGGAATTTAGAAGGTACAAGACTATTAACTGCTGGCAGTCTAGTCCAATTATGGCATTTAAAATCAACGACAAATGATTATGAAGATGCATCAGTCAAATTCACTCTTGGAGGAGAGACTAGTGATGCAACAGATACAAACGAAGAGCCTGACAAGCCTCAAGAACAAGAACAAACCAGTTGGCAGTGTGTTTGGAAGGAAAACACTGCCATTCCTGTGCAGCATTTAGCTTTTAGTCCTGATGGCACTTTATTTGCAACATGCGGTGAAAATGATAGACTAGTAAAGATTTGGTATGAAAATAAACATTGTAAGTTGTCCTTTATTACACATTGAAACATTTTCTAATTATTTTTGTACATAGTTTTGTTTACATCAAAAAGTACTGATGGTCCAGTGGAATTAGAATATGGATTTGTTTATATCGCACATCCTAGAGCAGTAACACATTTATCATGGCGAACAACAAGCAAATATATGCCAAAGTAATTAAACTCGATAATGAAAATGTTTATAATACTAATCTCTGACAAATTGTAGAGGATCCGTTTCAAATATGCTGGTAACATCTTGTAAAGACAACATTTGCCGTCTATGGGTTGAAACCGTCCTACCAGAAGATGGACTAGTGAATTTGTCACAATTAGATCCGCAAGCACATCATCCAAAATTCCGTACACATCGGCATAAACATCGATTTATGCAACGATTAAAGCACATGAAGTAATTAAAACATTGTTTTACCATATAAAAAGTAATTTAAAACTAATCAATTCTAGAACTTGCTTCCATATTAGAAGACATGCCAAACATCAAGCACAAGGAATAGGTGGACAGTCGGCTCCAATTCCAACTCTGCCATCCACTTACAGTGTACACGACTTCCATTCGTACGGATATCACGGTACAGGCGTTACACCAGGTTTACATTTCCATTTAGCTGCATCAGTGAATGCTGAAACTGACATTCCATTGGTGCCAAATATCAGTTATTGTAATCCACGTCCTGCGTTTGTCTTACACTGGTTGGATAATAAAGAAATGCAATTTAGTTTACAAGCGGAATTATTCTTGGAGGAATTCGCACGGCCCGTTGTCGATAATACCGACACAATTGAGGAGCATGCCGTTGAGGAACCATTAATGGAAACTAGTAATGGTCCGGACGGGGTGGATGCACGTATAGAGACTTTCTTACGGGATTGGCACCATAGTCCGGATTTGTTGTTTAGTATTCATCCAGTTGATGGGAGTTTTTTGATTTGGGTTGTTGAATGGTTGGATGAATATCATCCGGGGTCGTTTCGACAAGCTCAGGTGTCGTTTTCCACTCGTATTCCATCCGCTTTTCCAATTGGAGATTCAATGAGTATGTCAACTACGGTCAGTTTGTACAGTACAACGCCATTGTTTAAGCATTTAGTTCGGGATGTGGTGAATCGCGATTTATGTCATAAAGAAACATGTAATTTGACAAGTGTTAAAGAGGAGGACGAGACAAATGGTCAAAGAGAGAATATATTACCATCACAAGAGGATCAAAATGAAACAGTTCCTCTTGTTTCTTTAGTTACAAAACATGATAATGGAACATTGAATTTATGGCAAGTTACATTTGCTGATAAAAGTAAATTTTGTCATGTATTAAGTATTGGTCATAAAAGTCGAGCATCTGGTCATCGATTTCGGGTTAATGATATCACTTGTCATCCGGTTTTGCCATTATTATTAACAACAAGTCATCATAATATTGTGGAACAAAACAAAACGGATTCGGAACGTGGATTTTGTAGTGAATTAATTTTATGGAAAGTTGATGCTGTTGGTCCGTTGTCGAAATCGGGAGGTATTTGTGAATTGGCGCGTATTAGTTCACCAGAACCGTCCGCATTTAGTAATGTAGCATGGATTCCAACACTTTTACCGTCAAGCACTTTAGGAAACTTGTCGAATTCGCCTAGTGCTTGTTTTGTAGCATCCGATGGTCAATGTTTGCGTGTATATCAAGCTGTTATTGATGCACGTACATTACTAGCTGATTTATCATTTAAAGAAAGTCGTAAATGTGCTGATGAGGAGAATGAGAGTGAGTCGGATTTGTCATCGTTTAATCAGGAAAGTTTATTGGAGAATATTAACATTGTGTCACAGCAAAGTACATCACGACCTGGTTGTATAATACAATTAGAAACGATTGCCGAGGCGATTGAATGGCAAAACACAACATTTTTACACGTTTATCAGGAACAGTTGATAACAGGACAAAGAAGTGCTGCACCGATTACACTTTCGGGCCATGATGCCATGGTTGATTTACAACAAACTGCCATATTTGAGGAGCCGTTTTTTATTGTCTTACTCGATTGTACTGATCAGAATACAATTATTCATACATGGAAATTAACAATTGCTTCAACAGACAATGACATGCCATTAACTGGTAGTCAAATGTATGTACCTGATTGTAATTTAGTACAAGATGAGAATGATTTGTCGAGAAAGAATAGTATGGAATCGTTGCATTTGAAACAAACCAAAGTCAGTCCACATATAAATATAACAGTAACAAGGGAAGTGAAACAGATACTTCCTGTACCGGATGGTGTGGAAATTGTGCATGCCGCACCAGCGGCTGGTCATTTAAGTTCTGCTTCCATTTATCCGGCTTGTCTTGCACCGTATTGTTTTGCGACCGCATGTAGTGATGGTGTGATTCGTTTCTGGACAGTTTCTAGTCAACAAAGTCAAATAAATGCTGTGAAACATCAATTGTTGGAGGAGAATGGTGTTGTTGTTAATACGGGTAAAGTGTGGACGGAATGGAATATGGTAAAAGAGTCTGCAATCGAAATTGAAGGGCAAGTGTTGAATATAAGTGTTGCATATTCCGGTCGATTAGCGGTTGCTTATAAATATGGCAAGAGTTTTACACGGCCGAATAAAAACGATCATGATTCAAGGTATATAAATTTGTGTGTGGCTATATATGAATGTGAATCAACTGGTGGTACGGAATGGATACTTGAGGATATAATTCATTTGAAAAATATACATTTGCCACGTATTGATATTGGTAGACATTTGGATTTGAGTTATTTGTACGATTCACGTACCTTGAAGAAAAAACAGAGGATTAATGAGGTTCTACATACGTTCTCAAATGATGAAAGACAGAATTTGACTACAGAACCGAATATTAAGCCAACATTGTTGGCAGTGCCGAGTTTTAGTACGTTACAGTCCCTTAGAAAGTCGATTTCAGAAATGGGGAATATTTGTCCATTAACACAAAAACATATGGTACAATTAGATTGGGTTTCTAATGAAGATGGTTCTCATATTTTGACTGTAGCTTGTGGTAGTAAAATAATGCTTTATACTCCACTTTCAACTGATTTAGCACAAGCGAATGTGAAAGCAATGAAAGAATCGATGAGTAGTTATCGTCCGATATTGAGAAAAGCGAGCAGTTTGGCACAGCCGATGTTTGTTGATGTGTTTAAGTGGATGACATTAAGAAAAATTGAACTGCAAACGGCTGATGGTTTGCCTGCTTTACCAATGCAAATCAGTTGGGTGAGAGATGGAATCTTAGTGGTGGGAATGGATTCAGAAATGCATGTGTATACGCAATGGAAACCGCAATATCCATGTGTACCAACAACTCCAAATGCAGAAGTGGATGGTAAGACAGTGCGCGATGTTGATTTCCGTACGTTAACACAAGAGAATCAACGAAAATTGGCCGCAATACCGACTTTAGGACGTATAAGTTCAGTGAATTTGCAAATTTTAGATCGTAAACGTACGAAAGAAGCGAATATTGATTATATGCCTGATTATGGACTATTTGAGGCATCCAGAATAGCTTGTCCTGTTTTACCACAATATCATCCGAAACAGTTGATGGAATTGTTAAATTCTGGTAAAATTCGTTGGGTTAAAGCGATTTTAGCGCATTTAGTTAAATGTGTTGGTGGAAATCAAGAAAATCCCGAAGAGATTCAAGGTTGGGCTAGAGCTAGAACATTATCGGTTAGTTATCCAGCTGGAAGTCCAGAACATCGTGCCAGTATTAGTGAAATTGCACTTGATTATGATGAAATTAATAATATACCACCATTACCGCTTTGGACATTATTAGCTGCCGATAAAGAGCAGCCAGTTATTAAAGAAGAAAAGAAAGATTACAATGAATTGTTTGATAATAATTTAGCTATGGAAGAATCTTTGGATACTTTATTAGAAGATCAAGAAGTGACACGTTTGGAGAGACGTCCAAGTGAACGAAATATTGGATTAACACATTTTACACCAAAACAAGGACGAATTTTATCGCGACTTTTAACACATATGCATTTACCAGGTTTATCCAGTTTAGATCAGATGCATTTATTAGCCTTGGCTGACACCGTTTCTACTTGTAATACAGATTTAGCGGAACGATTTGCCATTGATGCCGCTAAATCTGCAATGGCGAAAGAGAATTTAATCGGACAAACCGAAGAATTGACCACCGAGAATCTGGATGATTGCGGTTTACGTTTTCTATTGGCAATGAAACATTACAGTTATTTATTGAGATGTTTGCCATTAGCACAACGTTCACAATTCCAAAAACAAGGTGTTGGTAATAATAATTTAGCGTGGGCATATCATTCAGAAAGTCAAGAGGAATTGTTGAATTTAATACCGAGTTATGCAAAAGGAGAACCGACATGGGTACAATTACGTGAATTGGGTGTTGGTTGGTGGTTGAGAAATTTGACTGTATTAAAACAATGCGTACAAGTGTTAGCTAAAGCCGCTTATCAATCGAAACAAGATCCAATGGATGCTGCATTGTATTATTTAGCAATGAATAAGAAGAGTTTATTGTGGGGATTGTATAGATCGAAACGTGATGAACGGATGACATCGTTCTTTTCGAATAATTTCAGTGAGGATCGTTGGCGTAAAGCGGCATTGAAAAATGCCTATGCATTGTTAGGTAAACAACGTTTTGAACATGCAGCTGCATTCTTTTTATTAGCCGGCAATTTGAAAGATGCAATTGAGATATGTTTGCATCGATTACAAGATTTACAATTGTGCATAATTATTGTGCGTTTATATGAAGGGGATGGGAACAGTTTAAAAAAATTGTTGTATGAGGAAATTTTGGGTTGTGATGCGAATGGAGAGAATCAGGATATAACGAAGGCACATCCCGATCCATTCTTACGTTCAATGGCATTGTGGACGTTGAAAGAGCATCAATCTTCGTTAAGCACATTGTTGATAGGTAATGCAGGCACACAACATCCAGCACATGATGATGATTCACGTGATACAAAAGAAGCGGATCCAAATGTGTTTAATTTCTATGTTTATTTACGTACACATCCATTACTTGTACGTCAACATTTGGCTAATTATGGTAACCATAAAGTGTGGGTACCAGGCGGAAAACAGTTCATTTCTGATGAATTTATCACACCACTTGAAAGACAATTGTATTTTACAACTGCACATGGACATTTCAGAGCTGGATGTCCTGCATTGGCATTGGAAGTGTTATCAAAATTGCCGTTAGTTGTGCCTGATTTGAAGAAATCGAATACGCCTGTTGTTTCACCAAAGGATAAATCCTTAGATAAGCCTGAAATTAGCACTGGGATTATATCGTGGGACAGTAAACCGGTAGGACAGACAGTGGATGCTTTTGACTGGAGTGCTCCAGTTAGTTCAGGAGTGAAAACGGATGATTTCGAGCTTAAATGGAGTGATGATGAAGGTGACAAAGGGTCAGAAAGTTCAGATGACGGTCTCAATTTGAAAATCGATAAGAATGAAGAGCTAGTTGAGGAAGAGGATGAAACTGATACGACAGCTAATCAGCAAATCGATATAATGGCTCAACAGTTGAAATTTATTGCCTGTTTAAAAATTCTTATGGAAGAATTATCGACATTAGCGACTGGTTTTGAAGTGGATGGAGGCCAATTGCGATATCAGTTGTACATTTGGTTGGAAAGAGAAGTGGAAGCGCTTAGACAGTTGTGTAATTATACAACTAGTGAAGTGACTGAACAATCTGATTTAGAACAATCACCAGAACCTGAAACAGTGGCAAACACTAAGCCAACATTACATGAAATTCTAATACAAGAAAAATTAGATTTTGAGGCGAAAGTGCAACGTGCAGCGAAACGTAAACGTTGGTTACGTGCTAATGAGACTTTATTAAGGACATTATTGAGCTATTGCTCATTACATGGTGCTACAGGAGGCTTAGCCTCTGTCAGGATGGAATTGATGTTGCTCTTACAAGAGTTGCAACAGGAGAAAACGCATCAACAACTTTTAAGTCCTCTCCCGTTCCCAACAAGTTTGCCATTATTGGCAGCTAGTGTGGCCAGTAGTAAAACAGTTGTAGCGGATCCGATTCGCTATTTGCAGAGTTTAACACACGATATGTTACAAACAATGGTTGAATTGCCACAACCGAACACATGCCAGAGTCAATTGCTTGTTTTACGTGATTTAGCGATTGCTTTATCTGCTTGTATATATCAATCACTATGTGATTCCGATACATTTAAAAGCACATTACAAGATTCTCAAGAATTATGTTCAACACATTTAGTTGGACGTAGAAGAAGGATGTCTGTAAATGATGGACAACAAATTATAACATTACCTCCTAAGTGGCCAGGAGTGACAAGTTTAAGATCACTTTTGGCGAGAGAGAAAGATGAGGATACACCAAGATTAACTGTTCTTTTATGTGAAGCGTTTACGGCTACGTATCTTGCTTTGCTACTTTATGGAATGGTCACTTGTGATTGTGTTATCCTGTTTCATGTTGCTGGACACAGTTTTAATCAAGACAATTGGGGCCAGTAAGTTATTAGCACTATACATTTTTACATGATTGATTTATTTTTGTTTGGACTTTAGATTGTTTGGTGGTGGAATTAAGAAATTGTTAAGAACGGCAAGTGTTAGTGGAGCGAGTGGTGGTACGATTGTTTCACAACAAAGTGTTTCAACACCAACAGAAGAGTCGAGTGGACCGTCGAATTGGTTGATAAAACAACGAGCTAAATTAAATACGAAATTACTTGGACATCAGCCGTCTGTTATGAAAGAAGATAAACCGACATACAGGGAACAGTTTGTGCCTCCAGAAATGAGTATTTTAGCATTTTTATTGCAAAAACCATCAACTGGAACATATTGTGATGAAGTTGAGAGTGAAAATTCAGAGAGTGAAGAAGAAGATGTGTTTGATGGTCCTACAACTACAACAAGAAGAACTGTTAATACAGAACACTCTGATCCTAATTCTTATTCTTGGTTGATTTTGAAATTGGCTGTTTTGAAAATAGTACAAACACGATTGACCGATTTTCTATCAGTAAATTATTTCAGTATGTTATTAAGTGGTTTTTAAATGAATTTTTAACAGGTTGCTGGCCTTGAAATGAGTGAATTACCAGTTGCTAGTCCGTTGATACACAGTTCCTTGAGGAAATTGAATATTTGGCAGGAAGCGTTACGAAAAGAATTAGATGTGCGTCAAACTCCATCTGAATATATACCTGGATGTTTTATTGAAAGCACTACAGGCCCACCAATACAAAAATATCGGTAATACTTTATACAGTCTTAACAGAAAAAAAAACATGTTGAATTTTCTCTCTTGATTTTTAGTCAATTATTAGAACCGCACAATACACCATTTAGCAATAAAAGTTCTGCCAGTACTGCTCGTTATTTATGGAGCTATTTGGTCCATCAAGAATGTGTCCAAGATATATTTATTAGAGCTGTTTTTGGTAAGCGACGTTCTTTGAGTGTGTTAGAAGAAGAATTACCACATCCAGAACCTGCTCCATTGGAACCAGTCCGAATAATACACAAAGAACAGGATTCAATTGCAGCATTCAGTCTAAACCAGGTACTTATTACATTTATTTTTTTGTAAAAAATGTTTAAAACTGATTTTTTGTAGGTCACACCTGGATTTATTGTCGTTGCAACTCCACGCGAAATCCAAGAGATGGATATCTCGTTATTATTAGAACTGCCTGCATGGCTAGAAGATGAGTGCGAACTAGATATATTGAATCTAACCAAAGAAGCGCCCGATCCAACTGTACCCCCGTTCCTAGTAATCCAAAGTTTAGGTGACAAAGCGAAAGATACCCAACCGGGTAGTCCACAGCCTGGTATTGCAAGCCAAAGTGGTCGAGGTACAAGTGTGGTAAGTGTTTTCTTCATAATCATTCAAAATAGAATTAATAAAACCTTTTGACTTTTTGAATATACTAACATGAATTGGGTACTAAAAAAAGTTTTTGATAAATTCGTGCTCGTTTACGACATATAAAAATAAGCGTAATGTGTCTGTAGATGAAGGGGGTAAGCTTCCCGGGCTGTCATGATGTGAATTTTGTCAACTTGGTGCTGCTTCGGTCAGCTCACATGCTTCGACCGGTGTGTTTCTCTTCCATCTCACTGCTCTTTCTTAATAATTGTCTTAGAGCTTGTTTAGATGTCCAAAAAATTTTTGATTTTGTTATTTATTGGCTTAATTTGTGAAAATGTTTTTTGTAAACATCTTTAGCGCATGCCGTATATTTATGATTTATTTGTCGAATTTTTTGGAAATGCTTCTATTTCATACATATAGAATGATTTTGTCATCAAATTGATAAACATGTTTTAGTTTCTTACCCTTTTTGTAATATGTACTAAGATCAGAGAAACAACTAGCGTTGTTTGTCAAATGGTCTTAGTCAATTGTAATTTAGGTGAAAGAATGAAGACACACTTCAATTTAAGCATGTTTAATTTTGTTGACTTTTATTGTCGATTATGTATTGATGAGGTTCTCGTAAACAGGTACTGAAACATAAAATTGATGGCGTTAGAAGGATCACTTCTCATCCATTGCTTCCTCTTTGTAAGTGATTTGGATGATTTTCGATATTTTCGATGTTTTATTGTATACATGTTGGTAGATTTGACTGGGGGACAAGATGGATCTGTTCAATTGTGGGAATGGGGCCACCAGCAGCCGGTGGCAACCCCAAGACCACCAGGCACTTATGCCAAAGTGACCAGAGTTCGTTTCTCTCAGCATGGAAATAAATTTGGTGTGGCCGATTCTGATGGAAATTTGAGTCTCTTCCAAGTCGGTTTAAGTGCAAATGCAACACGTCCATTCTTTGTGAGTTTTTTCACATAATCAAAATGCAATTTGAGTATTAAATGATTGATTTTTTTAGACATTACAATGCCATAACAAGGGTATAAGCGATTTTGTATTTTTGGGTTCATGCAGTTTATTGGCAACAGCAGGTCATAGTTCTGAAAGTAAAAATGTCTGCATATGGGACTCGATTTTACCGCATGGTAAAGCGTTAGTTGTTGCATTTACATGTCATGATCAAGGTGCAAGTAGTTTAGTGTTTGCACCACAACATCAAGTTTTAATATCGGCTGGTAAAAAGGGAGATGTTTGTTTAATGGATGTTCGTTTGAAATCAATTCGCCATAAGTTTACTGCACATGAGAATGCGGTAAAATGTATTGCAATTGATCCGCACGAAGATTATTTTGCTACAGGATCTGCCGATGGTGATATTAAGGTAAAAGTTTAAATATAATAATAAGTTTTATGATCGTGATTTTGTTTTTTTATTTAGATTTGGGGTGTAACAGTGCCTAATGTATTATTATCGTTGCCCGCCGAACATGCACGTAGTAGTTTCTTCAAGAATATCGGTCAAGGTGTCACACAATTACACATTGATTCGCATTCTCGACTGTTTTCATGTGGGGCTGATGGTAGTATGAAAGTGAGACAATTGCCCGATCGTGAAACACTTTTAAATCACCACACTCACCATTAGATACTTTTTAAATAAATATAATGTTATAAATGCTTGAAAATCTATATGTATTATTATGTCTCGCTGTATTTTGGGGGTAACCTTGTTTCATTTTATTGTTATAAACTGTATACATATAAAAATCATTATGTTAATCGTTTTATTTAGGAATATCCGTTTATCTGTTATATAAATAATGGTTATTATAACCTACGAGTAGTATATATATATATCATATATTATTATACATACAAGAAATATGTGATTATATTTATTGTAGATTAATTAAGTATCAAAAAATGAGTTTGTTTCTGATGAAATACTTTGGAAACATTCTATGTATATGTAAAAGTAATAAAGTTTAAGCTAAAAGGTTATCGTTTAACTGTCTCCATTCTCCAATTATATAATTTTGTTTGTATACAATAATCGAACGTGGCTGATGGAAATATTTACATATATGCGACAAACGTATTGATAAAACATTTCCATAACAACTATATCCTTAGTAAGAAAAATGTCAAAAGGCTCTTCTATCAAAGATGCTATTAAACGTTGGGAAGAAAAACATCCCGATGAGAAAATTAGCGAAGCCACTGAAGTGGGATTTCAATTTCAATGGCCACCCATTGATAAGATGGATAATTCGTTGTCAGAATTAAAAAAGTGCCAAAAGTTGAGTCTTTCTACGAATATGATTGAAAAAATTGCTGGTATTAGTTCATTGAAGAATTTAAAAATACTTTCACTTGGTCGGAATTATATTAAGTCATTTTCTGGTTTGGAAGGTGTGGCTGATACATTAGAAGAGTTATGGATTTCGTATAATTTTATTGAAAAGACGAAAGGCATTGGAGTGTTGAAGAAACTCAAAGTGTTATACATTAGTAATAATTTAATTAAAGAATGGGGTGAGTTGTTGAAATTCAATGAGTTACCAGAGTTAGTGGATTTGCTGTTTGTTGGTAATCCACTGTATGATAGTATGGAAGAAAGTGTTTGGAAGGCGGAGGCTGCACGAAGACTTCCACGTTTGAAAAAACTGGATGGAGAGCCGGTGTTGAGGGATGAAGGCGATTAAATATTTAGTTTATTTCTGAAATAAAATCATCTTGATGAAAAGTTACCTTTTATTTGCTTGCTTAGCAGTTAATTAAACAGACATTAAATGTTTTCTTAAAGTTATTTATAAGTGTCATCAAATCGTTTTTTTACCTCTAACTCTTAGAATGTCTTTAGAGAAGACCATTGCGGGCGTCCAATTCGGAAAAAAGACATTAGAATTAAAAAACGGCCAATTCCTATTCCCAAACCCTGATCGTAAGCTAATCTAAAATTATTATCGGCATAATGGTATAAATTTCCGTCTACAAGTTCTTTTGAAAATCGAAGTGGTAGGAATTTGCGGTTCTAATATACATTTTTTAGTACATGGTATAACATAGGCCCTCATGTGGTGAAGAAACCGATGGTTGTTAGTGAGTTTTAAACAAGCCCTTTAATTAAAGAGTAAAATTTTTGTGGTGAAAGGTCTGCTAAAATTGATGTGGAATGCGGCTCAAATGTTAAACATTTGAGACCAGGTCACCAGGTGAGATAAGAACCAGCATAAAAATCAACCATATATTTCGTTAATTAGGTGATAAAGTTGCGATCGAGCCCGGAGCGCATTGTTCGAAATGTTCTATTGCAAAGAAGGAGCTTATGAATTGTGTAAAAATATCTATTTTTGTATTACGCCTCCAGACTATGGGGTTCTTTCAAGAAATATTTCGCCCAGGGCGGTTCATTTTGATATAAGTGCGTGTCTAATTAAAAATAAACTGTAATATAATTAACAAGAACATGTTCAGGCTTCCCTATTAAACTATGGATTTAGAAGAAGACGCGATGGAGGCCTTAGCAGTTGAGGTGTGCGCTTGTAAGACCGGAAAAGTGGGTATTGGGTCGATTTGTTTGATTTTAGGAGTAGGACCCATTAGTTTAGTGACTTTGCCACGGTCATGGGACCTCAAAAGTCTTAGCTGTTGGTAAACCAACAATTCCTATGCTTGAAAGCCTTATTTTAAAAAAACCTTACAGATTTCACGATAAATTGGATAAATGCACGGAACTAGGCGCCGATTTGCACTTTAAAAATTACCAAGAGCATGTCTAACAAAAATGTAGTATAGAGAATAAAATCAATGTTGGGTGAAGAGCCAACAGTTAGTTTAGATTGTACTGGAGTCGACCAGACTGGAAACATAACACTGGATGTATTTTCGGAATAAATTTATGCTAAAGAAAATTTTTAGGAATGTTATTTTAGGCGAATAATAAATCCGAAGGTGTAATTGTCTTTGTTACTTTGACAAGCATTTATAAAAAGCATCCGATTGCGGAAGTTTTATTAAACAAAATTGATATTAGAGGTGTTTTCCGATATTGTAACGTGATTGAATAGGTAATTCAATCCTAATGAACAATTGATTTTTAATTTAACTTGTTCCATTTATTTACAAGCAATCGAATTGGTTAAAAGTGGGCGAGTTAAGGTGAAACCATTAATAAAACATCATTTCAGTGTTTTGGACACTTTGAAGGCTTTTCAAACTGCAGGAACAGGAAATGGAAATCCTATAAAAATTCTTATACATTTTAATTTGAATTGGAAAGGAAATAATTAATGGAGAAGAAGAATATGTATTTTGAATAAATAAATTAGGTAGCAATGTTTTCCGTACTGTCATAAGTGTTTGATTTATCGCGAAATTTTGGTGAATAATAATATGTCTTGCAAGGCTAGTTGCAACGCTCCACAAACAACCACTGTAATTATGTATTCAGTTAAAAGCTTTCTGTATTCATAAATTCAAAATTTCTAGTCGAAAAGCGCCCCTAAAATCGAAGGAAACCTGTCGGCTGTTTTATATGGAATTAAAGACTTAAGATTGGTAAATATCATAACTACCAAAACAGACCCTTTTTTATACCCCAAATTCTAGGAAGAAAGACCCATCCCTAAACCAAACAGCGATGGTACATCATTGAAGTAAACTCTTATTACCTCCCATTTATTTAACCCTTTCGGTCCCATTTTAGAGGTTCTACTGGAGATGCAAGTGGTTGGCATCTGCGGGTCTGACGTGCATTATATGGAATATGGATCCATCGGTCCATTTATTGTAGAAGCCCCAATGGTGATCGGTGACAGATACCAATACATCATAAAAAAATCGTTAAACTCATTCGTTTATTGACAGGGCACGAAGCTTCGGGTAAAGTTATTGAATGCGGTGACAAAGTAAAACATCTTAAACCAGGTTGACATTGTTATTTTTTCTTCTTACATAAACACTCTATCCAAATATTTCAGGAGACTGGGTTGCTATTGAACCGGGCGTTCCTTGCCGTTATTGCACTTTTTGCAAGGAAGGCAAATACAATTTATGTCCCGATGTGCGATTTTGCGCTACACCACCGATTGATGGAAACCTCTGTAGATATTTCACACATGCAGCGGATTTCTGTTTCAAGTAACTCAAAAATACATCATTTTTTGCTAATTTACTCTTAGACTCCCAGATAACATGGACTTCGAGGAAGGTGCGCTTTTGGAGCCCCTCTCCGTGGCGGTCCGATCTTGCAAAAGAGCCAACGTGGGTATTGGTTCAGTTTGCTTAGTTTTAGGCGCCGGACCGATCGGTTTAGTTAATCTTCTTGTTGCGAAGGCAATGGGGGCATCGAAGATTTTTATTACGGATATAGATAACACGAAATTAGAAAAAGCGAAAGAACTGGGCGCGACATTTACTCTATTGATTGAAAGTGGAAAGTCTGAAGGTGATTTAGTGAAAGAGATTAAAGATTTACTACAAGAGGATCCCAATATAACCATAGAATGTACTGGTTTTGAGCCAAGTGTTCGACTAGCGATAAATGTACGACATTAATTTCAATTAACCAATTATCTAACCGTTTATTAAAAAAAAGGCTACTAAAACGGGAGGGGTTGCTGTGCTTGTTGGTCTTGGCGAGTTTGATATGAACCTGCCTATTACAGACGCTGTATTACGAGAGGTGGATATTAAGGGAATTTTCCGATATGTAAACAAGTAATTTACAAAATTTGATCTCGTTATTCTTGAGGATAATTTTAATTAATAGACTTAATTAAACAGTTATCCGATGGCGATGGAATTGGTCAAATCGGGTAAAGTAAACGTGAAATCGTTAATAACACATCGATTTTCAATGGAAGAGACAGTAAAGGCATTTGAAACAGCAATTACTAAAGAGGGGAATCCAATAAAAATTTTAATACACGTTAATCAGCAATAATTTTAACGACTATACAATATTACATATGTACATAAATAAAACAATTCATACACATTTTAATCTAATCGCAGTTTTTTTCCATAATCCTTGAAATATCCAAAATTCCAAAATACTCGAATGTAGCATAAAAGTGTACAACTCTAAGACTCTTCTAACACTATTCCAACTGTTTAACTTGTCTAAAAAACATTAAGTATTGTTATTGTTTATTAAAACATGTTATCTGTTAAAAAAATTTTAACATATTTACATTGATCTCATTGGTAAATGTTGTATAACAAATAAAATTTAAGTGGTGTGATATACGTCATTGGTATCAGTTAATATAAGAACGGATATAGTTCAGGTTTAAGTACTCTTAATTCAGTTATTATTGTGAATCCAACAACAATGGCACCAAAAGATAATCTGTCCGCAGTCTTGTATGGAATCAACGATCTGAGGCTGGTGAGTTTTAAATGAAATTAAACAATTGTAGATGTTGATTAAATTTTTGCCTTTCCAAAAGGAACAAAGACCCATTCCGGTCCCATCGGAAAACCGTAAGTAAGAATTTAGTTAAAATAAGTAGAGGAAAACCTACATTACATAGTATTATATAATTTAAATAACCTTCTATAGTAGTTATTATGTATTATGTGGAGTTAAATTTAGAATTGTCTATCGTTTTGCGATAACTCCAACTCGTGCCCCAAAATCGCCTCAATTAAAAGAAATAATACTTAATAATAATAATATCACACACGTTTTTGTTATTATTTTGTTCATACATATTCACATTATTATCGTAAGTTTTGCTTTTTATGCAAAACTACTTAGCATTATGAATTAAACAAAATTGCACTCAATTTAAGTGCATCGATTGGGAATCATCGGAAAACTATATGCGTCATAAATTTAATTTCAATAATAAAATTTGCAGAAGTCCTCCTTCAAATGGAAGTGGTAGGCATTTGTGGCTCAGATGTACATTATTTAGTTTCTGGACGATGTGGTCCATTTGTGGTAGAAAAACCGATGGTAATAGGACACGAAGCATCTGGAACTGTTGTCCAATGTGGAAAGAATGTAAAAAATTTAAAACCTGGCGACAAAGTTGCTATCGAACCACAAACACCCTGTCGCCGTTGTGATCTTTGTCAGTCCGGAAAATATCATCTGTGTAAAGATTTATTCTTCTGTGCCACACCACCAGATGATGGTAATTTGTCGAGATATTACGTGCATGATGCTGGATTTTGTCACAAGTAATTAAGACAATGTGAATCTCGGTTGTAAAATGAGGAAACTTAAGTGAGCGCTTTTTAGATTGCCTGATAATATGGACCTGGAGGATGGCGCCTTAATGGAGCCACTGTCTGTCGGTGTGCACGCTTGCAAAAGGGCGGATGTACGGATGGGGTCGGTTGTCTTAATTATGGGGGCTGGTCCCATTGGTTTGGTCACTTTGCTTACAGCCAAAGCTTTTGGCGCCAATAAAATTCTTATCTGCGATGTGCTGGATATCAAATTGCAAAAAGCCAAGGAATTGGGCGCTAGTCACACCCTTAAAATTGACAAAAGTATGACTGAGGAGCAGATTCTTAAGAAAATCGTTGATCTCCTTGGAGAAGAGCCTGGCATCACCTTTGATTGTACTGGAGTCGAACAGTGCGTTAGAATAGCGATTTCTGTACGATATAAACACGATTTTGAACCCATTGCCCATAATGATAACATTTTTTTATAGTCCGCCAAACTCGCTGGTGTCTGCGTCCTAGTGGGTCTAGGAAAGATTGAAATGAATTTACCTTTGACAAATTCGTTGATTCGAGAGGTCGATATCCGAGGAGTTTTCCGCTATTGCAATGAGTACGCTTTCTCCTACTACAAGACTATTCAATTAATCATTTTAACATTTTATACCATTTTCAGTTATCCCACGTCAATTGAAATGGTAAAATCTGGAAGAATCAGCGTTAAATCACTGATCACCCATCATTACACCCTCGAAGAATCATTAAAGGCCTTTCATACGGCAAAGACTGGAGAAGGAAACGCAATTAAAGTTCTCATCCATTGCAATCCAAACTGGAAGAAATAATTCAATTTTTTTATATTTACTGTTAATCCGATTGTCTATGTATCTCTTATAATTATTAAATACTAGAAAAACAAAACGATTCATAATTTATCATTAATAAACACGCGACGCTGGTATATTCCTGTGCGTGGGAGAACGACGAGAAATGAAGCTACGAAGAGGAATGAAACGCAATTCTGATAACATTCGAACCGTTTCCAATAAGCAATAAGATCAATGGCCGATGTCCGATCGCAAACTAAATAGATTCTGATTTGTTCCATCAGGATAGCAGCAGCGCGCAACGGTAACTAGTAATCCGTCGATATTTCCAATACGTTTCCAATAGAGGCCCTCTGAATTTCCTGTATTAAAGAGCGCACTTTGAGGTGCAATTAATTTGAATTCGAACGATTGCACTTCTTCCTAAGTGATGGATCTAAATATGAGTGGTCGGCATTAGGATAAAACTTTATATTTCGATCAGCATTCACATGCAAGTGTTTCTATTTGAAAATGTAGTGAATAAACGTGGGTTTACAATGTGAGAGTGTGTGTGTATGTTGCTTTGGGTCCCTGTGTCTGCGATGCGGTGTTGGGATTCCTATACCTCCTCGCTCTCCTGGTCTCCTCATGTTAGGCGGGCCAAACGAAGTGCATGCATTCCGTTTCCCGCATTCTTTTCGTCGCCTTTACAATTCGAACATTCTTTACAGAGGGCGCAAGGATGCAGTACCATTTCGTGGAATATGGTAAAAGTTCTTGTTATTCACTATTCAGTAGTGTTAAAAGCAATTGCAATGCAATCTAAACTGGAGCCGCTGCAAAATCAATATGAAAATTGGACTGGTATGGCACATTTGCGGTGCTTTTATTTTGTTTTTAGCGATTTGAGCAAAAAGTTGTGGCAGCGGTGGGATTCGAACCCACGCCTCCGAAGAGACTGGTGCCTTAAACCAGCGCCTTAGACCGCTCGGCCACGCTACCGTATGAAACAAAAGTTTTCATATCACATTTTACGAGTTAGTTCCAATTTACCTTGACTATTTTGAAAAATTGTTGATATTTAAAAGGGAAAGTGGTTTTATTTTAAAAATATATTGATCTATATGTATGTCTTTAAATTCATTAATATGAATAGCTATTATACGTACTCGTAAAAGATTGTCCAGATAGCGCACTCAATTACATCTTGCAAAAAATTGATAAAAAGCCAATTATTTAAACACGCTCCTCGTGCTCATTACTATAAAGGTGTTTATGTAAACAACACATTCAATATATGAATATGTAATATAAAACAAAATTGCAGTTTTATTTCTACTACAATGGAAAGTGCATACAAAGATCAATCATCCAAATCATACAATTTATCCTGGATTACGTTCCCTTGGTAAGATACCTTTTTTATACAATTTCATTGTCTTAATAAAATTGGTGGTCGTTCAAAAGGTTTATGATCAAATTTATACGAAAATGTTCCTCAAGACTTCTTACAGTCGCGGATTTACCAAAAGTTTCAACCAAAGACACCTCTTCCTTTTTAACTCGTAAATTAGAATTCAATTGGAACAAGGAATTGGAGTATCTAAAAAAGGACAATGCACAACCGAATCTTTTAAGGGCAATCAGAAAAACTTTTGGATGGAGTTATATGCAAGTTGGCCTATTGTTCTTCTGTCAAGGCATAATATTCAGGCAATTAACTTCATTCAGTGATGCATTTTAAAATAAATTAAATGTGCAAGTGGTTTATTTTAGGCCATTACAAGCTCTTGCCTTATATTGCATCCTAACATCATTTTCCGAGACGGATAGGCAAGAAAAACTGTACATATCATCTTTACTTTTTATACTTTTCACGTTAATGATATTGTTATTTAATCATTATAATGGTTTGTATCAGCGAATTATCGGAATGCGCATCCGGATTGCACTTTCCTCGTTAATTTATAAAAAGGTATCAAGCAACATCTCCGTATTATTCAGTTCTATTCACTTTCCAACGAAATTTCAGATATTAAACATAAACCAGAAAGTGATGTCCCAAAGTGGAACTGGTGAAGTAGTCAATTTGTTGAGTGTCGACGTGGGAGTATTTGATTTAGTTGTACAAACGTTGAACCCGCTTTGGGTTACACCGTTTCAGGTGATCCTTTATATTTTTTTACTCTGGCAATTTATGCGAATATCCTGTCTTGTTGCTATTTTTACATTGATCATTCTATCAGTACCGGCAAACAGTAAACAATGTAATTCCAAATGAAATACTGTAAAATTAATGATTTAAAATTATTTAGGTGTTCTCAGTATGTTACAAATGACGATACGAAAGAGGCAACTGATAGAATCCGATATCAGAATGAAATTGATAAGCAGTATTATTTTTGGAATTCAAACAATAAAAATGTATGCATGGGAAAAGCCTTTTGTCAGTCTACTAAATAAAACGCGCTTAAGGGAGCTGAATATCAGGACTAAGTTGCATTATATTGAAGGTTTTATGAGAAATGGAAAATACTACACCAATCGTTTAAGTATATTTTTTACTTTAGTTTGTTATTCTTTGATAGGAAATACATTAGTTCCGAGTAAAGTGTTTACAATGACGGTACTCCTAGCTACACTTCAAATGTGTTTGGTAAATAACGTATCGCATGCGTCACTTTTAATTCCTGACACTATTCTATCTATAAAACGAATTGAAAAATTTTTGCTCCTTGAGGAAAAGCATAATGTCCCAGAATCATTAAATTTGTCTAATAACGCGATTGAACTCAGAAACGTCTGTGCCAGATGGACTCCTATGGAATTTGTCCTAAAGAACATAACATTGAAAATACCAAAAGGATGTTTTTGCGCAATTGTTGGTCAAGTCGGAAGCGGTAAAAGCACATTACTGCAAATTATTTTGAAAGAATTGGAAATTGCGTCAGGAACAATGCAAATTAATGGAAAAGTGAGTTATGTTTCACAGAAACCGTGGCTCTTCAGTGGTACAGTGAAGAACAACATACTTTTTGGTAGAGACTATAAAAAAAGAGAGTATGAGGAAGTGGTGAAAATTTGCTCATTGACAAAGGATTTACAGCAGTTACCGAAGGGTGATGAGTGTTTAGTAGGAGAGCGAGGGGTGACGTTGAGTGGGGGTCAGAAAGCGAGAATAAATCTAGCTAGAGCCATTTATCAGGATGCTGATATTTATGTTTTTGATGATCCTTTGTCTGCTTTGGATATGGCAGTGAATAAAGATATGTTTTCCTACTGTTTCAAAGACCATCTGAAAAATAAGACACGAATATTAGTTACAAATCAAATTCAACACTTGGAGTATGTGGATTATATAATTGTTTTTAAAGATGGAGAGGTTTTTGCTGAGAGTACCTTTGAAGAGCTTTCAAAAATAAATGATGATCTGTTTGCTAAAAATATGTCTTCTATCACAGATTTATTGGAAGAATCAGAGAGAAAAACTGAATCAAGTGCAAATATTACTAAACCAAAAGATTTGGAATTGAAAATCATAAAACATCCTTTTCTTCAGTATATTAAGTCTGCGAAAAAAAACTTTCGCTGGTTCTGTGTTTTTCTGTTATTCATAGCGTCACAAGTATTTTATTCAGCTTCTGATTATTGGATAAGAGTTTGGACTGAACTCGAAGGAAAGGCACATGGACGAAATAATAAATCGTTTTACAATGCAGATTCCAATGAAAACCGGAAAAATTATGTTATAGAGTTAATTGACGATAAAGATAATAATGATACTCTGTCAAAGAACTTAATCATTTACATATACACTTTTTTAATTTTCACTGCGATTCTTTTATCCTTCATTAGAATTTATTTCTCATTTTCTATAACAAATTCCACTTCCAAAAACATTCATACAAAAGTCTTAAGCAGTGTTTTGGGTACTTCCATGAAGTTTTTCGAGTCGCATTCTAGTGGTGATATATTAAGTCGCTTTTCCAAGGACATGCATGTGGTCGACGAATCTTTTCCGGCATTTTTGTGCGAATTCCTACAGGTAATAATAAATAGACCAGTGGTGGTATTATTCTCAAGCGCGGGTATTAATTAATACTGGGTACTAACTCGCCAAAACATAGCTAAAATCGTCAATGAGACCAATTTTTGGTATTAAAAAGCGAGTTAATACCGGTAGTAAGTAGTACTTGCGCTGGAGAATACCACCACAGTATATTTTATAATGTACTATTTACTATTGATTTGTAATAATATGTATTTCAGATACTTCTGTTAGTGCTAGGTTTTTTGGTAAATATCGCTATTTCAGATCTATATGGACCTGTAATTGTAGTAATCCTAATAATATTCCTGATTCTTGCCCGCAAAAGTGCCACAAACACTCAAAAACAGGTGAAACATTTAGAAGCTAAAGGTATATGGATTCATAGTGCCAAGAAAATATGATTTATTTACATTTTATATTGATTTTCCAGTTAAATCGAAAATGTTCTCGCATGTGAATGCAACTATTGAAGGCCTAGTTACAATAAGAGCATGCAATGCTGAATATAAATTACAAAAGCAATTTAACGAACATCAAGTAAAGACAAATAATTAGTTTCATTAGTAAAGAATGCTTTGTTGACTATTACTTTAATTTATAGGATGTGCATACGACTGCTTGGTATCTTTGTATAGGTAGTATTTTCATTTATGCCATAGCAGTGGATCTTCTCAACTTAATTTTTATTATGTGCAATTTAATAATCATCCTGTTAGCGTATAAACGTAAATAGAGACTATTAAACGTTCTCTATAATGTTTATTATAAAATTCTCTTTAGATGGGGTTCATGATGCTTCTTGGGCTGGACTACTGTTAACTCAAATGTTAAATCTTCAGGGTTACATACAATTAACTATAAAACTATCTGGAGAAGTTTGTCATGATTTGGCCAGTATCGAAAGGGTGTTCCAATATTGCTATTTACAACCTGAAGAATTGGAAATGGTCTCCGCTAAAGTAATTGAGGACTGGCCTAAAAACGGTTTGATCGAGTTCGTGGATTTGTGTATGAAATACAAACCGCAAGCACCCTATTCCTTACGAAATCTTAATTTCACAATACATCCTGGTGAGAAAGTAAGAAACCACCCCCTTGTTTTACATTGTTGTAATTCTGTGGTTTAGATAGGAATTGTAGGACGAACAGGTGCGGGAAAATCGTCCTTAATTCGTGCTTTATTTAGACTATCACCCATAGAAGGTTCTATAATCATCGATAAGGTCAACACGAAAACATTGAGTTTATCACAGTTAAGAAAAAGCATCTCGATCATCCCCCAAGATGCAGTCCTGTACAACGGGTCGATTCGTTTCAACTTGGATCCTTTTAACCAATACTCTGACTCCGACCTGTGGCAGGCCATAAAAGATGTTTGATGATTGTATAACACGACAATTTTGAGCTCAGTTTAACCCTCTTCTGTATTTCAGGTGGAATTGGGCGAGAAAATTACAAGTTTAGATGAGAATGTGACGGAAGGTGGAAGTAATTTTAGTTTTGGTGAAAGACAGTTGTTTTGTTTAGTACGCGCGATAATAAAGAATAATCCCATATTGATATTAGATGAGGCAACAGCCAATATTGATCACGAGTAAGTGTGTTTTTCTTCCTTAAATAAACAAACACTAATGGATATTTTCCATAGAACGGATGTTTTAATACAGAGAGCAATTAAGAGGAACTTTCATAAGTGTACCGTTTTAACGATTGCCCATCGATTAAACACTGTGATTGATTCGGATCGAATATTGGTGATGGAAGATGGACAGATTGTGGAATTTGATCATCCACACGTGCTCCTGCAAAAACCGCAGGGTTATTTCACGCAGATGGTAATGAAAATGGGCAGTTCGTCGATAGCGGATCTGAAAGAAGCGGCTTCAGAACACTTCCATTCGAATATATAAAGATCGATCTTGATTATTATTTAATAAATGAATGATGCGAACGAATAAATTCCGAAACGCCAAATACATTTCCTTCCCATTTTACATTATTGTGTGTTAGGTAATTGCTCACCATTTCGAAATATAATTATGATCCTTTATTACATCTGTCACTATGTAGTATAATATTAGTACAATAAAATTTACAAAATTAAAGCATTCATTAAAATTGAATGGCAACCCTTAAATTATTTGTGTTTGTGTGCACATAATAAAATATTACACGTTTTTGGCATTAAATTTATGATTCGTTTTCCGAAAATATATGACGTCTCTGACAATTTCATTAATCAACTGCTAATTTTATTTAATTAGTATTTAAATTTATTGTGACATATGATAGGGTGCCCTTTTAACGCAATTGAATAACATTTCCACAATAATTTTTAACCATTCAACCGTTTTCGCTTAGAAAGGAAATTTCGTCAAGTATGTGCCACGTTTAAGATTTAATTAAATTCCATGCGAAATTATCTCGTTCTTTAACATAATAATTATTATTTGAAGACTTTCAAAACGTACCATTAACAAGTAAATTGTAACAAAGAGAATAAGGGTAGGTAAGTATTATTTTTAGCAGCAAATTGATTTACGCTAACTATTACATTTGAGTTATTGATATTAATAAACATTTTGGTAGTTTCACACTAAACTTGTTATACCTATTTGGGCAACTAAAAGGCTTTAAAAGAAAATAAGAACGGATTTAAAGCGGCGTCAGGTGTATTGTAGTGTCAGAAAAGTATTAACACATAAAATGAATAGCTGAGTGCAATTAAAATGTAAAACGGTCTGCAATATTTCTTTAGAACAAAAGAATGCCTAAAAACCCTTCACATGGAAGTGTTTAGTTGCACCTCGTATGTGAGATATTTATTGGAAATAATTACCATTTTTCAGTAATCCTCTCTTCACACACACGAAAACCTAAAAATATATAGTACACATTAGGTAATTGGTTTTATGTTTAATTTCCCCATGTAGGTAGGTTAGCAATATTAATGAAGGAGAGTGCAAACAGTGGCAGGAAAATGTGCTTTTAAAAAAACTCTATAAATTGGTGAATGCGCCAGCTCCAGTCGTGATCATAAATCACAAGAATTCTTTGAAAACGCTCTTGGAAAACAATGAAATATCGAATAGATTTTGTGTGTGAAGCTGTACCGTCACTAGATTCTATCATATTTCATCATTTTTCGACAAGAAAACAATTTTTATCGGGGTGGATACATATACAGCATATAGACGCCGAGCGGCCGAGCTTTATATTTACATTTTCATTAGAACGTTGATTTACGCAATGTATGAGTTGTGTAATACATTTAGGCCCATTATATGAACCCTTTATGGGCCAGTGCTAAGAGAAAGCAATTAGTATCATCTACTGCATACTGAACAAAATAGATTACACCTAGCATCCAGGCACAGAATATAAATATATGCACATATAAAATTTTCGTTAGCATACAACAACGTTCTATTAAAGTCACTTGAAAAACATGACATGTAACGTATATAATGGTTGGAAAAATTAAATTTTCCGAGAGGCCATCGTAATTAAGGGCCAGTAAATCATTGGTACGATACGTGTGTGGGTGATGGCTTTTTCATATCGGTACAAGAATAAAATCGTTAAAGAAGGACGAGCTGTTTTTTATTGTCAAACTTTCCGCTGCATTATTTCCCTTTAAAATTACGCGTTCTCTTTTGCTAAAACATCTGTGCACGCTAATTTCGCTGAATATAGCAAAAAACTGGCCAGTATTCAATATTCAAATGATGGAATTAGTTGTATGAAAGGAAACTTATGGAAATTATGCTACAAGAAATATAATATACGCCAAGTGCGCGCCCACAAACTTGCTGCTTCCTTAAACAACTGCTCTAATCTGCGCCCCTTTACTGAAATATGTTTTTTGTGCATTCAATTTGTATTCAACTTGAATACAAGATGGGATTTGTTTAAAAACACACGACCAAGTACAACAAAATCCTGTACGCAGCACACAAGGTTCAAAAAAATCGTATAATTAATGCGTTAGCAATAAATTAGAATGGCACTACCAAAATCATAAAATCCAAACACCCAGTGAAAGAGAATTAGGGGGGCGCGAACCCGCCCTCCACTTGGCACTGCAGTCAAGTGGAAATAAAAGAAGTGAGACTGTCAAACGCACAACAACCGCATTGTTTTATTTTCTGCAAACGTATATGAAATATTACTACTTCATATTGTATGGAAATACGTTGACTATGTGGAATTTTCAAGGGCTAAAGTCAAGTGTGGGGATTAAATTTTCAATATTTACAGCACATACTATCAGGACCAGGTGGGGATTGTTGGAGGGTGTGCAAAAATGCTAATTGGGGATGAACCGACGAGTACTCATAAATTTTTATTAAACAGTCACTATTGTTTGAATGTGCTTTTTTTGGTTTGTTATGGATGGTTGTTGGTGCGAGTTTATATATGCAGCTAATTAAGAATTGTTTTGTGCTATGTTTTCTTTTATTTCTCATTCTTAATTAGATATTCTCCCGATCTTGAAGTTGTGGAATTAAAAGCTCTGCAAAATGTGCCTTTATACTACCGTCGTAAATTTACCTCAAAATGTGCCTAATTAATTAACAACACAAAGATTTACAAGAAATGAACCTCATGTTAGGAAATTTGTTGCATTTAATCTATATTAAAATGTGAGAAAACTTATGGAAAGCTGTCAAAATGTGCTAGTGAAAGACTTAGAAAAGCACCTGCGTCTCAGAATTACAAATTAATTTAAACGTTGCATTGGGAGCTTTAGACTTGTACCTACGTACTTTATTATAGAAGTAAAAGATATTCAAATCGATAATTATTACAATATATATATAGGAGTGAACATAAATAAAATTTTAATTAAGATGTAACTGTTGTAGGTAGCTGTTCGAATTTACAAATGCTTTACAAGGTTCTTGTAATTTACGCGAAGCTTTTAACTAATTATGACCAGAATTCAGGCTTCGTTTCACCGTTAAAGGTTAACTTGAACTACGTGAAAAAGAACTCACAAGAATTTATGGTCTCTGATTGTTATTAATCGTAGATCCTTACCATATATGCGATCTCAGGTGCAGCATTGGGGAAACTAATTTTGAAATGAACTTTGGGTTATTACTTGACCGTAGAATTTAAAACCATTTAAAACACAACTGATTATTGGTGCTATTTTCATCATGGAAGGAATTAAAAAAAAATTATATTACCACAGGATGTACTCAATCATAAATCCATTTTTCAAAATTTACCTATCTAATCTATTGCTAAAGAAATTCATTTTATTAATAAGAAAATGTATCAAATACTTTAAGTAATCTGCAAACCTGTACCCATGTTCTGAAATGCAGAAGTGTATTTTGTATTGTTCAATAAATTGTACCTACCTACTATGTTCTGTAAGTGAACCTAAATAATCAGTTAATAACAAACTATTGTTTAGGGAAACGATAAAAATTAAACACGCAATGTTAGATTATTAAAAATATTATTCAAAAATAGGTATACATAATAATGCATTATTATCTTGAGATTATGTAGTTTCCGTTACACAATAAACACCACACCGTTTATTTTTATTTGTCTTCGTAAAAACTTCCAGTTAATTAATGAATAACCCACTCGTTTTAATGGTTTTCAATACAGTTAAGTGCTTTGGGAATAAAAATTGAACCTTGCTAATTGTACTTTACAAGATAAATAGTTGCAAGTGGATTTTAAGGAAATTACATGGTGTATAAGAAATTTAAATACAATGAGCTGTTTGCTTGAATATCAAATGTGACAATGAGACTGAATACTGTGGAGCCTTTGAGCCTTTTTTTGATAATACACTTCTATATACAGCCTCTTGATACTTCTACTTTGCTTATCGGGGTGTTTAAAGAAATTTTCGATAATGAATTGGATTTTTGTTACATAATAAATAAACACCCCGACATTGATATTATAAATGAAGCTGTAATGGCAAGTGAAGTGAACATTGTGAGTAAATCTTTAACTTATTTATTAAGAAACAATTCCACAGCGAATTGTGAACAGTATTTAATGATATCAAGTGATATAAACGATTTTATTCAAATGTATGAGAAGAGTATAAAAACATTTCGATTTAGACCTCATAAAAACCTGGTTTTGATTTATGAACATTGTAGTGAAGCGAATATGAAAGAGATTTCAAAAATTTCTGCTATAAACGGACTACATTTAATAGCTTTGAAACTAATTCATGGTTATGACAAGTTCAATTTGACGGGGAACAATAAAATTCTTGTTGATTTAGTAAATTTTAAGACAAAGTTGGAAATTTCAGAGAACTCTAGTGTAAAACCGTATCTGAATTTAAGTTTGTCAAAATGGAACCCCTCTCTGAATCCAAATGAGTTCAGAATCGCTTTATTTGACTGTAAGCCTTATGTTTTTCTTAACGAATCATTTGATCCTTCAAATGGAATCGAATACAATCTCATTAAAGAAGTAACTAAAAAATGGCGTAAAAAATTCTTGGTTCTTGGAGACATAGCGACAAAAAAAATGTATCAATGGACTCAGGTGACTGATAGTGTTATAAATGGTACAGCGGATTTAGGTGCTTGCTCTATTTGGCAAATGTTCTTGAATTTAGAACAACTGGACTTTGCAAATAGCTTTCAGCACGTCTGTTTAACATTTCTAGTCGCAAAACCAAAACTCCTGCCCAAAATCTCCTTCTTCTTCCACTCCTTCCAATTATTTCCGTGGATCCTTATAATGCTTCTTTTGCTTTTAACTGGGATCTTAATGATTTTCTTCGAAAAGTTCCACAGAAAACATGAACACACTAATTCCGATCCTGGAAAAAGTTTCTTGTATGCTGTCAGGATTTTTGCACAAAGCGGAGTTCCAATAAGCTCAATAATGTCCTTCCTTTCAATGCGAATATTTTTAATTACTTGGCTTATCTCTTGTCAAATCTTTTCCAATTATTATTCAGCTGGATTGACTAGTGATGTAACAAAACCTCGATATACAAATCCGACAAACACAATAAATGAAATGATAGACCACAAAATGACTTTTAACATAAAGGAAGAAAAAATGGCAGGATTCTTTTCTTTGTCTGAAGTTGAAACGTTTATGAAGTTAAAAAAAATCATAGGTAATAAAGACAGGTTTGAAGATTTGAACAACAACACTGCTATTTTCGTGAAAGTTTTAAAAAGATACATTTGTGATTTGGAAAATATGCCTGATTATAAGAGGAAGTATTTTAAATTGTTGAACGACTGTCTTGGCAGTTATTACATTGGTTTTGTATTTCAAAAAAACTCACCTTACACCGAAGTGTTTGAACAACAGTTTTTACGTTTTTCAGAAAACGGATTGTATGACAATTGGGTACAACGTATAAATTATTTATATAAAAAAGAACAGGATCCATTCTTTTCTACATATGCAGACATAGACTCACAATCGATTTATATTGATTTGCTACGATTTCAAGGGATTTTTATACTTTTGGGTTTTGGTTTGTTTGTCAGTATAGTTGTATTTTGTTTAGAGTATTTCCACTTGATGTAAATTATGTTGACAAATGAAATAATCAAATTACCCCTAAGTGCACAATAAATAAAGAATTAGTATTTAGTTTGGAAGTTGTAATTTATTGTAAGTGCAAAATTGCAATGCAATCAAAACGTTATTATTTCCCTGAATTATTTATACTCTGTCCAAAATTATAAAGCTGCAAAAGCTGAAATCGGACTCATTCTACCATCATGTACCTAGTGTATTGGTGTCTAGTGATATCAATTAGCAATGTACAATCTCACAGTATTATTAATCAGTTGGTTAATGAATTATTTAACTGTGATTACGATTTGTGTTTTATTTCGAACGAGAAATATTACAGTAATCAAATCAGTGAGAGGCTTATTGCAACTGGAAGACGTGTGGTCACTCAATCCTTTACAAATTTAACAGAATCGGAAATCGAGTGCTATGAATACTTACTTGCATTAGACAGTTTGCAAACATTTACAAATTATTACAGTAATCAAGCGTTTTATCAATTTAAATTTAAACCGCATACAAGTCTTGTAATAATTTTTGAAACAAGGACCCCCGACCAAGAACCAATACTTCGTAACATTACAAAAGGAAATGGAATCAATCTCATTCTTGTACAATGCAGCAAAATAGTCCAATTACTGTCTCCTGATGATTTGAAACTTAAAATTGATTGGCCAAGACAAAATATTGTAAACAGTTCTATACACAACATTGATTTTACTTTACCACTGAAAAGATGGAGCCCAACTTTTTCTAATACAACTAAAAGTAGCTTCAATATAGCAATATTTAACTGCCCGCCTTTTATGTTCGTTAATGAGAAGGATAATAAGGTGGCTGGAGGCTGGGAATTCTCTATAATTGAGGAAATTACTAAAGAATGGCCGAAGAATTACCGAGTTTATCAGAATCAGGTGCTAGGGCGATATGACTGGGGTGTAATACATGATAACGTGATACATGGTGACAGTGATTTAGCTGGTTGTTCACAATGGCAAGCATTTCTCACCCATAAACAAGTCGACTACGCTCATCAACACCAACACACCTGCCTTACCTTTCTTGTACCAAAACCTAAGCTACTGCCTAGAATTTCCTTTGTCTTTCAGTCCTTCCAACTTCGAATCTGGCTGTTAGCCATGCTGATGTTGAGCGTGGTAGGGGGTTTTTTGTGCTTTTTCAAACGAAAACTCATCAAGCAGAAGTTTGATTCAGTGCTGGTGTTTTTGGACGTGGTTGGAATTTTCTCACAAAACTCTCCACCAATACGCAACGAAGAGCGGCTATTTACCTTAAGGATTCTTGTATTATCATGGAGATTTGCGTGTCTTGTTTTGGCTACTTACTATTCAGCTGGTATGACTAGTAATTTAACGACCCCTCGCTATAACAATCCCATTAAGACGCTCCACGATATGGTCGATCGGCGTGTTCATTATTTTTTAAAGGACACCTATCTACCGAATTACTTCCATCAATTGAATTCTTCGCTTTTTAGCAATTTAGCGAACTTGGTAAAATTCGGCGACAGATTTTATGTACGTGAGGAGGAAGAGCCGAGCACAGCGATTGTTGTTAAAGTTTTAAGTAGACAGTACGTTTGTGATTTGGAGAGAATGGAGGACAATATGAAAAAATATTATAAAGTGCTGGACGAGTGTATTGGTAACTATTATACTGGGTTCGTACTGAAAAAATATTCGCCTTTTACCAAAGTCTTTGAACATCAAATGCGACTCTTTTCAGAGCATGGATTGTTAAGTATTTGGATAAAGAATTCTACTTATTCGAGCATTAGGGAACAACACAACTTTTTCACTACTTATATTAACAATTTCGAGCACATTTTTATCGATCTGAAACTAATTCAAGGAGCTTTCCTGTTCCTACTTTTCGGATATGTTATTAGTTTGATCTGTTTCACGATTGAATGCTTCTCATATAGAAAGAAGCTAGTTTAAATGTGGAGAATATATAAGGATTTATACGTTTCTTTTCCTTCCTTGTGCATATTTTATTAGCATTCAAGGATTATAATAATATTTTATCAAAGAAATGAGATCTTTGTTGGTGAAGTTTATTGGCAACTTTGGCTGAATGCGGAATATTATTTATAGCGAATGTACGACCTAATAAATGGAGCTAAAGGATGAGGGTAGTTCTAATTCTTTTATGGTTAGATAGGGATGAATGGGCGTAATCTGAGTGAGTGTCATTCGCACGCTTGTTGCTAATGGTCTCATAATTGTGTTATTGAGTGGAAACCAGACCGATAAGAATACACAATACGCGCTCACCGTACACTACCATCATCAATTATTATTATGGTACAAAATATTTTTTGGAAAAAAAAAACATACCATATCTCTAGCTGGTTTAGTTCGTTAAACATTTAATGATGTACCTTTGCGTAGGAGAGATAAAGTTCGTACTCGAACGTGCATTATTATCTCTATTAATTTATCTAGATGCGAATTATAGTATATGTGAGCGGTATTTATAATTAAATGACCAACAATGGAAGATTCACTTAGTCATTAGTATTTTATCTGCATGCACATTAATAACAAATTTTTGTTGTGTTTATGTTTGGGCGGTGGTGTTGTTAGTTTTGTTGGATTCCGGCCACTTAAAATTGTCTGGTTGATTCTATAATGAAGTATCTTGCTGTTTTCTTGTGAATTCCTATTACCGTAAAACGCGAAGAAAAGGGGAAAAACAAACCAGCGACAAGAAAAATTTAATTGAATACACTTCTAAATTGAATTTTCTCATTTGTATATAAAACATTTTTATCTGAATATTTTGTATAATGTTCACATTTTCTCTAATTTCACTGCAACTTTATATTTATGTGCGGACTTGATAAATATTTTATTAAATAAAATTACGCGTGAATTGGGTGAGTTATTTAGATGTTTAATGCTTACTGTAATTGTTGAGTAATTTTCTATATAAAGGGCATTTCACCTGCTGTTAAATGGCAGATTATAAACTTGGCTACAAGTTCAAATTACTCTACAAATGATTCTTTTACACAATTACACATGATCCTGCGCTCTTCATAAATCCTCCTTAAATGGGCAATTTCAGTTTGCAAGACTTTTAAAATGTGGAACGATTATTATTATGCACGCGCATTAATCTAATAATAATAAAAATGTTGAGCTGGTGACTCTTTTTATAATGTACTCGTATAATAAACATTTATATTGAGCGCAAAACTTGCCATCCTTTGTACTCATCATCGGATTACTATATAATATAGGTATACGTGTTAAATGTGCACATTTTATAAACAAACTTCCCGCATATCCCATATGCACTCAAGAAACACTTATGCTACACGTGCTTTATCTGCAATCACGTACAAAGGTACCTATACCGAATCAGATGGCAACTTCCGATATAATACCTTATTACGTAAAGTGTGCTCTATTTCGTGCACAAGTGGTAAAAAAAATTCAATTTTCAAAATAAGTATGTGGGCATTTTGTGAAAATAATTTCGTTTAACACTTCATTACATTGTTGCGGTGAAAAAATTTCTCTCTGCAAGCACACATTTCACATTTCGCGCAATTTAAGCGGATTAAAGAACAAAGACGAGCTTTTTTCATCATCCCCTTTTTTATAAATATTAAAAGTATATAAGTAACATAAAACGTTCAATTAAAGTATGGACTGTAAAAAATTGGAAAAGGGTTGCCATTATTTTATTCCAAGCATTAAATGGTCGCGTTTTTCACAAGGATCATGGTAGTTTCGCTGTCAGTAACATAAAGCAAAATAGAATTACAATTTCGGTTAACATGTATAGTGGAAAAAATGTAGAAAAACACGACGGAAAAGCTGAGACGTCAGGAGATTTACTACAGCGAATTAACTGTTTGTGACAACTAGAAATTTCTTTTCGTGTGGATCACTGGGCCAGCAAATAATTTTTATTATGCCTTTTACTACTTACGAATTGAATGGGTCGAATAATAAATGTATTAAATTTCGTCAAATCTCATATATACACAACTTTTGGCTGCAATAAGCCGACATTCGATCAAATCGAAACAAATTTATTCTGGTGTAAAACTGGCCATTTATTACGATTTAAAATTCACTGATGACAAAAACAGTCTCGGAAAAGTCTTGTCCACTGTCACAACCCCGTGTTGTTATTAATGATTGATTATATAGAACAAACATAAACACTGCCTATATACATTTAGAATTGATCACTTCTGATATATTCATATCGTATATAATTTAGCGGTCGCTGGTCATCATCAGCTGCTGAAGTCAGCCGTCACTTTCATATACTATACAGCCAATTTGCAACAAAACTAATTAAACATTATTAATGACCCTCCATTGATCTATATGTATACATACGTTCTATACGTACTATCGAACATATCAAATAAATACTGTGTATAGTTTTAATATATCTGACAGATTTTCCCTGAAAGCGGGCGAATGTGCTTCCACATTCGTGTGTGAGAGCTTTTGTTTAAAATAAGCCCAGCATTCCAAACATTCTCCAATGACATAGTGTATATACGGGTCTTGAGGTATTACCCGAACACTATCAATTATAATACGCATATTAATTGTGCTTAAGCTATAAATTCGCCAAGTTATTTTTGGAATTACGATTTAATTGAATTCTCAACAGGCCCCGAAACCATAACACTTTGTGTTATAGAAGCGTTGAATTTATCGGAGCTTTTGGTAAAAAATGCAAATATCATTTAAGGTAATTCGCTGCTTGAAATTCTTCTCCTCTTTTAGTTGAGACACAAAAAATTTTATGTAGGCAATGTATTTAAGCGCAACAAATTATTAGCCAGTTTTTATAACCACCTGTTCTATAAAAAAGCTGGAATTTGTATTTTAAACGAGAGGGAATTAAAGTCTCGCGACTCTCGAACATATTTCTTTATCAATGATTTTGGTAAGAAATGAGTTGGTGGACTCATAACACTTTGAATTTATGTAAACTTTAAAATATCTCATAAAAAAGTTATTATGTTGCGGCATTTTTTTTAATTATTTACAGAAGGGTCTTTACATCTGGAGAAATGATGCACTTGCACCTTTTGTTGTTGTAAGAAGTAATCTCAATATTAATAAACAGTCAGACTGTATCTGGGCTCATTATTAGTAAAATTGCGGCTCTATATCACAACAAGAGATCATAATTAAAGTGAAAGCTCTTGGCATACGAATAGTTTCGTAAACATTAATACCATATTTATACAGCAAAACGCTTCAGTGTGTGTTGCAAATTGCGCTTTGTATTATTTAAAACATTTCGATGATTAAAATTCACCATAATACCTCAAGTAGAAGACATTGGATTAAGTGTTTGCCTTGGATTTTTAAGATTTTCGCCTTTAATGGCTTGTTTATGGCGGGGTACAAGTCTCCGAGAGGCTGACATTGGGGAATGATTAATTCGGAAAAGCAAGCGGAATCATCTCTTTGATATAGTTGCGGGTGTGTCTTCTTTTTTCCTCAGCATTGGCCCCTAGCCAGAGATGAGAGTACAGAAATGACCGTTTTGCAAATGGTAGGCGCCGTTGAATGCAAAATCAATAAAATTCGGTCGGTATTTGATGGGCATTTTGTTCTAGTCTCGTATAAAAACACTAAATTAGGTGATTTAAGGACTGAAACGGTTTTTGGGGTAGAAAATCAGACTGTTTCCGAAAAAAATGGAACATTTAAAACGGCCTTTGCAATCTTTTGTAATAGTTAGAAGTAGGTCTTGTATTAGGCTTTAACAAATTGCAACAACAAAGGAATTTTCTTTGGAGCATCATCACAGAATAGTCCCACATGACGGGTCAGGGGATTTTATTTTTCTTGTGAGTTTTCTAAAAGTCACTACAACTTTTTTTTCTTAATGTTCAATTTAAATAATTTGGAACTATTTCAAAGTAAATCGTAAATAGTACATATTATAAATAATCCACATCGTTTTAATATTAGAATCAACGTAAAATATTAACTGAAAATAGAACAAGACTACGTAAACATAACTTATACAAGTATGTAAAAAATACACACTCGTTTTCGTCATAAAAACAATTTCAACAACATAATGATGTGTATAGTAAAAATTCAATTTGTAAACTAAGTAAATTGAGTTTATATCATTGCAAATATAATTATAGTATAAAGTTTGTAAAATTGTGTTAAACAGGAGAACTTTACGTCTTCAATCTTTGTCTGTCACTTTCATTCAAAGTCTGTGTAAAGTTTATAAAGTGGACGTTTTTACTAACTTTCATGACACTTACTGTCCACTGCCTGCAAATAAATTAGTTTTTCCGAAAATTTTTGTCTCTAACGCTCTGGCTATTTATTTACAGGAGACGATAATTTCGTTGGGAAATTTCGAAACTAATACCGAAGTGCTGTGTTTGTAAGCAATAACACAGAAAAATATGAAATTTGTTTAGAAAATCTTAAAGAAAATGTTCAAGAATTTTTCTAAGAGAAATAAATTGCTTATTTCTCTAGATTCCCCACCTTTAAAAAGCGGGGCAAATTCTATAGACATGAATAATATATTTTACATGTAAAAGAAAATTTAAAAGTCTTCTATATACGTTTATATACATAAACACACACGCTAGATAAGGTATTTTCCTATTTATTTACTTTGCAATACCTTTTTATGTTTGGTGTTTTGTGTGTGTATGTGAATTTAGATCCCTACATAAATATTGAAGCCAAAGCCTTCCAGCTTACTTATTTCCAAGGTATTGAAATGGGTATGTGAAGACGAAATTCACTTGGATAGGTATTATGGTATTATTATACCAAGTAACATATCGGAATATACTGCCTGTTGGTGTTTGTGAATTGTTGTTCCGATTGGATTACTGTTAAGAGTTGGCAAGTAGTTAGATTTGGAGATGTGTTACCATTTAATTTTGGTAATTGAATAAAAGGTTTATAGGTTTCGCGGAATAACCGCCAAGTAAGTGGAAATAAGACGGTTTACAGATGCTGTTCGGATTTGTTAGGAAAATTGGATTCTCGAACGTGATTACAATGTTGTAAAGTCATTAGTTTATGTACCTACACACGTTTGAAGTATATAAATTCAATTTACAGTCTAATGCCCCCAACTTGGGGTAGATTTTCATATTGAAACTATCTTATAGATAAAAAAATTATCTGCATTCGTATGAATTTGTCCTTTTTTTAACGAAAATAACAGTTAACCTAACCCCAACATTACAACATTAAGTATATGGTTCATCAATCATAAATAAAACACACGATAAATGGACTCCACACAGACGTCTTAATAATCAATAAAATATTATGAATAATAAATGGTTAAAGCGGAGCTCTTTTTCTAGTTGAAAAATTCACAAGTCTTTTAAAGAAATCTATTCTTCTGCCTTTTGGAAGTCTTAAGTTAAATTAGCTCATTGAACCCAAGATATTTCTCCCTATACAAGAACAAGTTTTTTTATATAATAAATACTCGCAATTGATCATCTCAGCTCTTCTTTCATTTTAACACAATTTTGAATCTTCTTGGGACCTAACGGTCCGTTGACATTTTATGACACCTCGAAATGCCTCTCATAAATGAACCAATTAAAAAGGAATGTGGATGGAGATGCTCATTGATCAGAGAGGTGATAGTTGTCCTAGATCCTCAAAAAACCGTCCATTCTGTTGTGCACATTCGTTCTGGTTTTATGGTCTCGTATC
Organism: Silvanus unidentatus; assembly: GCA_963930825.1. Classification (NCBI taxonomy): domain Eukaryota; kingdom Metazoa; phylum Arthropoda; class Insecta; order Coleoptera; family Silvanidae; genus Silvanus; species Silvanus unidentatus. Next base: position 4,133,215 of record OZ005757.1, on the reverse strand, counting down.
ACTTAACAAATAGAAGAAATTTGTATCGGAAACTTGTAATGCGGAACGTGGGAGAGCATCTGGGTATCTGATCCCTTTCTCTCTTTCACGAATAAAGAGTAAAAAAAGTGCAGCCAAAGGACGCGCTCCTCTCATCGTCTCTTCGTAGCATCATTGCCGACTCTCTCCCGACCGCTGTAGACAATAAAACAGTAACAACAATGGACTAGAGTAGAATGGAAGACGAATCTATTCAAGAGCACAGGGCGACATTTAAATGAGATAGAACGGCGCGGTTGGGCACTCTCCTCTCTTCCAGCGCCCACACACACACACAATACACACAGTCATCATCATCCTCGGTGGATCGGGGGGCGCTCTTCTTGCGGCAGTCGAGGACTCATTTAGTCTTCTCTGAGTGTGTTGTGTGGAGATCGGCACCAGCGGGCAACAAAGAGCACTTTGCGCGCGCGCTATTCCCCATCTCGCTTACTCCTGTTTGGCGGCGGGCCGGCCTATGCGGACCGCCTTTCCGCCAGAGCTTACCGGCTAGGACAGGGTAAAGAACGAGATCACTAGAAGTCGTTCACTTGCTTGGCCCGGTCTCCGCTTACGCTCGTTCAGTACCCACACGTGGCAACGTTGCGGGCCCACCGAGATTACTACTTGCATTCAACTCCAAAGTATAAACTAGAGAAAACAAGACGACGACCAGCCAACATCCACAGTATACAGAAGTAACGGCAGTGGCTGTACCAGCTCATAGTGCCATGGAATCTAAACAGAATTTTTGTGTTTTTGTGTGTTGTCGGTTCCTTTAGTGCGTCTCTTCTTTTATCTTAAATTTTCGTACACTGTCGGAGAATCAGTTTTGTATTAGTGCTGTTGTTTGCATTTATCATTTTTTTTTTGGAAAAATTGTTTCAAATCATACGGATTACCTCTTCTACTTGCTGCTGCCATCGTTGTTTCAATTATTCATTTTTCGGGTAAGTTTCACGTCCACTGCTGCTGTGATTGCTCTCATCCTGCTGCATATCCTGACCTCCCCCTGAATTCCACACGGAAACCCTTTAAATTTTCATAGGGATTAATGTAGCAAATGCGATTAGATTAAAATATGAAAAATTGTACAATTTCTGGTGGCGCTTCTCTTCCTGCGATCGATTCCCCCCTCGTAGCTTGTTGTTGCCAGTATGTATGAATGTTTGTTGTCTGCTTGATTCGTACCGAATCCGAAACGCAAACCGCACACATTTCCAAAATACTATTGACACACAATAATCGTTGTAGCACTTTTGTGTCCTACACACATCAACTAATAAAAATAAATCCTCTTACTTTCAAACTGATCGTGACTTTGATTCGGCGGTTTTTTTGTTCTCTGTGTGTTAGTTTGATGACTAGTCAACCTTGTTCTGCCCGAAGGCAAGTTCTTGAATTGATGATGGTGTCTTTGGAAATCCAATTTAGGTGTTTGACTTCTTTACGTTGCCTTGAATGAACATGATATGATATTTTTTATTGTTTTTCTTATTTAAAGATACAAAACAATAATCAGAAACCTAGAATGATTTTCGGAAATGTTGAAATATCTCATTTAATTTGCGATACTCGGTAGTTGCATTAATTATGCTAGTTTTGGGTTTATTTAATCCTGTAATATGCGAATTCTAATTCAACCCCGCTCTCTATATATAGAAAGGTGACGGCGAAGCTTTGCTAGGGAATCACGTCCCTTGGGGATATTTTAGTCGCGTCTCACCCTCAACAAAAAAGATAAAGAATCGTATTTTGCAAGCAATATCGTTTTATAAATCAAGTAAAAGTTAATTTTTTTTATATGTAAACAATGATGGGTAATTGAAGGTGAATAAATGCGTAAACAAATATAGTGTTTGTTGGTACTTTGTGTTGTTATCGAACGTATATCAGTTGAACATTTTGAAAATAAAGTTTATTATTCAACTCTTTTGAAATATATATACAACAAAAGTTCCACAATGCCTCTCCTACCCGATATTATTACTAGATATAACATTATTGATCTAACAATAAAGAATTCTCTCTCACAATGTACATGTTATAGTGAACAACTATAGGATTGAGTGTGAAAATGCAATGCTTTAGGTCAAAACATTATGTGGTCTAGGTCTAACGGTTCTAGCAATATTTAATAACTGCAACACGATTTCTTACAGTAATAATCCAGTTTTAAATTAGAGGGCCTAATATTCCATCAAGAATCACGTCTAATGCATAAATTAGCACATTGTAAAACATTTAATAATCGCATTATATTGTTACGTGCTAAAAGTTGAATTTATTCACTTCCGTTTCCGATTTTAAGGTGTTTCCAAGTTGATTTGGTGTTGTATAGATTTTGTTATTCTGATTTTCGCTTAATAAATATTTAATGAACATTTCCTATTAATAGAACAGTTAAGGAACAAGTTCGAAATTATTTTCCAATATTAATTTTGTATTTGGTTTATTGATTTCGATTTGGGGTAGCACTTAAACTTTATTAATACTGAATTTTGCTGACCATTTTCGCCTAATTGAATGCGTATTGTGCGAGTTAAATTGATTTGTGTTTTCCAACATTGAAATTTCGTCATAATACTTTTAGATAACAACTAAAAGTATTGTGTTTGCAATAGACTTTTTCTTTCTATTTTAATTACACTTTTGCTACCGAAATAATAAGTTATGCGTGTCCAGTATTATTAAAGTTAAAGCGTGACTTAGATATTTAAGAAAGAAATCCTTGAATATAAGTAAATAGATATTTTATTTGGTTATTAGGTTACATACAATATGTGTGTAATTGTATTATAAATTGCAGCTATTTGTCACTCGTTGGTGTGACTTTGATATAGAATACCGCTTATTAGAGCCATTTTCGTTGAATTAATTTCTAATTAAGTATAAAATTAAGAAATATACAAAGAAAACAGTTGTGTGGGTTCTAGAAGGTAATAAAAATATTCGTTTACATACACGGGAAGTTTTATTACATTTTTAACATTTCCTCTAATTTAAATATTGGCTGTATACTATCACAATAAATCGTTAAACATTATGTATATTTACCAAAAAAATACTTTTCTTGAAGTAAAATATTTACAAATGATGCGTGGAATATGTAAAGTCAACAAACACTTAAGGCTCTGCTTTTGTATATTTGTTTGACTTTATAGGAGCCTTATTTAAAATAAATATTAAAGTTATTTTGTGTAGGTAAGAAAATGAGATTGTAACGAATTTCATCATTTAAAGAGACAAGTGTGCACCGTTTTGATAAACGGCCGTGTAATAATGTTAAGCCGGTAGTGTTTATGCACCTAAATGTATAAAAAGATAGATAATAAATATAACATCTGTTTATATTTCTTAAAGTTGATCTTATAATTTAAAAAATATATGTGGCATCACACTCACACTCTAATACAAGTGATGAAAATGTGCGTCATTTAGACTATATTTACGATTTTATACGCGATTATTGAAGACTGTTGGACCGTTTTTCAGTATTTTACATAATAATGACATTATGTGCGACACATAAACAGATAATTATTTGTTCATAATGGTGTTTCTATTTTAAAGACATACTCTTTAATTAATAGGTTCGTTCTTTTTTTTAATGGTCGCATAACCATTAAAATTAATTCTCAACGAAATATTCACGACGTTCGAATGATTTATTGTGTACACACATTGTGTGCATAAAACTATTAAAAAAATCATTTTCTTCCAACATTTTCCAGAGCCAGAAAAATATTAAAATTAAAAGTCTATAGATGGGAATTATGTAAAAATTCATCAATTATTAACGAGGGAATTGCCGTAGGTATATAAATTTATTTCCAATTTATCCGGACGTAATTATTCCAGCTTGCCTTTTCTGTTTCTTTTTCCCACGTTTAAATTGTTTGGTAGTCATTTCTGTTTAAATGAGCCCATTGTTATTCTTCTACACAGATCAACAATAATTTATTTTGATAAAAATAATCGCAACCCGAATTCGAGGAATGTTTATTCTCTGTTTCCTATTCATAAATACCAGAAATATGTTGAAAGCGTCATCATCTCTGAACCGCATCCGAAATTTATAAACATTTGCGCCAATCAAAGGACCAAACAATTCCTAATTACATTAAATGTCACATACATTATGGACGAGTGTGGAGCACTAATCGAAAGGGGTTGCATTAAATTGAATGAAATGTCGAACGGTTCTGATTAATTTTCGCCACCTTTTTTTCCTCCTCTCCGCCATCTATTAGGGTCCAGGATTGGAAACGTTAGCAATTTATGGCAATTTTGTCAATCGGTGGAAAAAATTACATACTCAGAGTTGGTGTGCTAATAACATTATCACACTCACACACGTTCCTCCACTCTGGCCAATCTCGGAAGTAATCTTGGCTCTTTTTGAAGAGGGATAAAATGCGAGAGTCTATACTACTGGTGATGACGGTTTTCTCTAACTCAAGCACATAGTAATTGAAACGTGTAAGGATTTGTGAATTGTACATCTTGTAAATTATTTCTATAACGCATGTTATAAAATATAAAAATAATTTTTATGTAGGTTAGAAAAATATAAATTTAGACACATTCATATTATCCATTTCAATGTATAACATTTATTAAAAAGCTTTTTGATGTGATTTATCTATTCTGGTAACTGGAAATCAGTTTCATACATATAGAACGAACTTATCTTCAACAAAGATCAAAGAGCGACGAGAGAAGAAGAAAATTGAAGCATGCCTTATTATGTGTACCTGTTGGATTCAAATATCATTTAGAAGAGCAAATATAAGCTCTCTCTCTATAGATCTGGGGAATGAGAAAGCCCCCAAAATATTCTGTAATCAGAGAGTACTGACAAAAAAGTTCCAACGCTCTGCGGGAAATTGTGTATTGAATATTAAAATCAGAGTGCTTTCACTGCCCAAAAAGTCAATAATGCTTGTGAAATATTCTTTATTTTTTCTAATAATACATGAAAGTTCGATATTCTTTCACCTGTCACCACAATAAACCTGCCTATGTTCATGTATTTTTATTGTATCTATACTTACATTTCGTGTACGAAAAGATCGTATCTAATAAATTCTTTACAATTTTGTGCTTTACGTACCAAATATAATAAATCAAAAACATTCTCGACGAAATTGTTCACCCTGGTTTTTTTTTATTAAAAAAACGTTCTTACATGCATCTCTGATTCTTTGCGGATGGTAATATTACGTTTAGTTTCCATTTTCCATTTTGGCCATTGTCTATGTGATCTGAGCTGGTGTTGATGAAATCAATTGGCAATAAGACGCCATTTGACAAGGGTCTCTTTGTATTCGTATTAACAGCTTCAATTGCACCAAATGGACTACAATGGTGGAATGGGTGTGTTTCATGTTATAAGAGGGTAATTTACATCTTCTCCACCAAACATTACCATAAACCCGGGAATTTTCTCTCGGTTTGTTGGCATAACTTGAAGAGGTCAGGGGGTTAAATATTGCCCGTACACAGAAGACCAACTTTCCGGCAACAATTTTGAATTATGATGTACCATATAGCACAGTGTGTGTAGCGTGTAAATATGGAGAAATTTATTATAGAATAGTTAAGGGAAATTATTTGAACAATTTCCTTCCTCATAGTCTCTTCGAGGTCACTTTTACAGGCATTTATATTACCGCGTGTATAGTATAAAGAAGTTTCTGTGTAGGATTGACATGAATTTATTTAAATTAGCTTTAAAAAAATGTTAATTTAGATAAAAAACACAACGTCAACGGAATTTTATTATGCCAAATTAGGAGCAGCTGTTTTTCGCGCGTGTAACACAGATTTTTGTTGAATTTTAATTGAGTGTATTATAAGCAACCCCTTAAAATGTCATGTTTGTAGGCATTTTTATGAACCATGTAGATGTATTACATTTAAATAATGCAATAAATCCAGCCAGCATCCTTGTAGTTGACAATTTTGTAATATTTTCGGTTTTATGGGTTAGTAGGATTCGATGCCTGTGTAATTTATTTGTTTTGGTCAATTGTGTATGTTTGTGGAGGTTGAGCATTTTACCTACCTGGCCATTAATTAGCCGAAATAAAGGTCTGCTAGTGAAACAAGAAAATGCAAATTTTCTTGAGCACCATCACATTTAGGGAATGAGCCCCGGTGGACAGGGCTCTGCAACGGCCATAAGGGACCGATTTGTACTTGGGAGGCCTCTATATAGAAACTTGGTCAATATAACGCGAAATGTGGGCGGTTTGTGTGTACAGAGCGATGATTCAGTAAAGGGTCCACTGTATATTTCATTCTATACACATATACATCCATCTCACTTCCGTTCATCATTAAATATTGCGGTACGCCCGGACCAGGGGGTAAAATTAAGGAAATTTGATATGGAACACCAGCAGCACCCTGTCTAGGCCCCATATTATAGGAAGTTCAAATACCATTTTCATTAAAAATTCACTATATAGACGGAACCAGATGTTGGCGAACCATTTCATTTTCAAATCATTTTGCGAAAGATTCCAAACCTGTATTATTTATTGGATGGTGGAGCACATTTTAACGGGCCACCAATTCCAGCTGCTTTGCGGACTGTTTTGTCTTATTTCCTGCAGACTTAAGTCGATATGTCGCGGTGTATGTTGAAGCGAAAAGACAAGAACAATAGAGAACTGGTGTTGGTTGGGGAGTGGCTGGCCTTGGCTGCAATTTTTGAAGGTATTCTCGTTGTTTTGTCCGTCTGGCGAGCTACTTAATTTGTCAAACACACATTGCGTTTGTGTACACACACTTTTACAATAAATGAAATAAACCTAATTTACATATGATTAATTTTCCGTCCCAACATGATCGTTGTTCGTTGACAATTGGCTCATATACACAATTATTTTTTTAATTTAAATTTATTTCTAATAAACTGAGCCCACACAATAATTATTAATGTAGCTAATAGTTTGCGATCAAATTAATTGGATTTCATTTCTGATTGTAGTTTTGGTCAATGCTGAGAGTGTGTGGGCGCATATGCTTTGCAATTTGCTGCATTTTCTGCGTGAATTATAGTGAAAATTGTTGTAATTTATTTCAAACTAGCTTGTTCATTAATTGTCGCGACTAGCCGAGTATGTGCTTATGAGAAGGTAGTGGATTATTATGCGTTCAAGGCTGTCGATTTAATGAGTTTTCTTATACTCACCTTGATGTCATTGAACGAAATGGCAGTAAATATGAAAATTCTTTTCATTGAAAGCAAAATTCATTATCTAAGGATTTCGTTTTTATTTCTCTTCTCATATGATCGAGCAAAATACAGTTAATGTACGCTTCGAAATAACTTTCTTGACGTAATAAATGTGCGTCCGAATAAAATAGACGTACTGTGTTCGTGCGGTTCGCTATACTTTTTTTTCCATTTAATAATTAAGCCAAGATTTTATAAATATAAATTATGCTACCTAGATCTCTCTGTGATATTATCTGATGATAATTATTGGCTTTGGAAGCAGTTGGAGAGAACATTAATTTAATATTGTCAATTAAAGAGCGTACGGGATTTTTCCGGATGAATTTTCATAAAATGCGCACATTCTTTATCCATCGTCGAAGGATTTAATGAACTTTATATAAAAGAACAGGTTCATGAACATATTTTTTGATAGCATCTACGTGAGAAATCCACAATTGTTATTGTTGTGTGTGCGAATTTCAAGAACAATACACATATAATAATTCCTTCAAATATTCTCGACGAAAATTCGCCTCTAGGCTGTTCTCTTTATGAGCCTAACTAGACATTAGAATGAGCGAGCGTCGATATAATTGCGCTAAATACACCAAAACAAACTCAATTGTATTCGAAGTAATTTGGGAGATATTTACGTGAATGTAATTTAAATTTAAGAAAATACCAAAAGTGACTAATATAAATCAAATGAAGTCAATTTGAAGTTTTAAATGAAATTTGTAGTTGTACGATACTTAGTTCGTTGTGTATAATAATAAAGTTATCTTGTTTAATACACTATTTTATCTAATTTTGAGGTTGTCCTTAAGTAATCTGGAGTGCACGTTTGGGGTAATTTTAAGGTCGGAGAGAATGGTTAATTATTAAAGATAATTTAATAGCTTTTTATATAAAAAAAAAACAATAAAAAGGTCCATGTGATATAATATGTGGTCCTGTGTTAGTAAAGTAATTATTTCATTTAAAACGTTGAACAAGTTTGCTTGTCATACAGAGAAAATTGAAATAGATAAAGAAAGGAAAATATTGTGTTTGTGTTACCACACCACGGATCATGAATAAAAACGGAAAATTTAATATAAACCATAAATTTGATTACGTGTTCTATTCTTGGAGAAGTAAAACATAACTCATTGTTAGACAAGCTGCTCAAAAACAGAAGGAAAACTTTGGAAAAGTGCGTATTTTTCTTGATATCGTTGGCATGTTGAATTTATCGAATGACTGTCCATTTGAAACAACGGTTTTTCGGTTGGAATTTCACACTTTTTAACCATTTTCTAATAAGTTTCATTTCCACTCTCACTTTATCATCACTTCTCATCGACTCTGCTTGTTCTCTGTTGAAAAACGCAGTGAATTTAATTTTAATTCCTCCTGCAACTAACACACCGTAACTGGCAAAAGTTTTCAAACCGCATTAATTAGACACTACTTGTAAGTCATAATGCAACAATTTTGTAACATTACCACATAATTTACCTTCTCAAAGTGAGATTTTTTTTCTGGTAAGAAAACAAATTAGAAAATTGGCATTTCTCCTGAAGTTCCGGTCCAGTTATTTATAGAATTTTTGTTGAAATATTGTGGGTAGATGTACTAATAATATTTCATTCACACCTATCCCAGTGGGCATTTTGCGTAATTTTTATCATTTCGGGGGCGCAAATTCAATTAATTTCGACAAACACAATATGCATAAATTTTAATTAACTATTTATGCATTTATTCGCGCACCATTTTTCCAGCGAATTAATGGATTCATAAACCAAACAACTCGAAAACTATATACGATTATATCAGAATGCAGAATGTAGTCAACAGCATGTGGGAAAAAATGGCTCCACTAAAAAATTCTCCTCCATAGTCCAGAGCGGCGTAAGTGGAGCATAACTTTAAACGTTGAAGAGTGCTATAGTAAAGAATGGTTTACGATCTTAAAGTAGAAATCCATTAAAATATCCATTATAGGAAATCTTTTAACACTTTGAATTTATTTGCTTTCGTGCTTTTTGTTGTCAATTTAATAGTTTGTCGTTTGTAGGACCCTAATTAAAAAAACTGCATTCGCAATATACTAATAGTTGAACGCAATTAATTGTATGTAATTAAAACTACAATAAATTTATTGTAGTGTGGGTGACATATTAAAGCACTATTTTCACACCATCCAACAGGAGAAACTTTCAATTTGAATTGTTTTCGTAATGAATAGCTTGTAAAATCAATTAGAGAAAAAGATATATAATTAAGCGGAATGGTTTTGTGAATGCAATTAGGGCAAGATTCTCTTTTTGTTGTCAGTCCAAACTCTAGCATCCACATAGCAGTAGAGAGAGAAAAAACAAATAGACTTTTGACGCGTGAAAATCATTAAATCAGACTGATGGTTGAATTTGTGCTTCTTTAAAGCTAGATTTAATTTTCAAAGTAAATTATGACATGGAAAAGGGAACAGGAAGATGGTGAACTCTTTTTTATGCTGTTTCCGAGTCATACCGTTGACACTTCTTGTCGATAACAAGAAAAGATGAGAGTTGACGATAAATTTTTAAAGGGGTTGACAGGAGCGTGGAGATGAAATGAACGGCTGCCATTTCCACTGAAATACAATTTTAATTCGATTAATGTTAGATAGGTGCGAATTTGAACTTTTCAAGTTTATTTAGCACACACACACAGGAAAAATCTAATAACAATAAATTACGGCGTTATTTTGTCTGTTTGTTTATTTTGTTTTGTGCTGTTTGTCAGCTTTTTCTCTATTCACTCATTTTGCTTTAATATCTGTGTTTTAATGTTAATAAAAAAGTGTTGCATTTAAGAGATACATACACAATATACAATGATGCCGAGGTAAACAAACCAAAAAACTGATGATTTTGTTGCTTTTTTATCGCAATATCGATTTTGTAGAGAGAGCCGCATGCCTTTGCATAAATAAAATCACGACGATTTTCACTCTATACTTATTGTGTTTATTTAGGGTCGATTCTCGATGCGTATATGTATGGTAAACCACTATTTACATATTATTAAATGTTTAAATTTACAATACAATATATAAGTGTGTGACTGTTTTACAATTTATTACTATGCTATGTTCATTTGAGTTCGACTGATTGATGATGACGTTTTTCGGGATCTGTTTTCAGGGATCGATTGGGAATTTCTACGCTCATATGGCTGTCACAGTTTACCCAACAAATGTTAAACTCGAATGGTGAGTATTAATTTGTAAATAATTAGAGCTTGTGCCCTTTTTCCAGACTTGAACTGTTGTGTTTTTTATTTATCTTTTTAAAAAATCGAGCTTTGCGAAGCTCATCCGCAAAATTGGATTTTAATACAACAAATAAGAGCAAAAGGCTAAATAACATCCTTATACCTACAATGACTATTTTTAGAGGAAAAGTTGAGTAATTGGCTTGTCGTGATTTATATTTTCAGAACTCTTGTTTACGACAACATTTTCACAATCTCCAATAGCTAATAACGATAATTATATTAAAATTTGTAATTATTTCCGCTTTTTTCATATTTCGCGCAATGTTGCGATTCGTCTATGGAACGTATACGAATTAATTGGCTTAAACGCGAACCGTTTAGTCTAATTAGCATTATTAAGTCGGCAATAAATCGCATTAGAGTTGTTGTTTTAACAGAGAATATAGTTTAAAACCGATAGCGATACACCAACCCCACTTTGAATGGAGCCTTTATGTGTCATGATTTTTTTATATACAAACATGCAATTTTCCAATCGAATTTTTTAAATTGGTTTGCGTTTTTCCACGACCATGACATAAAATTGATATATGAGTAGTTTAGGGTATATTTGGGTGGATTTTACTGCAGTGATTTTTCCCCACAATCCAAAATGTTTGAATTCGACTGAAGGTATATTCGTTATTTCGCTTTAAAATCGCACAAAAAGGGAAGGAAATATCTGGGTTGTGTTAGATGGTGATGGCACCAACTAATATTATCGAGGGTATCATTTCTTTAGTTTGCTAGAAATTACTGTAACACGAAAACTAACTTCGAACACGCAAATTTTCTACATTTTGACTTTATAAGTGTGTAATAGCATGACAGCGATGATATTTTATGTTGATGTAGCCCCGTTGTTATTATTATTATTATGAATTTCTATCTGGCACAAAATATATATTATCCCTACTGATATATATTCATATATGTGAGGTTGTAATATTTTGTGGAAAACATTTTTTCACTTGTTTGAGGGTGGAATGGAATGTTTAGAATTGTAATTAAAAATTCATTAGCAAATTTAATGGTTGGTGGTAAAAGCGACTGGATTAGATAGAGGACGGTATAAATTTTTTCCGTCAATTCTATTAGCTTCCGAGTGTTTTTTCCAATTCGAATTAATGATATTTTTGCTTCGCAAAGGACAACAATTTTACGGTCCATTTCTTTAGAAACTATTTTAAATAAACTCTTGCTATTTATTTAATACGGTTTTAAATGCTTCATTTAAAAGTTTTCCACTAGTTTCTTGTGTATGAGAGTATAAAACTAGGGCCAATTTTATTATTATTAATCGCTTAAAAACCAAATAACTAGAACTAGAAGCATAAAATTCTATTTTAAATAACGTTCTTGTGAGATTGTAAAGTAAAAGTTTTCTGTTATAATAATGGAACGTATATGGCTTCATTATCCTTAAATAATCATTAAATAAGTTAGTTTGGCTTCGGAAACCCGCGTATATTTTTAACAGGATATGGTTTATACATGCTAAGGGATATATTTATGGTTGTTGTACGTTTTCCTGAATATTTCCTCGATATGTGTAACTTAATACGGTCGTAAATTCAACTGGGAATGTAGTTGCAGAAATCGCGTTCAGGGCTACATTTTTTTATGTGGAACTGATTCACGTCCGTTCCTTAACCACTTAATTATAATGGGTTATAAATATCTTTGAATTGTTTGTTATTGGATTTATTTTAAAAACGCAAAAATTAAATGAAGCGCACTTATTAATCTATTTTTAAAAAGTAACCATGACATGTTAATGCAAAAGCCAATTAAAAAACTCCTCTTTTTTTCTAGGCTATTGATTATTCCGGCAGATTCTCTCGAAAAAGTAATAATAGGTCGTCTATAAATATATTTCGTAATCATTTATTATTTACGAGCCATTATTAATAACACTTAATTTCATTTGTTAATAAATATCGGAACTGTGGAATCGATTCAATTGTAAACATGTAATATGAAAATATTACGTACATTTTATGAATTGTTAAATAAAGAAAGCACTCTCTCACTCGGCGTTATGATTACAATTTAGTTTCCCATAAAATAATAATTACTCAATTAATTGATTGCGTTTTTTTATTATGTCTTACTTGATCGGTAAAATTACATAACATTGTGAGTTAATCTACAATGTATGTAGCACGTTAAATTGATGAAATTTTCAATTTGGGCGAATGCACCGGGCTATGGGAGAGCTTTTATCCTCCTAAAAAGTTTGCCCTCATTCATCAAAATGGCACACATAAAATTGATATTCCGAAAATAACTATTACAACCACCAATCATTTTTTTTCTGAAATTTATATACTTACCAAGTATGTGTTTGTGGGAGTGATCCCTTAAAGGTACCAGCAAAGGGATCTTATTATTATTCCATGTTCACTTCAGCCGCTTGTGAAAGCCATATTGGTTGACTGATAGATTTTTTCAATTTATTTAGGAGAGCAAATTTCATTTTTCCACGCAGTTGCAACAAAAAACGTTTAATCTACCACATATAGAGCGAGTAATGCATTTTTTATTGGGAATAATAGTTTTGATGCATATGAAAATATTTGATGTTATTTTTAAATTATTCAACTAACACGAAGCGCTTCTATTGATTGTTTGGCATTTACGCTTTTCCAGTTAGCCAGCCACACCGCCCAGGCAAGCATACACCGCATAGATGTACATTTCTCAACAATAAATGTATTTAATGCACTTATTTATCAGATACTGCATTATTAGGTGAATTCAATTTGATCGAAATTGAAGTATCCACACACAGAAAACTGCGCCGGCAGTTTACAAATATAACACAACTTTTCAAACGACATCATCGTGTATACAAATGTAAATCCAGTTGTTCACAAAACGCCAAAATAAAGCATAACTAAAAGGGAAAACTTGTTCCTTTTGTGGCAGCTTCTCTCTCTGCTCATATATGTATGACTTTAACCCGACACAAATTCTTGTTCCATTAGGAATCTGCTCTGAATTTAATCGAAACCATGCATTTCTTAAAATTCAATTCAAACATTTTCCTACACCATCTAAACACACACATAAAATTGGTTTTATTAACAGTTCTCGTGCTTGTTTGCATTTTAACATCTCCTCTTTCGCGTTTTTTTATAAATTATAGCGAATGTTTTTCTTTTATAGAAGAAACAAGTAGCGGGGCAACATATAGAACGATAAGCGGCTTGTGAAAATGTATATCACCCTTGATAATGTGCCCTTTTCCAAGCACCAAAAGAATGTTCACTGAATGTGTGTCTGAGGGAAATGTAAAGACTAGTTTAAATCATTGCGCTTGAGCGTTTTTTATTTATAAAGTGTAATTTTTTTTCTATTGATAACATGGTACACAAACTTGACTAAACATTTTTGCGTCTTATACTTTGGAAATCCATCAGAGCTTTGAAAAGCTTATTCTATGCAGCAACACGTGCACACGTGCATTTTATGGCTGTTTCAAACGAATAACAATAATAATCACCTTCTCGGAATAATTAATACTTGGTGATTTTTCCGTTTTGGACCGATAAATACTAATTGCGATTTAAAAATACATTCCACTTACGTACAGATAAAAATAGCTGCTCTTAATTAAGGAATTGGCATTATTTCATTTAGAGTGCAGAATACATATATATACTTGGACCTGTTTTGGGTTAGTGGTACCGAAGCGATAAAAAAACAGTTAATGCATTCCCATAAATCGGCTGTTTTTGATCCGAAGATATTTCTTTCGGTGACATTTTTTATAGTTTGTAAAATCCACAATTAGTATAATGAAGCCACCTACTTATTCATTATTAAAGACCATAAAAATACAATCTCTGATATTCCAACAAGATGTACCTGGACAATAAAAAGAAAATATGCAAATCGCGGTCCTAAGTCTGGGTGCTTGGTTTTACGATGGAGTTATTGTGGTGTTTGGCACTTTGGCACCGACCTTAACAGCCCCTTTTTATCCAAGAATTATTTTCGAACTGAAATGAGAGTAAGAAAAGCGGTTTGCCTGCCGCAACATGTAAAATGAACAGTTTTATTTATAATTATATTGTATATAGTTAGAGTGGGAGTCATAAGTGCATTGATAATGACCTTCAACTCGAATGCATTGGCCTGAACAACGGCTACAGCACCCAGTCAACTTCTCTCAATATACATATACACAAGAAAGTTCTTTGTTTTTCTTCTTTGAATATTTATTTCTATTCGAATGGTGAAACTGTATCATAAACGCTCGTAAAATCCCATGAACAGGGTGTCACCTAAACACACTGTATATAACATTTGTTTAATGTACAGTCTCAAGGCTCAGAATATACACATATTTCGACTGTTGAAAATAACAGCCTTTGGCTAGCATGTGGTGCGGTGGGTCGGGACATTACAGCCGCCAGAAGGGCTGACTGGAGTGGCTGGCTGTCGGATGTACTAACCTACAGCTGCAACTTATTCAGTTGTGCTCTAACCGGCATATAGAAAAGAGGGTGAATTTCGTACACACAACATACAACAGCACACCGGTTTCCGTTCGATTTTGTGCACAGTGCCTAGATCGGAGTGTGTGAAACGCGAAAATGCTCTTTGAAAATGTGCCAGCCGGCGGTCCGAAAATCTTTCCACCGTACAGTGTACCGCCGCCAGTCATGCCGCCCCCAATCGTCGGGTAAGTCGATATTTCATCAGCGTCTTCTCCACTGTAGCACGACGCTTCGATGCAAATCCATGTTCAGGGGGACGAATGCGCTCCAAATGGAAAATATAAAAAGTGTACCATCATCGCAAAACTATATTCTAGTTTTTCCAGCAATAACATTCGGAATGGGTGCAAATTTACGACGCGACTGTACCTTTTAATACCTGAACGTTATTTTTCCTTTTGTTCGAACGCTGTACCCAAGTTTTTATTTACTCACTTTCGGTTTAGAACTACAATGAAACGGTCGTGTAGCAGTTTTACCTGCTAAACAGAAATGGATGATGGTCGACGTTGAAAAAGGGGGCTGCATTTGCCCATTGTGCGTTTCATTTTTGTTTGGAACACGGTTTCAATATTTCCATCTCTTTGGTTGTATACATGCAGCATAAATATTTAACGAAAAATAGACTTGATTTGCTCGCATTTGTGGTCTCGCTATACTTACAGGACTAACGAGTTTACCTCTGTCTGGGGTCAAAGAATGTCCGCTATTTCAATAACACAAAACTCTGATTACTCACCTAACTCGGATATTTTGCACACTTGAATTATTAACGAAGGTTAGATTTTCCTTTCGAAGAAATGCACACGCACTCTTCGTGGCAATTTCATCTGCTCAAATCTGTTAATCGGATAAGCGCGTTCAGGTAGCACCACACACCGTCCCAAGTTAACCCTTTGCCTTATGAAGTTCGTTTCTATCGAATTGAACATTAGGGCTTTTCTATCTATATTTAGCAAAAAGGGGCCTTTTCATATACACATCGGTCTCATAAACATCCAAATTACATTTACTTTATCGTATCCACTTGAGAAACCAGATATTTATGCACTCTTTCAATTTTACTGCCCTGGCTACATTATTGTAACATAAACCAGACAAACTCCTTTTATAATTTACTCAATAAATGAATTAAGTCGAATGCAAATTTTATGGGAAAAGTCGGAGCCATTAAGATTGTTTTGCGGTCCTGATCAAAACACATTTTTAAATGAAATCGTCCGGTTTTTTGTTCGAAAACATTTTCAATTAGTTGATAACGTTTATACAACAGCTCGTACATGTCGTTCGGTTGTATTTTTAAGAGAAAAAACCGTTGACATATTATTTAGTGCTGTACCTCTCTTCTGGTTTTGTAACAAAAGCTTATAATATAATGGGAACAAGTTATGTGTTGGCTTGAAATGTGCTATTGTCAAGGGTTTGAATATCACTGTGGAATACACAAGTTTAAGTTGGTCGCTTTAAAATCGTTGTTTTTCACACCTAGAATAACGATTGAATCGTTTTGCTGCTAGCTAACTGCATGTGTGCAATTGGAGCGCCTCTTGCACATAATCATCATAAACAATCAATAATTATGCACATAAACGTCTAGGTTTAGAATAAGTTAAAAATTAAACAGTAAGGCACTATATCCTATTTTGATGCAGAAAGCACTCTGGAGAGATGATTTTAGGTAATGAGTTGAATTAAAAATCTCTCTGCAGACTAATATTTCGCCATTTCGCTTGCACTACATAATCACTAAGTTATACTTAATGTTAACATTAACCGACTTTTCATCTATCCACTGAATTATTTAGCCGTTTTTAAATAACGCATTTTATAGCTCACTACACTGAGCACGATCAATTCTTATATAGCAGTCAAAGTAAAGTTCGGGGTAAGCCATTTTTTCGTTATATCCGAACTTTTCTTGTTCGGTTTTTACGTGTTTCCCGAATTTTTTCTGGACGCTGAAACGTATAACATATAGATAGATTTTCACACGCTGTTTTCTAGCCGGTATCAAGTGAGATTTCGCCAGAAATTACTACAAATTGAAACAAAGAACTGGATCACCGGAAAAGCAATGCGGAATTGAAAAATGGACAGTGTTGGCTTAGTTGGTGGAAAGCGACCATAAAGAATACAGTTATTAAAAAAATCGAAGCCGTTTAGCAGTTTGCAATGAATTACGATTTAATATTAATGAGACAAGGAATAATTTTATTGAAGCCCACATTCGTGTTCTCATAAAACACACCCAGAAACAATACGAGTTGGATTTTTTGTTCGAGCAAAGGGCATTTAAAATGAACAAAGGTGAAAGTATCGCATTTGATTAAGTTCGTATTGCAGATTTAACGGTGTGGATGTTGGGGCCACTTTAAAGTTGTTAATCCACTTGTAAATATTGTTAAAACCATTCAATTAACTGGATTTCCAATCGAAACACCTTCATTTTCCTCGTTGAGTTATTAATTTATCGATTTAATTTCAAATACAGTATGTACATTTCATGACTCACTTATGAATACAATTCTTTGATTATTATGTATACCTATGTGAATGTATCTTGTAAGTTTATTCGGTATTTGATTATAACATATAATTGTGAAATTGTTGCAATGTTTGCAATAAACTTGGGACTTAGATGATGGTTGAAACTAAAACATTTCCAAATACCAATTAGTTCTTATAGACTGATGTAATTTTTTACTTCAAGTGATGACCCATCAGTGGCACAATACCAGAACATAATTACTAGAAGAAGAAACTGGTACAAGAATACTATCAACTACACACTTTTAATCAATTGGCGACCAACAATGAAGGTAAAAAATACTTAAAAAAGTAAATCAACGAACGCCAAAAAGTAGCAGAAATGTAGCGTAGCGGTGTTTAATTTCTGGAGACAAGATCTTTAGACTGTTTTTATATTATACACAACCATAATTTGCCTGTTTTTGTTTTTAATATGGTTAATTAATTATTCTTAAATGTATATTTTAATAGGGTTTTTAGAAACAAATGCCGTTATTATATTTTCATTTTCGCTTTATTTCTTTTTCATTTTGATTTAATTTGTTTATTGTTTTGATTTTTGTATAGATTTCATTAAATTTTTATTATTACTTTAGTTAAATTAGAGATAATCATTTTTTACTAACCGAAGATAATAAAATTAATTCTAGTTTTACATTTAAGCATTGTACAATATCCTATTCTCTAGCTAACCATTTGTATGTATATTTAGCTGAAAATTTTATATAATAATAAGCGTATATACATATGTACATCGCATAAATCAGGCGAATATTATCTACAAGCGTAATTTTTTGGATCCTATACAGTTATTTCAATTGCATGCATTTATTTTAGGATTATTTTTAAGACAGTTGTTTGTAGATTAAATTTTTATGGGTTTATAAAAGTATTAAGAATTTATACAAGTAATGGAACGAAATTAAAAGCAGGCACCGCAACTTGTACATATATTAATAAAGTAGCAGACGATTTGAATATTCAATAATATTGTCGTAGCTACTAGACTCCGACAATGTTTAAGTATTAAACTTGAATTCTAAATAGGCTGTTTCGGTTCTCTATTCCTTTTTCATAAACCCAAAACGTTTTTTTTTTATTTTTTACTTATTGTATATATAGGGTGAGTCTCACTGTTAACGTAGATTAATTAAACACTCTGTATATAAACTGAATGTAGCACTCTCCACACTAACACAATCAGTTATAAATATTATTTAACAATGAATAATGAATGTGGTATGGCACAAACTAATTTATTGTTTATTTTGAAATTTTATGCCAATAAATTTACGTATACGATAAAAACGTATAATAAAAAAAAACACTTATCACAGTGAATCATTTAGGCAAAACTGTCACAGAAATAAATTGCAACTGCATTTTATTTCGTTTAATGATTACTGAATCGAAAATAAAAGTGCTGACTTGTAAATGGTACGGCATTGTTAGCATATAGTCCATATAGTGATACGTACTAGTTACTTATATAGTTAAATTTTATATACTTGTTGCTGGATTTTAGAGGAGGTGATCCAGCATTAGCCATGCAATAAATTTTTGTAAATTACGCATAAAGTATACATAAATATTTAATGTTAGTACTTAAAATGTATCATACTTAGTGTAATCTAGTTACTAAACTGCATGCAGAACAGAAAAGACCAGACTACAAAAATTTGTTATCAATTCATTGATACACGAATTTATTAGTTCTTATTTTTAGATATTAAATATAAATACAGGGGCATTGTTGCAATTTTAAAGAGATCAGTGCTAATTGATCCTTCCACCAGATGGCAGAAGCTCATGCACAGCAGCAGGAGTAGATGATGACGCCGCAGCGATTTTCACGTGAACTAAACTCGGTCACTATCGACCGGTTTTTGTGTCACTCCCTCTCTCTGAATTTTGAATTGAACAATGAGCGAAAAAACTCAAAATTATAATTGATATCATTTATTCAAAGGCCTATTTATACATGATCTACAACTAGAACTAAAACCAGTATACACATAAAGCTACAAATGGTGCATTTACTAGGTGCATTTACAATAATCGTGTCATATTACTCTTGAAACATTATTATATAAGCGATTGTTGTGATCTAGACTGGTCTACTTAGAGAGTAATGTTACATGAACAAAGGGCTAAACACTGAGAGTAGCACAATTCCATCGGAAAAAGGGGGCTGGTTTTGCACACTCGACATCCGAAGAGACAAATAGAAGAATAGAGCTTTTTTTTTGGTGGTTGTTCTCAAAGTCCGTCTATGGTCATGTCCCGAAGCAGCAGTAACTCTTGTAACAGTACTGCTGTGACAGGACAATATCACAGAAACGGACCGGCACAGCCAAAAATTGTCTTTAGACAAAGTCTTGTATCTTGTATTTTGGAGGTGAAAACGACGGATATTGTGGTGGCGGTGTGGCGCGTTCACGGACACACACTGACTAAGTCGAGGGGTGATGAGCAAACCCCTCGCTCAATTACCGTCATGGCAACCGGCTTGCGCCGCCGCTGCGCTGCCGCCATCATATCGTCGTCGTCGTCGACGTCGGGGCCGCACCCCACATCACTAATGTATATACACGTGCAATGGGGGAGGTTATTGATCGGCTACATTTTCTTACATTTCTAAAAACACACCACTCTCTCGTATAATAGCGAAACCAACCCCCTCGCAATATATGTTATGTGTATAATGTGTTTGTGGAGAGAGCGAGCCAGAGAGTGTTGGAGAGTTTCTAGTTTTGGCGGACTAGAGTAGTGTTCCAACCCCTTTTAACTTTTAATAACCGAAAACACACTTTTCAAACTGATTTAGTACTTTTCTTTAAAATTGCAACAAAACTTGATTAGGATAAAGTCACACACTGAACGACTTGTTGTCTAACAGAGTGCAGATACACGTTTCGGACGTGGTCTCCTCATATGCTATCATCAGACCATTTATTATATGTGATCTTATATCTAGTTTAGTTTTAGAATAGTTTACGTTTTTGTTCTTTCTTAGGAGAGTAGTTCATAGAGAGGATTGTTCTGGTCAGAATAATTAATTGATTAACAACAATACAGAACTATTATTCCCTTAAAATACACTTGTGAAATTGATTATGTAATAAACTATATCACACATAGCTTTTTTTTGTTTGTTTAATATCACACACCAACAACACACCCTGTATTTGTAGGTATGTTAATTGATCGTAAAATCCAAAAACTGTTCTTTTTAAAAAATCGCTTCTGTTCTGTATTTAAATACAAGAACGAATATTACATTCACCACCGTATTTGGTACTAATTTGTTATTATGCACGTAATTTTGTCAATTTTACATATGACATTTTGTAGCAATTTCTTATATGTATATTATTATTATGCAAAGACTAACCTTGTGTATAAATAATATTTATGTTATTTGTATGGATAAAATGTACCTACTATCTTTTTTCTTAAAATGATACCATCATCTAATATCACATTCTGGTAATTTAGTATTTTCATTTTGTTTATTAGAAAGGAGGAGCATAGTTTTATTATTCACTTTATTACTATTTGGCAATAATTACCTAATTATTTCTTTTTTATGTACTTATTAACCAGTTATTTGTTCTATTCCACCATCTAGTAACTAATATCAGTCCTAATAAACTTTTTGTTGTTATTATTTATAGTTCTACAATGGGTGAAGGTCTCATCGATCCTGAAATTCATGGATCTTTAGTGCCTATGAATGGTGGTAGCCATTCTGGCTCATCTGGCCGCAGTACACCGAATAATACAAGTGATCCAGCGCCTGGTAAATTATTTGTTGGCGGTTTGAGTTGGCAGACGTCTAGTGAGAAATTGAAAGAGTATTTCGGCATGTTTGGAAATGTAACGGACGTCCTTATTATGAAGGATCCGGTCACACAGGTGAGAAAAGCACACACAGGATCCCACTGAATTCCTGAACGTGAAATGATTAATTCGCGCAAAAGTGCCGTACATGAGAGCAAAGCTCAGCGGGCTTGATAACGATTAGACGTCATAGTCTAGTTGAATTTATAGCTTCGCTTAATTGTTGGCAAAAACACTCGTTTTAATATCGTTTAATAACTGTATATATATTTGTTTGCAGAGGAGTCGAGGCTTTGGCTTCATCACATTTTCTGAGCCTTCCAGTGTAGACAACGTACTCAAAGTGCCGATACATACATTAGATGGTAAAAAAATCGATCCAAAACATGCGACACCAAAAAATCGCCCCAAACAACCGAACAAAACGAAGAAGATCTTCGTGGGCGGTGTCAGTCAGGACACCTCCGCCGAGGAGGTGAAAGCGTATTTTAGTCAATTCGGTAAAGTTGAGGAGACTGTCATGTTAATGGACCAACAGACAAAACGGCATCGTGGCTTCGGTTTCGTCACATTCGAAAATGAAGACGTGGTGGACCGCGTATGCGAAATCCATTTCCATACAATAAAGAACAAGAAAGTGGAGTGCAAGAAGGCACAGCCAAAGGAAGCAGTGCAGGCGAGCGCTCAATTGTTGGGTAAACGATTAATGTTGAGCGGTTTAGGAATGAGGATGGCAACGCCGGCCGCGGCGGCAGGCGCGATTGCAGCCGCTGCCGCCAATCCACTGGCTGTGGTACAAGCTCAGGCCCATGTTCAGGCGGCGGCAGCGGCTGCAGCCGCTGCTCAGGCCCAGTCGGCCGCGGTGGCCGGTTATGGGAAGATCTTTGGTGCTTATCCACCATTGGCGAGTTATCGGTACTCGCCGTATCCAATTCCGGCGGTGAGTGCCGGCGTTGGGGCGGCAGCAGCGGCCGCAGCCGCTGGAGGAACTCCGACACCCGCACCGGCCGCCGCAGCGCCCGCATTAGCACCCCCAGTCACCGCCAGTCCCTACCAGGGTTATAATCTCACCAACGTAGACATGTCTAGTTTTCAAGGGGTCGATTGGGGCTCAATGTACGGCGTTGGCATGTACGTTTGAACGTAATTTCAGACATGAATCCAAATATGCTGCTCATTCATTATGTTTAGTTTCGATGTTAATTATTAATTCATTATTGTGGTTTTCTCCTACTCCCCTCCCGTGTATAAGAAGTCTATAGACGTTTACACTTTTGTTCCGTGTTGATTTACATCTGAGGACTTCCATATGACTTAACATTTCCAATAAAATCTTAACGGCGGCAACATGTGCCTATTTCCCCGGTATTTTGATATACGCAGAAAGTGTACATATTGGAAAAAGAAAACATTTTTGCACAATGCTATATTGGGCAGTATATTTATTAATGTTTCGTTCGATTTGTTCTGTTTTCTTTAATTTAGTGAATCTCTTGTGTCTATAATAATAACTAAAAGAAAAGTATAAAAATAATTTGAAAGCCGCCTGTCTTTAAAATTATCTACTGCTCATCTAGCATTTAGCAATAATTCGCAATAATCAGTATTAAACAAAAAAAAAGAGCAAAAATGTGTCTTTTAAACATATTTCCGTATTATTATTATCTGAATATTCCTGTTCAATGGCAATAATTCAAACAAAATTGTTTAATAAAATGGCATCCTTTGCCTGTCAACCCGGTTGTGTTTGAGTGTACTTAAATTATTGTCTATTGTTACTTAAAATTGAAAAAAATATTACAATTTGACTGAAGTGACGTTATTGTAAACTAAGTTATTTTACTAGTATTTAAAAGTAATATACTCTGTTTATATAGATCTCATTTATATAGTAAGTAGGTCCTAGTATTTAATTTTTTTTATTTTAATTTTAATGTTACAATCGAGCGTTGTGTACCATAGGAAAGAATTTGCAGAGAGAATTACAATAACTAACTACGTTTCACAGTTTCATTTGCCGTATTACCTTGCGTTGTTCGAATTCGAATTCACACTTTGTAAACTCTTCTAAATGGATTATCATTTATTTACAAACAAAGCAAATAAATCGATTCTGGAATTATTTCGGTCCTTTTATTTCAATAATCAACACACGATGAAATGTATTAGTATTACAATGAGACGTAGTTGAATTTTCAACAAATAATGGTACATCATTAAACCGAGTTCCTATGTTATTCAAGCTTGATTTTATTGAGTTCCGCCATATAATTTTCATAAAAGAAAACCTTATCCTTTAGATCTAGTCAATGACAAATATGATTCTATCACACTTGACACACAAGTAGAACAAATCTGCCTACATTCCAATTTTAACCGAAAAAATAAAAGAAATTTTTTGAGAAGAGAGAAAGCGAAAGATTCTTAGTGTGTGATTTGCGGACCAAAGCGTCTGTGAAAATGACGCCAGAGCGAAACTAAGAGCACCCCTTGTATTTTAACCAGCGCTCTCTTATATTAATTTGTTCCCTTTCCCTTGATTATTAGCGAAAAAGTACAGTTTTAAAAATTGGCAGCTCTACTTGTAGATTATAAGGATTTTACTCTAGAATTAAGAACTATAAGATAAGTTAACTAGTTAGTTAGTTGTTCCAGTATTTGCTAGACAAACTACTATACTACATCGACTGATTTTTGCTCTTAGTTTCGTGTCGCTAAAAAACTATAAATTATTGTGAAAACAAAAAAAATGTTCAATAAAAAAGTGTTTTTATAAACTTAAGTATTTGCTTAGAATTAGAACAACGCCAATGAAATTGGACAACATCCTTTGGATTGCCTTGTGATAATTGTTGGGCAACCAATTGTTTTAGAAAAAAAAAGTCCAAATGAAAAGCATAGTTGTGCGGTGTTTGTATCATAATTTTCATTTAATGTATTTATTATTTTTGGCGGCGCCATTTATTGTGCCAAATCCAATGTATTATTGTACGAGTAATTGAAAAAATGATTCACACCCCATCACTATGCTTTGGTAAAACAAAGGCGACAATAAGTTGTAAATTTTATGCAGTTGACAGCAATAAGCGTTGTGAAATCACAGAATGACCCTCTATTTTTGTATTATCAAGTATAAAAGTATTTAAAAAAAGTGAAATTTTTGAAGAGTTAATAGTAATAATAATTAAATAACTCACCAGTATAAAACACACATGCAAGCAAATATATACCTTTCTTTGTTCTTTTAACAGATTTTATGTTTTTGTAAATAATTTTCTAATTTCTGTTCTGGTTTATGGCTTTTCTGAGAGGGTTGAATATGACAAACATTATTTCATAAAAATATGGTCAAATGATAGGACTTAACCAGTTCGTTTTCGATTCAGTTATACGTTTACATATTGCTATAATATTTCACATTTCAATATTTATCTAAAGAAATTTATTATATACTAGAGTCTTCATTTTATTGTCAACTTTGTCAATTTCAAAGTATAAATTTTGCTCAATTAAATGTTAACAAGTTGTCAATGAAAGACATTTTTATACAATTGATTTCCATGAATTTCTTTAGGTAGGTATGTGATTAATTTTCTTTTTCTGGTCTTAACTCTCTCATAAGTTTTGTTTTCGTTTTACTTGTAGTTCATTAGTAAATTACTAACATATTTATCACACCTTTTAACATCACTTTTATGTAATATATTGTGAATGTAGAATATATATAGATACCAGTTTTCAGCAAATTACACTCTCTGTTCAGTCACGACAGTATGATTTGCTCCAAACTGATTATTAGCAAGTATTGTAAACGTGGAAAGCTTTTTTTAACCCAAAAAAAACCAACGATACGATTTATTCTAAACTAGAAATTTTCTCTGAATCTTAGAAATGCTTCTTAGATTTTAAAGTGAACCTAGAATATTCAGAGAAATAAAATTTTTAAACTTGACCAAAAAAATTAAAAAAACTCTCACCTACACTTTCAATGTAATGAAAATCAATTATTTGACCGTAATTTTTAATGAACACTGTATGAATATAAATACTTGTTACTGTAGACATTTATGTTTAGAGCTGTTTGTCGTATATATTAAAATGAAGTTTTTGAAGCAGAAAAAAACATTAAGTACTAAAACTAAGGAAAACGTTACTCTATGTAGCATACCATAAGTACTGTATTATAATTTTATTTAGTGACTAGTTCTATAGTGTTTGTAGAATGTATCTATGTGTGTAGTGTAGTGCTGCGACTACTACATCATCATTTGAATACTTAATAATAATAAAGAAACAATATGATTTTGTTGTTCGTGTTGTCGCAGTTGCACTGTAGTAGATGCCGTTTAATTAAAATAAAGTAGTTTAATAAAGTAGTAGTAAATTTGCTTGAAAAATCCTATAATTTATTTATTTATTTATTTTGGATATTTGCTTGAAATTGGACTGGCCTCTTTATTTTATTTATATATTAAATTAGTTTTGTTCTTTTGGAAGTGTTTCTACTTCATCTAATGGAACCACAGCAGCAGCAGACAGCAACATTACACGTTTAAATAATTATAACCGAAACCAACAAATTATCTAGTGTCAACTTAATCTAGTCTAGAGAGTCACCGCTTTTCTTCTGTGATATATTATCAAGTGTTTGAGAATTGTTTCGATAAGAAAAAGACATACTTATGCACGGTCTATATGTGTTTTTTTTTAATTTCTTTTGTAGCTGTTTCCGTGCCTTAATTGCGACATCGTCGCGCGGAAATGCGCCTTACGCGCCCCCAGAACCCCCTGAATCGAGAAGAACCTAGTAGTTTTATGCGTTCGTATATTATTTTTGTCGTACATTTGTAGAACGGTAGGATTATATGGCCTGTTTATTTGAATGTGTATGCATCAGTAGAGTTTGTTGTTGTAAAAATGACGAACAAAATAACTGAAAACACAATCGCTGATACACTAAACAAAATTAATGAGAGAGAATGAAAAGAGAATAATAATTGTCTAATAAAGACGTAGCCTTGTTGTCTTCCTGAAAAACCTGCTACGAAAAAAAAATATGAGAAAAAATATTATAATATAATTAGTGAAATTATTTTTTCTTCGTGTTTTTATAATATACACACGTAATATAATATAAAGTAATGATATATAGATATTTATAAAATTATTAGATGTGTTTAGAGAAATTGTAGTAGTTCACAGGCCTAAATATTAACATTTTTCTAAATATAGACTTCTACATATCCTCTATTATATAATGATTATACATAGACTAGAAATACAAAGAAATATAGATGAACAAAAACGATTACGATGGATCAATTTTTAAGTAGTTAATACAAACATATTTAATATATTTTCAAAATTAACATTGTACATAATTTATTATTATAATCATATTTCTATCGAGAAATTCAACAATTGTTAACAATTACTATTAGTAAGAATAATAAACGCATTCCAGGTATTTGTAACCCTTGTGATGTACAAATTGCATTATTTATATTTAAAATAAAGTCAAATTTATGAAAACACATAAGATCATTACGTTTTGTGTCATTACCAAGGCTCTAATTTCAAGAGTAAATCGATAGAAAGAATAAACATTTGAGGTACGTATTTCATTTCAATGTTATTTACAAAGAATAAAAAAGGCATAAAATAATGCAACGAAACTAAAGAGAATACATTAATTAAATGAAAAGCTGTGTAGTTTTAATGTCCATTAAGAAATTTTCATGCCACGCTTGTAGTTTTCCTTAAATTCCTGGGAGCGCATTTATAGGTGGCGACACCAGTTCTAGTTTTCCAGTTAATTTTCCCATTTCTGTCAGAAATTTCGCCGTTCGCTGATGGAAAACAGCCAGTTTCCGATTTTCCACAAATGACAGTGTATTTGTAAATATTTTCTTCCATATATTGTTACAATAATGGACGAATTCCATACCACATCTCCTCCAACATCGGAGATATTCTCCGACGAAATGGATTCTATATCGGTAAACCTAAAAAAATCACTAAGTAATCAAAAGCCTACCAGTTCAACGAAAGGTTATATTCCTGTATACGACTCGAAAGTGGAAACCCCTATAATTAGAGGTCGTAAAACATTCGCTTTCTGGACATTAGTTGCTCTCTTATTGCTCTTAGCAGTTGGAAATTTAATTTTAACACTAACCATTCTGGGTGTGCTACGTTTAGGCGAGGGAATGCAGAGTGTTGAACTCGTTCCCGAGGAGGATGCTGTGAAATTCTACGGAAACATTGATTTTGATAACTTATATAAGCGAGATGGCATGATTGAAGGGTTTTTCGACGACCCAGTAGATATTCTCTCAGACAACAGTCCAATTTTGTTCAATTTGATTGGACGAAACGGTCGAAGTGCAACGAAACTAAAAATTAACCAAACCGGTACAACGTTCCACAATTTAAATTCATTTGATGTGAAAAATGAACAAAACGATTTGATTTTTTCAACAACTGATCCTGTGTTTAATGCACTAAAAAAGTCTCGATCGTTGAAGACACAGCAAGTTATTACAAATCGTATTGCGAGCCCATTAAATAACGATTTGAAAATTGAAGCTAACGAAATTTTTTTGAAAGGATCGGAAGGCACAAAGATAACTAGCAGAGAGTTCGTCTGGTCTGCAGATCAAGATATTTATTTGAAAAGCAATAATGGGTCCATTGTAATCAGTGGAGTGGACGGTGTGTTTTTAGATGTGAATAAAATCACCATCGCCAAAGTGAAGCCGACCAGTTTCCTCACTACTCAATTCAAAGTTTGTGTTTGTATGCCACAAGGGAAACTGTTTCGAATACCGATTGCTAATGTTAATGATAGGGTGTACTGTCATCATTTTTTGAATACGCCCCCGCAATATAATCCCTGCATGTAAAGGCAATAACTAAATTAAATGTAGAACGGAGCCCGTAGTGAATGTAAATGTTGTTTTATAAATGTTATTTAGACTATGGAAAGATTGAATTAAGTAATAAAGTGAGTCATAAAATTTATGTGTATTTCTCAATTGAAAAGATCATATGTTTCTATAATAAAAATATGTATATTTACGAGTAGGTACTTATTTATAAAAAATACAAAACATATGAGGTTTGAAATAAATTACAAGTAGGAAAGTATACATGAAAAATAATAAAAATTAATAAAGGACCATTTTGGTAGACCGTATAAATTCTTATATAAAAAAAGAAATGTTTATTACAATAAATAAATGGCAACTGTATACTTATGTGTATATACAGTACAAACTTAACTATAGTTTTAATTGATATAAAAAATATACTTTAGTGACTATTATTTTTTGCCAAATTGGTAATTACTTGCGAAGCCGTTTCCATGATCCGCCCATTTAGTAAGATCTATACTTGGTATTACACCACTTTTGCAAGGTACTCTTGGATTACTGAAAAAAAAATTAGATTAAATTCGCTTAAGAAATATTCAATAACTATTTAATTACATTTCATGGTCAGGTAACACCATTGGATACAGCTGTATGCTATCTATTAAATCTGTATTATCGCATATAACGCGAGCCAAACGAACTTTTCTAATTTCTTGTAGTTGTTCTGGTGTGAAGGACGAAGGCTGGTTGGGCAGTTCGTACCTGACATAAAAAATAAACAATTTAAATTTATGTATGGACTCCAATTACCAGATAAGTTTACCAGAAACGATCTCCACGTCTAGAATAACTGAATTGTGTGGCAATAATGCAAGCAAATGTGGGGCCAAGCATGCCTCCAGGCAGTGGACGTTCAGAGACGCCTCCAGACCACAAATCAACATCATTTGGATGGCTATTTAAATTATATTTCGCATTAATACACTTGCCAGTTTCATGCAACTTTTAACACTTACTCAAAGATCGTAGCATATTTCCTAACAGTTTCATTCGGCATGGAACCGAAGAGTTCTTCGAATGTGTCGGCTCCGTGGAGGCCACAGAATTTTCTAAATTCCATGTAGCCGGGAATACCAAATTCACGACCACGTTGCATGTTGAAACTGACCAAATCCATACCATATCGATAACCCACTTTTTTGAATAAATGGTTAGTGACTTCCTGAGTGATGGAGTCGTCCATAGCTTGAGCCACTTGGTTCATTAAGCCCATGAGGTATTCGTCAAAGATACCAGCACGGTACAAATCGTAAGGACGTCTGATAAGGTCAGAGAGACGTTTTGAGGCTGCAAAGAACAAATTAAATTAATATTTAATGTTTTATTAAACCGTTTGTTTAAATTACATATAAATTTGTGGGCTTTGCTCCATCGTTCAATTGCAGTTGGTAAAAGAGAGTGACCGAAACGGTAAGCAGCAGCAGCAAAAGCGTCAATTACATTTGGATTTATGCTGGAGTCGTAACCATCCCAATAGCCCTACAAAATAAATAATAATTTTCCAAGTATTAACTTTGTTTCAAAAGTTTTACATCTTTTTGAAGTAAAATGCCGAACTTTTCCATGACATCTTTTCCTAAAAGAATTGGTAAGAATTCATTGTAAGTTATATGTTGGACGATAGCAATATTGATGCGTCTAGCTTCCTAAAAAAAGTAAAAATGATAAATTGTAAAAACCTAGAAATGCTGTAAGGAAATTTACTTGGAAGAGAGTTTCGTCATCCCAGTGTGGATTAATTTGGAACAATTCTCTAGCAAGCCGATTATGTTCTCTAGCCATCAATGTGTGCATACAAGTTAAAACCAATTGTTCATTAACACGAATTTCACCTAAAACTCTCTAAAATCAGCGAAAGCCGCCCAGGAAATGAACAATATTAAATTACCGGCTTCGAAACAGAACATGCTACTATTTTCACGGGTGCAACCTTCATCCGGTATATCAAGTTTCAAGGGAAGCAAGTCTTTAAGTCCGTATTGTTCGAAAGCTGGGTTCATTCGTAGGAGACCACCTTGTCCAGATCGTAATTTCCTACACAAAAAATTCTGTTAATTTATCACAGTTTACTTTCACTAATTGTTTACCTTGCGAATTTTTCAGTTACTCCATATACTGTGTTAGCATCCAACACTCCTGTGAGAGTGTTATAAGGAACCCTGGAGCCAAGTCTGCAGCCTGGTCTTACAGCTGGGAAGGATCGTACAAAGTTTAAGCATTTAACGTTCCACAGTCTGTAGAAGTAATCGTCGTCGGGGATACGGATTTCGTTACAGTAAGGGTGTTTTAGATGTGGAGAACGATCACAGCATTCTTCAGGATCGTTTCGGTTAGAAGGATCTAAAAATCCGCTAATAATTTTTTGAATCCGTTAACAATATTGCAATTTTACCGAGAGGAGTGGCAGTTAAAGTGTAGTCGTGGTCCATGAACTGACCCCAAGCAATTACCATTACGGTACCAGCATGATCATGGTATCCTTCGTCAGGATGCATTGTACGAGACACAACACGAGACAGTGGCAAATCTTTACCGGTGACACTAATACGAGGTGCTGACATGCCGTCCGCAAACAATGGACCTATTAATCTGGTAACACGAAATTAATTTAATTAACAATTTTTGAATGACTTTGCTTTTACCTCGTGAAAGGTGTGTTGGTAGCGCCCCATGTAGGATGCTCCAAATTGGTGCAAAGACCATCGAATCGTCTGTATTTTCCGGCATGACATTCAACATTAGATAAGTAAGGTGGACACACTTCACGTATCAAAGTTTTGCTGGTATCAATCAAAGGCAGACCCTTTTCAATGTCCTCATAACTAAGACCATAAGTCCTTGCTAAGTTAATAGATATGTCCAAGAGAAGCTCTCCTACTGTGGCTACGTCTTCTGGTTTCCAGTCGTCATGTGGTTGTGCAATAGCTAAAAATATCAAAAGTAAGAAAAACACACTTTAACATATCATATTTACGAACGAATTCTTTTCCTCGCGTCCAAATACGCCTGATTAACAGCATCATACGTAATACAGGTGTTTGGACCATTGAAACTGTCACTAAAACCATCAATTAAAATTAAATTTGAACGGGAAATTATTTTGATAAATTACAATGCATTTGCTCGAAGTAAATTGTAAGTGTAATCAAACTGACTACTTCTTCCAGGTCCGTTAATTAGAAGAGCACACTCGCTATTTCCCACATTGCCATTAAATTCGATCGGTTGCTGGAACTGTATGGCCCTAATTTGGTTGAAACTTAGCACCAGCACTACTAGAACCCACTGTGTTGGGGAAATAATTTCCCTGAAAGCGAAATGGAACAATTATTCAATTAGACATGGTGTTTATAATTCAATTTCTATAATTATAGCAGTCAATAGAAAAAGTAGCAGTTAAACTAACAGAATTATTTAATAGCGGCGAGATTTAAAGTAGGTTAAATAATCATTATTAACAACAAGAAGTAAAAGTACGTACACCACACAATAATAATTGTGTCAGTTATCTGTTCCAAGTATGTATAAGTTAGTGTAAATACAAGTCATATAAATTCTATGCTTAAATAAAATTTGTATGGAATGCGAATTTTTATAGATTTCACCACTATAATTAAAACCAGTCCGATATTGTGTCACCTGGAGGAATTATTGTCTGTCAGATTGATATCCATTATTTAAGCACCTATAATTTAAGTAAAGAAATGTTCATGAATTTTTTCCAGTCGTGATTAATAGAAAACTCTTATCGATGGATTGGATCTTTAAAAATGGTTTGCAAAAGTGTAACAGAAAAATCAGACCGTATAGAATATTTTGGAAAATCGTGTGGTCGGTTTGGTAAGGGATGCCCACGGGTATAAATCCGGACCTTGAATTAACGAGAATCAATGAACATTTTCGCAATTATTAATATTGTTCTTGTTAATCTAATTGGAAAGTGTTTGGAAACAGACATTTCAATTTCAATAGAGTTGATTTAATTGAGGTGATCAGTCAGATGGTTTTCAAGTTTGTCGATGTTTCTCCGATTGCTTCACACTCTCGCTTTTATAGGTATTATTATTGTTTGGATCTGAAATGACATCTAGACAATTCACGTGAGCTTAAAGTTCACGACCAAAAAATTAAGAGCAAGGTTAAAAAATAAAAAGTTACATTTGAGCATGTGGATTTATCAAAAAATTAATCAAAAATCCAACACCGACAATATCATAAATTTCATTCAAAAACTATTAGTCTCAAAACGAATATGTGTACCTATACATTCTCAAAATTACGACACTGATATACTAACACATCGTGCATTACGTAATTGGATTAAACTTCGTCAAGTCGCAATGTTAAGTATGCTTAAGTCTAATTCTTAGCACTCATTAATCATATATAGTAAGTGTTTAACCAGACGATACCAATATAGAAATGCGTTCACTTTTTCCACTTGGATTTTTCCTTTTTGCAACTGTTGCAATATCCCTGCAAATTGGTTGCAGCGACTTTTTTACCGCTATTATAAAATATTGCGGACGGACATTCAAGGTTGCTGTAGGAGGGAACTTAATCATTATTACGATTGCATTGAGATCCGTTTTGAATTAAAACCGTTTAGAAAGCTCAAAATTTACATGATGTCACATACAGTTTTCTGAAACGAATTGTAATGTCAATAATATTTATGGTTCTTTTGAATAATTGCCTCTCGATGCAAAGATATGAAAAAGAGAGCAGAAATATGGTGCAAGGTGCGAGGGAGTGTGTTATTTAGATTTATCCTGCCCTAGAACCGCATTTTTCCTTTTCAGTATCACACGTAACAATTACGCTTTGCGAAATGTCCGTTCGATTCTTGACTCTGACTGTCCTGAAAATTTCTAGGGCGGAGGCTGGTATTGTGGTGAATGTGCGACACATGCTTTTTATAGCATCGTCCAACTTATTTCATAAGAACTGTATCAGTACAAGAATTTTACTCTATGTCAGTAAAACTGGTGTTTTGTAACAACAAATGAGAAAACAAATTTTAATTAGTCATAAAAATTGCAAGCATTTACAATTAATAAAATAACATTGATTTTCTTAAGTATCTCAAATAATTTTACTTACAGAATAATAAGTGATAGAGTTTCTAGTTATTTTGTAATTACTTTATTTCAAGATTCCTCAATGTCAGCTGGTGGGTAGGTGGTCTTTGAGATGCTGTAATTACTGAGAAGTGAAGATCATTTTCACTTCTTTTAAATGGACTATACATATCGAGTGTATTGAAGTATTATATGGAGCGCATTTCGCTCTTGTTCATTGTACTAGATGTACGCAAAAATTCAACGAATTAAGAACAAGTTTAAATACCGTATAATTGGCAATTTAATTCAAATGCCTAAAATGGGTAAAATGTACAGAGAGTTACTAGTACGTGATAGAGTAAAATCTAAAGCGTAACGAAACTACATGTATAATTTATTTGAGACATGATTTATTAAAAAAAAAGGAAAACTATAAACTGTTTCACTTGGCAATTAGAATTAAGGTAATAAAGTACGGTATAAAAAGTTGGTTTCAAAATTAGATCTCTTTATAGGTCTAATGTTTTTTTAATTCCAGTACCCAAAGTAATAAAATTCTTCATATGTAGAATAATAAGCACGAATAATTGAATAAGAGCACTTTCGCATGTCATAAATGAAGCAATACTCGCAGGTATACCCCATCATTTTGCACGTGATTCTATTGAAACATCTAATTATTCCGATTATTTGCTGATTTTCGGATACTTTCACTGGAGCGAATATTTAATTTCTGTAATAAAAGTCCCATTTCGAACATTGAAAAAGAAATTGACGGTCATTAAATTAATAAAAAGTGTATACCTAATAATACTATTTCACATGACTGAATCTCCAATAATGATTGAGAGGAAATAATAAAAATCTATCTATATATAGATAAAGACGCACTAACTTAACGGAAACGGGTGACAATTTCTTAAAATTTACTTCTGAGAACTCCAGATGGCAAACGAATGCTTACAAAGGTTGAAGAACATCACAATTAATAAGCAAATCTTATATTAAAAATTGGTCATTTCCTGATATATTAGACTATTTTACATTCACTTTCGTATGATGCAATGTAAAATAAGAAGAGTGAATAATTTTCTTTTGGAGATGCGAAGAAAATGTACCTAAGTGTCCTGAATTTTTATTTACCAACAATCTCATAAAATGGATACATGCATACTTAATTGACTTGATAATCTATACATTAAAAAATCCTAATTTGCACATTTTTCCCATTTAGCACCCGTTTTGCATTATAATCATGTACATAGTAGTATTTTGTGCATTATGAAAGTGAAAGTCCTTATTAAACACACAAAACATACCACACATAAAATAATAGTCAGGTTCATTTCTATATTCTATATGTATAGGTACATTTTATTTTCAATTATGATTTAATAGAAAGGTTTTATCCGAGTGAAATTCTTAGAAAATAGGTACACATTCAAGTCTCGTGACTTGAACATTCGTACTTTTATAAACTTGAATTATTTTTTACAATAATAAATTCAACATCAGGAAACTGTCTAATAATAAATCAACGGTCTATTGTTGTGTTTTTTGCATTTCGATTACAGTCAGTATGGAAATTACATCACTCGATGATTTATTGCATGTATTCGATAAAAGTAGAGTATCTTCATAAAAGAGATCAAGTTTTAAAAGCATTTTTGCTTTTCGTTTTGGTTACGTCTCATTGCTCTCATATGATACACTTTTTATTATTATAAGTGGTTATTATTATTATGAGTTTCTAGGCAAAAGTTGCATCATATTGTAATATTTCGGACTTACCATGTCATTTTCTATGACGATGTAAAGGTACGTGCAAAAAAGTGGAACATTCAAAATACCGAGAAAATAAAAGTGTTGCATTAGTATTATATATTTAAACTCAATTTCAAGATCTAGATCTTACTTATTTTCAACCACCTACACCATTACGACACGCGAATTCAAAAACAAGAACTATTAACAACAAACATTAAACATTGATAAATAATTCATTAATAAATCCTAATCCAGATAAATTAGCGCTATTAACTGTCTCTAAAAAAACGATTATATAAATTTATCGACTATCGATTCCTCTCAAAACCGTGTAGATTTTTGGAAATGTTACAATTATGTAAAAGTGGTCGTGTTTTCGTGTATTTTGACTATTTTGTGACATAATATGTCCAAGTTCAAGTTTATTGCACAAGAAAGCGACTAAAATATGTTTCTGCGATTCGAAGGTGTGTTTATATTCGAATTTGGTTCAAGACACTTGTAATAATAAATACGTAGATATATGAGAAAAAAGTTGCGTGTTTATAAATGAGATACAGATTGAATGCAAATTAGGTGATAGCTGAATGAAAATATAGGCAGGGTGTGTGTGAAACTTTAAATTGCGTTTTAAATAAAGTAACAAGTTAATAACAATGCTACAAATGTTGGAATTAAATGAATCAAACTCTTCTTTTAACGATTTCCTGTATTTTGTTGATGCACGAAACTTGCAGACAAATTGCACGTGAATTTATTTGCTAACAACTTTCGCAACTCTTCATGAACATGAACTCTTATCCATTGCCAGAAAAATTGGTACAGAAAATGATGATAAAACACAACAGTGAAAGTCTACAAATTGACATTGTAATATTTTTACATAAAATATTATAGTTAGCAACAATTAATGATTTTCGCAACCAAAGAGGCACTTCCGTAACTCTTCACGTATCTCCACACTTCAATATCATCATCAATCATTATTACTGCTTTGAAGTAAAGAAGAAACTAGTTTCACAAAAATACGCTTTATTACATACATACCAGCATAATGTAATCAGCAGTTATTAAATTAAAAGTAGGTAAGTATAAATGTTTCTTAACGTTTTTTAATAATTCGGCCTTAAAAGCTGCACTTGTGAAAACGACTGTACCTATTTGTGTTAAATAATCAACGAATATTTTACTGATCTGGATTTGAATGACATTTCAAGTATTACATTGCAATAAATGTGCATATATACTTATACTTTTAATTAGGTATTAAACTTTAAAATTTCGGCGAGGAGAAATCTAGATTTCCTGCTTTGCCGAAATATCGCCGAAATGTCATATATGACGCATAAAAGCCGGTTCTTTTATAACAAACTCCGATAAGTCTCAAAATATCAATCATAAAGAAGTTATCTCGATATACTGGGTGCTGCAGTTGGTCGTTTAATTAAACTTGAACCGCACTATCCGTTTTATGATCAGCCTATACACACTAGAAATTAATAATTTATGGTTTATAACTCTGTGGTTATGGATCACTAAGCTAGAAAACAATTTAATCTAAGTGTTTTGCTGCTTGTTTAGGTATGAATGTTTGAACTTAAAAGTACATATACAAATTATGTTCTACTTTAATTAATTTTATGGGCGCACACCAATCACGTTTCAATTGCTATATTTGAAGCACCTACCTAAGCTCAATTTGGAAAATAGAGTGCAAATTTGCTTGTAGACAATTTTCGTGATTGATTTATAGCCGTTAAATGTCATCCTCGGAGAGGTGTACGATGAAAACCAATTTGTTCGAGGTTCAAGAGCAAACTGCTACCGATTTTAAATGCCACTTAACACCCGGATCCGGAACGAATAAATCTCTTGCATGCAATTCGCATGTTCCCGCCAAAAAAATTAATTGACTTTTTGGCTAACAATTAAGCTTGAGATTTAACAATAATATATTAATTACAGGTGCTGAAGAATCAACCCAATTTACGTGGGAAAGTCGCAAACGTCTAATCCTTAAAGTGCTCTTTTATGTCCACAATTTTACATATACATGCATATTTATGTTTTGCGCCTTTTACATCACTTCAAACAATGCTCATATTATGTAATTGTTGTACCTAAAATATATAATTAAATAGCATATTTAACTCTGTTTTTGTTAATTTTTTGAAGAAAAAAATTATATAATAAACCCCCAATTGCCCAATTTATTTGTGGAAATTAAGTCCTTGACGCGAGATAATCACATCAGTAAAATATTTAAGGACATTTTTATTCAGGCCATTTACGAATTCCATAAGTAATAAAAAATCGATTAAAACATTCGTAAACTTTATTATTATTTATCATTGTTAAATTAACAAGATATTTAATAAAATGTGTTTATAATAGTGTGAGTGAATAGAAATTGAGGTAATTGGGATAATTACAGCTGGTAATATTGATTCGATTGAAAAAATTAATTAGAAGCAACGAAGGTATTTGTAAAACAATGTCCTTGATGATCACATGAGGAAAGTTCGATTGCCATATAAAACCAAATAAATGCATGTTCTAATTTATACAATATAACTTACTCCTTAAATATTAAGTCGAAAAACTAGGTGAAGTTAGAGTACAAAAGAATTATAATACCGTCCGGAAATAAATAGCTTCCAGTAACATTTATGCAAATGAAAAACGTGCCTAGATTTATTATTAATGGAGACGTCGAACAATCAATGAATGATTTGCTGTTTTCGATTGCATCAAAATAATGTTTGTTTATTTATAGTACTAATAAACTCACTTTACGACTGCGACAGATTCTATTAAAGATTTATTTGTTAAAAGTAATTACTTTTCTTTATTTACTTATCGAATTAATAAAAGTTTAAACAGCCTCCAGTCCTGCCAAGTCATTCGCACTAACCAATTTATTGAAACTTTAATTAAGTCGTAACTAAAACTGTATTATTCACGTGAAATTCTTAAATTTTTCATTAGTTTCTTAACTGACCATGAAAATTCCTTCACTTTGCTTACGAATGGAAGAGAGTTTAGAGCGTTTAGAAACTCTTTCAACTCAAGGATCTCCGAATCGATTCCGAAATAAGATGATAACACATATATAAAACGTTTATTAAATCATGTCATAATTCTTGCTTGAAAAAGTGCAAACAACTCGCTAATTAAAACGCTTTTGCGACGTTAATTAATTAACTAGTTCAACAATCTATAAACGATCTGTTTAGTTTTTTTTTATAAATTTTTACATAACTGTTTATGTATGTACGAGATCAAGTTCAGTTCACTTCCACTTAGCAATTAAAAGCTTGATTAAACGAAAGTTCATGTAAGATACGTGGTATTGGCATTGACATTTTCCTCTTTAGTGTGTTGTCTTTTATCTAATCATCAATAAATCAATGCAACCTACCGATGCGTTTTATGAAAGTGAATTCCGAAAATGTCCAATAAATTCGATCACGTCCTTGATTCGACTTTAAATTGTAGTTTAATTACAAGTGCAAAATCCTGCA
This sequence comes from Silvanus unidentatus, assembly GCA_963930825.1. Classification (NCBI taxonomy): domain Eukaryota; kingdom Metazoa; phylum Arthropoda; class Insecta; order Coleoptera; family Silvanidae; genus Silvanus; species Silvanus unidentatus. The sequence goes on along the minus strand of OZ005757.1, from coordinate 4,094,509 downwards.
AATCCTGCTGTAAAATATTTCAGGGCTATTAAATAATTGTTATGAAATTTTAAATTAATGTGACGTTATGAATTGATTGCATGTACGTTGGCGGTGTAGCGTTTTACAGGCACATTAACATCATTCCTCGTTTATGCTTATTTAAATTGTTCGCTCTTAACAAATAATATTATTATAGTGGCGATCACATGCTTTGCTGTTTCAACAGTGAAAGTACTTCTTCATGGATGAGGCATGTGATGAGCCATGTGACTGTGCTTGGCAATAGTAAATTGTACTTTCGCAATAATCTGCACTTAGACAGTGGCATCAATTACAATTTTTTCTGAAAGTAGTGTAGTACTGCCAACAAGGGGAAAAAATTTGTTTAAATAGCTACAATGCGTTCGAATCGTACACAGCTTCATGTAAGGCGGTTTTTGAAAGTATGATGTAAATTTCAATTTGAAATTTCAAAGTGCAATTTTTATTGGCAATAAACTTCAAAAAGTTGCCGATTTTTTAATGAAAAATGAAAGTCTTTTGAAATCAATTCGAATAAATTTGTTACCTTTGCCATTAAGTCAGTCACATAATTTTCTGGGGCACTTTTTTAATTTCAGTCTATTATGTAATTTGTTAAGTCAATGGGAGTATTTAAGAGAAGAAGAGTAATTAATGCTGTATTCTAAGGTGTTTGTTGCATAAACTCTCTCGTTGATCTGTTTTATTGTTTCTTATAGTTCTTTTACATACAATACCTACCCATAATTGTTGGGATACATTTGTTCATACATAATAAACAAACGTAATGAAATCTGCATGTAATTTGATTGCCAAAAAAGATTCCATCCTGTTTATTGTTGTATTAGATTTTGTTGTAGTGAAAAAATTAGTGTAATTTCACACCATTTAGAGATTCACGTGAAAAGCAGCATCCAATTTCTTGCGCTAGTTGTGTTATGAGGGCGAAGTTTTTTTTTGGTAATTTACTGCACGATTAATTTTTCAATTACGAAATTAATAGATAATTGATGACCCGATATCATAATATGTTATATAATAACGTGGAATTATATTGATTTAAATGTTAGCAATCAGTGGAATTTTTCCGCATTCTGGTAATAAATGTTATTAATGGATACTTAAATATTTTTATCAGCATAAAAGCAATATTGTGAATTTATTTATCTATTAGGAAGAAGTGATTTTGTTACTATATGGGACGAACAATGTAAGGAAGAAGGAAGTAATTCGGATTTAAATAGTTGATTTTACAAACCCATTATATTATTTTATTACATTTGTTCTTGTCTAAGAAACAGTCAATTATTTATTGAACTAGGATCTATTCACAATAAAGAAGCTTTCTTCCCAGTGAGCAATTACCAAATAATCCTGAGTTCCTGAGTACTCACCTAATATTAGTCATTATCAAGACTACTATGGCACTAGAAGAAGAGAGCAGTTTCCTAAAAACTATCCCAAATCACTGATTAAAAGTGTTCACTCGCACAAAAAGTAAAACTACAGCCCGACCGAATCACCGCAATAACAACAACACCATAAAGAATCCAAAGGCAACGATAATGCACACTTTGGTGGATGGTATGTAGGTTAGTAGTAGTAGAGGCAAAGACTGTCACTTTGCTGGCCGTGGACACCACTTGATAGAAGATTATTAATAAATGTTGGGTGAGAAATATACGCAAAAATACGGATTCCTCCACCACTAAAGTGAAAAAGCTAGAAGAAAAGTGACCGAAAGCGGTGGTAGCGGTCAGGGCCTAGAGAAAATTACGAAAATAGTGTGTGCTGATTTTGGTATTGACGTCGATGGCATTTACAAAACTCTTTGCTGCGGTCTCTAAGGAAATCGAAAGTGATCCCATAAGAACTTCATTGATACTTCGAATAAGGCAAATTGGGGACAATGCAGTTTTTTAAACGTTCTTGAATGAAGTAATAGCCGATTTGCGGTACACCCTCTTAGTTTTGATGATATAACTAGCCAAATTTGCATGAGAAATTATAGACAAGTTTTGTTCGCCCTCAAGATTGTTTGCGAAATTTTAGACAACCGCATAATGATCCTAAACCAGATTACAAATATTGATAGTATTATTATAATTTAGATAAATAATAATGTGCTCTCAATCGAACAGAATTAAAATCCAGCACATTAATAAAGAAAATTAACATACTTTCGATAACTAAATAGAAAAAAAAAAATCGACTCACACACTGACACATTCAAATCCATGTATGGCAGGGCTTGTGTGTATTTAATATCAATCAATAGTCGTGATTACAAAATTTTTATAGGTAATATAGGCTGATTGGATTTCAAATATGTTTATTCAGACTATTGGTAATAGATAGTCGGTTGTAAAGAGATTGCCTGAACCTGAAATGGAATTACTTTTTCATTGAAAGTGGGTATCGGAATATGTTTCTACTTTTAATTGTTGAAAGTGCCCATTTCAAGAAGAAAATAGTTATTATTTATGAAATGTAACTTACTTCCACTAAATTATTATACTGATACACAGAATCATTAGCCGGAATACCATAAATAGCAATTTTCAAGATTGTTTCATTTCTCCACATCATATTAAAGTTTTTTCTTTCGTTATTATATTATAAATCGAATCTATCAATTTGCTGACAGCAATAAAAACATAATGTGTTAATAAAACAAACAGTTATATATTGAACAGATGTTTAACAAAGTACAAAAAATTCAGTAATAATGTCGATACACGTTAATATTAGCAATTTCAGTTTTGCAATCCAGTAAATCGCGATGAGCCAAAGGTATTGGAAAACAAGCTGAAAAATCTTCCAAATTTCGTTTAGCGTAGAACACTTTCGCTGGATCTTTGTTCTTATGACGATTTAATGTGGCTTGCACCTGTTTCATCACTTCCTTTGTACATTCTTTTATTAACAAAACGAAAAATATCAGTTGTGAATTGTTTTTTAAGAACTGCTCCAATGGTTCAACACTAAACTTTTCGACGTAATCAAAATTCAAGAAAACACGCTCCAATTTACACATTTCAATTTCATTGAAACTTTGGAAAAAATTATCGATTGCAATATGATGTGTATTGTAATAAAAGTCTTTTAAATTCCGTGCATTTCGAATACTCTTACCGATATTGTAATTTAACATGCTGTTCGCACCTAAAGATACAATCCTCAGGGATTGTAGGTGTGTACAATTATTTATCACCTGTAAAAAATTATCATATTAGAATGTGATACTTAATTAAGAAATTAATTATTACATCATTCAAATAGGAACCATTGGATAACACCGATACTTCAATGGTTAACTTTTTCAAGTTGGTGAAGCAATTGATGGCATTATAAGCATTGAATACTTGTTCTCCAGAAATTTGTTGCCTAAATAACAAGAATAAAAGATTTGTTCATGCAAAAAAATTGTTTCATTACTTTTCACAAAACCACACTTCTAGGTCTTCTAAACAAGTCAACTTGTCGACGATTTTTTTAAACGGATGAGAAGACGATACTGCTACTCCTCTGCGGGTTCTTTTAAAGCCCACACAAGTTGATGACTCTTTATTACTTTCATTTTCCTCTAAAATTTATTAATACATTCATACATTGTTCATCTTACTAATCCCGAAACTTACGAATAAAAAAACAAGAGGGAACAGAGAGTCTTTTGATTGTATATGCATTTGGACTTTGAAGAATTCTAATCGCTGCTTTATTATATTTGTCAATGCATAAACGAGGAGTATGGTAAAAGTTTAACTCTTCCAATTGAATTGTCTCTAAAGTGAACTCTTTTGCGAGTTTCTAAAATACTCTAGCTAAACTAATTGTTGTTGGTACAATTACCTATTCATTCATTATAATTACCATTGCATCGGAGACGCCGTAAGGTATCCCACAATGTAAATTAGCTAATACATTCCATGGATTGGATTCATCTAAAGGAGTATTATCATTATTATCAATTGGATCTTCTAATTCTTTTAAACACATCCAGTTTTTTTCTACAAAATTGTTCTTAAATTTCATGTTAAAGGACGGACAACTATGTTTTATCTACCGAATATAATTTCATTGCAGTCCAATTTTCTTTTTTCAAATACAGTAGATAAGCCTAAATGTTTGAAATTAAACAAGGGAATCGTTATTTTTGATTTTATAACAAATCTTTTAAGAGAGGATAAAATGTGGGCGATATGAAAGTAGTTTAATTGGTAATTGGCTTCGATATCAATAAACTGAAAGAGCGTGATTATTACTAAGTGCCATTAAGTATAACTTCCCATTTATGGGTTTACCCAAACTTCTTCCAAAGTACTCGTATTATGAATTTTAAGTAAAAATCTGTATATACTAAAAATTTGCTCTTCCTTTATATATTTTGTTGTACTGTATTTAAATACTAGAGACTTAATGAAGGGTAAATATTCTTCTGGGCAGTGATCAAAGTCTTTGTCGATATCTACAGTTAAGGCGATTCTTTGTAACTGGAATGATTTGAAAGATTTTTCTGTATACAACCAACATTACAAAACTATAGTACGTTACACCCATTGATAAACCTACTAAAAAACAATTACCTTTAGGTTTTTATAAACCTCGCAATCTAAAGGACCTAATCCTAATTTAGTATCCAAAGCGATCAGACTTTCCAAATTAGACATTTTTTTGATACAGTTCCTTAAATCTTGAGCTGGTATCCAATACAAACAGTTGATATTAAAGATTTGTATAAATTCTGGACGTACAGTTGTTGTTACGAATTTACAAATGTTAAAATTATTCAAACTGAAGTTTCTACAGAAATTCATATTCCTTAAAAATACTTTAACAAATACATTTCCCGTTCATATGATTTATTACTACTCTATACCTGGCAATCGATTTCTCTTGGAAGTATTTTGAAAATACAGGGAATGCTTCACAAAAAAGTAATAAATCAGAAGTATTCAAGTATTTCATTACTTCCAATACTACATCGTAGGGGAGATCGGTTATTTGCAGCATTGTTACAGTCGATATACAGCCTAATAATAAACAACCCTTAAGTATTTCAAATAGAAAAATTTGTTTTATTTATTAACTCACCCCTTTTCTAAAGTTTTTTGTTCAAGTTACATCAATTTATATCTATATCTTTATGTAACAGGATTTCGGCTACCGAAAGGGAAAGGCACCACATGTTTCTGTTTTTATTTGATAGAGTTGTAAGCAGATGTTAGACAACCAGGTTTGAAGTAACTAATGCGCTGCTTTTAAATCAAATTTTCTATTTAAATTTAAAAAATACAATCTTAGAGAACATATCAAAAATCACAAATATCAGTCACGAGTTACTTCTTTCCATATCAACTAATGCCTTTTGGATCTCTCGTCCAATTTGCAGACCCAAGGGAGGTGGGACTGCATTCCCCACTTGCCTATATTTATCAGCAATGTCTCCATAAAACTTATACCTATCTGGAAACCCTTGTGACCTCGCACACTCACGTACACTAACAACCCTATGTTGTTCCGGATGTAAAACTCTTCCCTGCTTCCCCATAGGCTCTGGATTTGTAATAGTTGTCCCAAAAAATCCATCCCACTCTAACCGTCCATAAACTGCCGCCCAATTATTATGCCTGTCTGCTGTATGCGGTAAACACCATGGAATTAAAGTATTCATTTGTCGATCCACAATGTTACACTTCTTTCCAACTGCACATTGACACACTCCACGATTTGGTTCATTCTCTTTTTGATTCTTCAATCGATAAGGATATTGTAATACATTAGTCTTTGTTCCATCAGTTAACTGAATCGAAATATTCGGTAAATCACGCCAATCAGCGCCTGGATAAAGAGGAATCTGTGTGATTCTTCCCAAAACCAGAGGCGCCATCATTTTACAAATATGATCATAAACCAATGGTTCTTCATCTTCACAACTCCCTCGCATCAATTTCTGATAATGTGTCATTGCATCACAATTGTAAGTGATTTTTTCCTCATTAAATCCATTTGGAACGTCAGGCAAGTCTGACATTGCGTCTCGTACACAAATAGTCCGATATGGAGCGGAATCAGTCCATTCTGTACCGTTATGATAGCGAACTCCGTCTATGACCAGAGACAAAATACACTCTCTTCGACTAAACACATGCATTGGTTCAGGGAATTTTGGTAGAATGTAACCAGGAGCAGCCGCCATTAGAATTAATCGTTTACGAGTCTGTGGAACTCCATAATGGCCAGCTTGTAGAATACCGAAAGTCACTTGATAGCCCATTGCAAGTAAACATTTCAAAGTCAGTTTAAGTATCATACTTTTTTTGAACGTTGCGAAATTTCGTACATTCTCTAAGATGAAGTATTTCGGTCTGTAATATTCGCAATAACTTAAGTAAGTTACAACAAGGGAATTCTTGAAGAGCGAATATTGGCCAGCATTGAAACGATTCATTCCAGAGAAACCTTGACAGGGTGGCCCACCAACAAGCAAGTCCACTTCTCCCTTGACTGGAAGCCCTTTCCGTTTCGCTTGTCCGCCTAATATAAGTTTCAGTAAATTATTGCAGTCTTCGGTAAAGACTTTACAATTGGGGAAGTTTAGGCGAAATGCTTCTGCAGCTGCTGCTTCCAATTCAATTGCCCACAAAGTGTCTACAACACCAGATTGATGTAGTCCCTCTGATAAACCACCACAGCCCGCAAAGACATCCATACATTTCAGTTTCTTAGTTGTTTGAAGCCAATTTGGCGGTTTAGATTCGTTAGATGGTTCTTGTTTTCTAGAAAATCCAATATTTTTTGCTATTTTTGGAACATCACTGTAAGAGAATTGAATTGGATCATATGAGTCCTCGAAATAAAAACGAAATGGACCCATTTTACTCCATTCAAATGGATTTTCTAAATTATCTTCAAAGCATAAATAACATTTTCCAACTACATTATCAAAAGATGTCGATATAACTGGAAATTCATTAAATTAATTGGTTGCGTAATGTGAATAAAGAGATAATTACTTTCTTTTGTCCAATATAAACAGTTCAAATCTTTATGTGAAGAAGAAAAAAATTTTGTAGTGTTTTCAAGGCGATAGAAGATCCGTACAAGTATTTCTATTTTATTATTTACTAGTTTTATTTCTTCAATAAGACCTACAATGAATGGTTCCGGAGTGTCTAAATTAGAGCCTTTAATAAGTTCAGACTTTTTACGATAAAATTCTGGGTATACATTCTCATCTACCATATTTTCATCCTACAAATGCAAACAAAAAATAGACAGCATATAAATTTTTGTATTGTATGATTTACGATGTTAGTTTCTAATAAATTCGTTTTATTTATAAAATTGTATGCTTCAGGCTTCAAAAGCACACCAGTGCCCACTGTGAATTCTTCGTTTCTCCATTGTACAACATTTTTTTGGAGTATAGGAGTATTAAATAGTTGAAGATCATTTTGGCGCCTTCAAAATAATTGTTAGAAAACAAATTAAATGGTACATATTAAGAACTTACTTGCACAGGAAACAAGGATTGTTTCTATCGAATTTTTTATAATTGCAATCCTCAAATCTACATTTCTGACTGCTATAAATTTTGGAATAGAAATAATTCGTTCTTTGTGGAGTAATAGAAATGCCTCCCATATGGAACCAATTTACAGGAGTATCGCAGTAACTTACCTATAATTATAAATCAAGAAATACTAAATATTTCTTTTAACTTAAATACTTAATCCTTATACAAACCTCAGTCTTGGAAATAATACATCCTAGAGGAAAATCATCACAGTTTTCAGTGAGGAAAAGTTCATGGCTATTTGCAGTTTCTTTTAAAATCGTGTCTTTTCCTTCAATAAATATTTGTCCATGAAATAAGGCACTTTTTTTCTTAAATATGTAAATTACTTTAACTATAATAAAAGATTCTTTCGACTTAATCTTTACGAAATCTCCTGGCACTATTTTCCATTTATTTACTAAGGCACAATTATAACATTCTAAATCTTTGTACTTAAATTCCACACTTTCAAGTAATTGTACTTTATGGAGCACCGTTTTATCAATGTGTTTAGGCTGTGAACGTTCTCGTTTATTAGATTCCTTCCCTTCATCATTACATTCTCCATCATAGTTTGTTTTATTGGCACATTTTCTCTCTTTACAAGCTTGTTTTGCTTTACCATCTCCACCAAATTTCACCATGTTCTTGCAGGGGGCACATTTTCCGCAATCTGGCGATTGACATCCTTCACACTTCCCACACCGTCTCTTCTTCAGTTTCCATTGATAATTCGTGCATTCATCTATTTGTTCAGGAAAAAAGTATTCAAAACAGTCTCGTACCAAATCAGTGGTAGTTGCTTTAACGAATTTAGACGTTCTATCAGTGTTGTTAATATTTATCGTAATTTTCTTCAAATGTTTAACAAGTTCCTCGTTTTCAACATGAGTTATGTCTCTTAAATATTGCATACAAGGTAAATTTGCGAGTTTGTCATCATTTTTTCGATTTTCATCTAAACTATCCACTTGGCTGCATAAAAACGCTGCATGTTTCCAAATAATTTCTTCCAGTTGAGTAAATTTCTTAGTATTATACAAATGTTCTATTAGATCTTCGTAAGTAGGTTCATAGTAGATATTTTCTAGTAAAAATTCAATAACAATCTTAACAAACTCCACTTTTTCTGCGAGTTGAGAGTATATTGGTTCGTATTCATTGGAAGGTAGGATTAGATAATACTCAGCACATGCTGTGGAAACTCCAATGGGCAACTTAGAGCCCCCATCGTACCCCTGAAGCCACCATTCATTGATGGGACCAACTGTATTAACGGGAATTCCGTTTGTTGGTGAGCAATCGTCATCGTATACAGGTTTTATATATCCAGAGATGAATAGTTCAATATTATCTTCAATTAAACCATTGTCTAAAGGACATAAATGACCCTTGTCGTCATATATACTAAAATGAGTGATCTGAAAGATAAACTGTTTAGATTATATACTTTGTAGGAAGGTTATTCTTACTTTATGAATGGGAAATTCTTCTGCATCATCAAGTTCCTCTTTTCCTGTATATAATGATAATTTTTCATGTGTTAAAGCTACGTATTCTTCCATGGAATTGTTAGGATATCCATTGTAGAGTAAAACATTGTTAATGTATTGTTTACATGTAGAACACCTTTCACAGATTTTCTTAAGGTGTTTTACATTGTTAGGACTTTCTTTTTGAGTCAATGCAGAGGTTTTTCTAATTTTTCTTCTATTGTTTTTACTATCATTTATAACTTGAAACATTGTGCATTCTTGACATTTTTTCCTAACCCTAATCGATGACACTGACAGGTGCACGTGTTTTCTTGGTTGCTTTAAAATGTAAACAATGGTTGTCGTTTTTGATTGGTGAGCTTTGGGACGAGCTTTCCCAAAGCTCAGGATCAACCAATCACAGTAAAGCGCGCACTTTTTTAAATGGTTTAAGCTATTTGTTTAAAATCATTATTATTACTGTGATTATTGTAATTGTTTATTTATTATGGACATATAGAGGAAAGGAATACCGTACTTAACAGTTTTGTTGAAGTCATGAATTATCTAGGTACAAATAAATATAATTTCTTACTGGAATAAATTATTATTGCTAATAAATCAAAATGTTAATAACAATTTTATTACGGGTACTACTTTGTACATGAACCCATCAATTAGTTCAATGTACATCCTTGAAGAAATCCCTTCCTGTGGTTAAGCCAAAGACCTTTTATTCAGCTTCCCAAACACCTTTTCTAACAGGTACTCTGTTGCCTTTTTTGTGCATCAGAAGAAGCCGTCAAGCATGTCCTCATCGCATCTTGAAAACGCCGAAGATGTTGATTTCATAGTAAAAACAGCCAGTAAGTAGAAAAAAGCTCTTTTTTAATTTAATAAAAAGTATTTAAACATTTGAAGAGATTTTTTTAAAATCAATATTTAAACCATGGTCGCTTGAACAGAACGCCGACTCGTGAAAAAATGCCATGCGACGCTTACATTGTGAGGTTATGTTAACTTGTCAAAATATTTTTAATTATTTATTTTACGATTTCATGTCGATTTTCCTCATAAATCGGATTTCCAATGAGTTCTAGTATGTATTTTCCTTATATCTAGCATTTAAAACACCACATATCGTGCTTTATTTCAATGAAATTAACCATAAACACAATGTTTTGTTTGTATTTTTTGTTTGCTTTCACAATCTGTCTTTTGGGCACTAAATAAATCAATAATGCAAATCCACATAGCTGCTATTTAGTTAACGAACAAAACAAAAACAAATATTAATGATGGATTTTTTAACAGTTGAAAGAGATCCGAATAAAAGGCGTGTTAAGCCGGTGGAACAAGCTTGTGTTTTGGATTTTGATGAGGAAAGTTCTGATGACTCCGATTTCCGCATTGAAGATCATGCAGAGGTGAGCGATGATGATGATTCCTTGGACAGCAACGGCGACGGCGACAAAGGTAAGACAACTTACCTCCAATGGTATCTTTATAATAGACGTAAACAATTTTTAAGATGAGGATAGCAGTGAGTCCGATGAAGAATCGGATATATCAGAATTGGAAGATTTAAAAACCTTAACTTTACCTAGCAGTAATGGGGTCTCTATTGCGGATGTACTACAACAAGCCAAAGTCCAAAATAAACACAAAGTTCGTTGCATAGCTAATTTTTATTGTCTACAAATCTAACAATTATTATTTCAGTTTGATGATATTGACGCCCAATTACTAATCTGCTGCGGTTGTTTGGGGGACCAAAGTGACGGTATTAATGAGATTGTTGAATGTGATAGTTGCGGTGTAACTGTACACGAAGCATGCTACGGTGTATCCGATTCTGCAAGTCTTTCAAGCACTGATTCATTATCACCAACCGCTCCATGGTTCTGTGAAGCGTGTAGGGCGGGCATTAAGGATCCCATATGTGAATTGTGTCCGAATTCCGGTGGTATTTTCAAAGAGACTGATGTTGGTAAATGGGTACATTTAGTTTGCGCTCTTTATGTACCTGGTGTCGCTTTTGGGGAAGTGGACAAATTGACTAGTGTCACACTATTCGAGATGCCCTACAGCAAATGGGGCGCGAAAAGTTGCAGTTTATGCACAGACGAACGGTTTTCAAGGACTGGAGTGTGTATTGGGTGCGATGCAGGCATGTGTCGTACCTATTTCCATGTAACTTGGTAAGTTTCATCATTTCTCTCTAAATATCTTGTTAATGCAATTATAATTTGTAGTGCACAACGTGAAGGGTTCTTGTCAGAAGCACATTCCGAGGAGGTTGATCAAGCGGACCCGTTTTATGCACACTGTAAATTACATTCGGATAAAACACTTGTGAAAAGAAGGAAACGAAATTATTTAGCTCTTCAATTACGGACGCATAACAGGAAAGTTCAGTTCGAACAAAAAGGGCATAGTGATACGCCGGAACAAGTGAGAATTCAAAGGAAATTAGAGAAACAGAAACTCCATTATTTAAGCCATAAAGCGCTTAAACAAGCGCCTTGGGGTTAGTTTTGTTGTAAGGATGTTGAAAATAAATTTATTTAAATGTTTGTTTTTTAGTGCCTACACAGAAAATGCCACGTTTGCTCACGACGAGTGCTTCATCGTGTCGTAAACTGTTACGAAAAGCGGAATTAATGGGAATAAATACATTAGCATTGGAAATGCAAGAACTCCAAACAGCTGCATTGGTTGATGTGCGAAAAAAGTGGCATATCCCTCCAGCATTCACTGTGGAATTTATAGCGTATTACTTGGATCGTAACGATCGTCTAAAAGACATGAAAAGCACATTAGAAACATTATTGGACAGTAATCGTGTATTGTTGGAAGAACAGCAAGCACTTCGCACTAAATACGATGATTTGTTGAAGAAGAGTGCAGATTGTACAACGAAAAATCTGGAATTGAAGCAAACAATTCATAAATACCATTCGGCTATTTTAAGTGCTTGTCCCACGAAGAATTTACCAAATATTGAGGATTTGGGTAAACCGACGCCTGTTGGACGGGCTCCTCAACAAATGATGGTACCGACAGCGGCAGCATTAAAAATGGGTGTCGGTTTTCCATTGAAGAACATCCCATCAGGTCGGGCAGATCGTGTGTTGAGTAATCATTCCAAATCCGATCCGTTAATTATGAATGAATGTGGTATTTGTCGTCAAAGACGCGATCAACATTTACTCGCCAAATGTGATACATGCCATTTATATTACCATTTGAATTGTCTGAATCCACCGTTGACACGTTTACCGAAAAAGTCCAAACTTTACGGATGGCAATGTTCCGAGTGTGATAAGACATCGGACTCTGAAGTGGAGGAAGTGAAAACGCCACGACGCAGTCGAAGTAGATACAGTAAAGAGGCATGTGAAGCGAGGAATAACGAAAATAAAACAACACCAAAATTGAAGATAAAAGCAGTTGAACCGAAATATGCAACTAATAGTTTGAATAAGGAGAATTCGATGAATGAGAAACCGGCCACGTCGTCCACACATGCGGATTCGACACAGTATAGTATAGAAACTGTTCCATCCGGTGTTAATTCAATGGTCGATTCGAATAATGTACAAATTGTTGTAAGTAATGGAGTAGAAGGGCATAAATCGGCTAAGAAAAGACGTCGTGAAAAGCATAGGAATCGATATTCGCCTGATTTAGGCAGTCCACAAAAGGAGCATAAACGTAAAAGGAAGAAGAAAAGTTTGGATTTGGATGAGAGTTTACCGCATCCAAGGATTACAATAAAAATCAAACCGATTCCGTTACCTGCTGGTGAAGTGGCTTCTGAATCGAATCCCCAGTGCTTTTACGTGCCTAAAGAGGAGAATGATAATCAACCGCCTCCATTATTGTCACCATCAGCTTCTTCAATGAATCGTTTAACACGATCACCGGATAAAAGAAGTCCACGTCATTCAATAAATGCATGTAATGAAGGAAAGAAGGAACCTTCGACCAGTGCCGTAAATAGTTCAAACAATTGTGATGTTTGTCAATTGGATGGAAGTGCTACGAATTCAGTCAAGTATGGAGTGCTTAAAGAAATAATGATTTTAATAATTGAGTATTGTTTGTTGTTTCAGGTGTGATGATTGTCAGAAGAATTATCATTTTACTTGTTTAGATCCACCATTAAAGAAAACACCAAAACGTCGCGGTTATTCGTGGCATTGTGCCGATTGTGATCCAACGGTTTGTTAACAATTTTTTTATTTGATTTATAAAGTATGTTGATTTTAGTTGTTTTAGGGGTCCGAATAAGTGTTTTTTTTTCAGAAAAAAAAAATTATGTTTGTATTTGTATGTTGGTTTTTTATTTCGTATTAAAAATTGTCATAATAATAATTCTTTTATTTTACTTTAATTTGTTGTGGGTTTTGGAATATCTTTGGGTTTTATACTACAAACTTCACGATAAGCGTTCCTTATTAGAACATAAGGGAATGCTTTTTGTAATAAATCCATTGTTAAGTATTGAGAATGGTTGACGAATTGTTCTAATAATAAGTAAACTGACTGCCGGTTTTTAATCGCATCCTTTTGTGATTCTTGGCCTAATAACAGTAGTCTTAGGCATACCAAAGCCAGGAACTCTTTCATACGATCTTCGATGTCATTTTTTCCGCAGATGGTGAATAATGCACCAAAAACGGAATCAATCGCTAAGGAAATGCAATGAATATTGTTCGTATGAGCTTCAAATGGAGCTAGATAGGAAGACTGTTCGAAACTGGCTAGTTTCGAAATAGAAACCGCTACAAAGACTACTAATAAACATGCGATTAAATGTTCGTCGTCTTTTGTATCAGACTTCTGTTTTTCTAATGCAATTATTAAAAGACGATCAATATTAGTGGGCAAACCAATTGTATTTGCCATTTCGTTTGCCGTTTTAGCCGATTTATCTGTTGCGTTTTTGTGAAAGTCTTGAATTGAATGAAAAAGTAAAGGAACTCGTTCTTCGAATACTTCGCTTATGCTCAATTGTACCACATTTCGAAACGCTACAATTGCCCCAATGGTTGAGATCAATTTTAACACTGTATCAACGTTGTTCAGTCTTTTAAAATGCTCTTTCATTGCATCCGGTTTATCGAAACTTGTACGTAATACTGACAACACTTCCTTATTTATTTCAACGAGTTTTTTCAGTTCTAAGATGTTCGTAACAATAAGATTAGTTAAAATTTTGGTGAAATGTTGCATGCCATAAGGGCCAATTATCTGCGATAACGCTTTCAATTCGTTGATGTCTGAATAGTATTGAGGACAAAATGAACTGTCTTTGGATAAATTAAAGAAGCAGTTTTCTCTCATGGAGAAAATAATGTTTCCTCGATTAGATATTTGTTTAAACAACACATCTGTATACCAAGCCGAATAAATCGCAGTTATAGTGGCTGCGCCTTGTGAATCCTGCTTTTGGCTTTGTTCTAATAAAACCTCAATAAATAATTTTTTGAAATCAATATTCAGATAACTTTCTATAGATTTGATAGCATCCATATAAGTTTCGATGGTAATTAGGAATTTAGAAGGACTAGCGATTTCGTTAGTTTGTGGATTAAACATAAGATTTTTAATTAACCATTTTTTGAATTGATCTCTTAGTTCGTCGTAGAGGAACTGACGTGGAAAGAATTTGTAGAGATCCACAGTTATCTGTGAACGATAATTGATTGCGTAACATAATTCTGATAGGGCCATTTGGATTTTATCCATTTCCGTTAAATCTTCGCGCAATTTTCGGTAACTCTCTTCGCCTGGTTTTGCCTTTTGAATTGTGATTTTTCTGCTTTTGTTTCTCCTTTTCCGGACTCTTCCAATTTCGTCTGCATTAAATTAACGATTAGATCATTTTTTTAACAATTTTATTAAACTTACCTGCTACCAAATCTACATTGTTTTCTGGTAATAGTTTTCTGGCCATCTCACATTGTTCCTCACACAATTCTCCAATTATAGCAGTGATTTTTTTTGTAAGGGAATTTAAAAAGTTCATTAATTGTGTTACACTTATCTCTTTAATGTGTGGCCATTCCTCGGGACACATAGAATGAAGACAATTCATAAAATGTTCAATAATAGAAATAAAAGCAATTATATTTCGACTTTGACTTGGAAATTCCAAACATTTAAAAAATTGATCAGTAAAAATGCTCCGATAGAAGAAAAATATTGATAAATCGGATGCTTTCTTCACCGTTTCTTCAATTACATCGACCATTTTTGAATGAAACAGGATCATATCCATGAGTTGTGCTAATGGTTTATTACCAAATAATCCAGCGGAAGAAAGAGTTTTCATAGATAAATAAGTTTGGAAACGAAACAAGTTCAAACGAAAACCAAGTAAATCGATTTCTCCGTTATCTAATCTACACAACGGTATTACTGATAATGCTTCATATGTGGACGTTAATATCTGTTTTTCTTCTTCTGTAAATTTTGTATTCCGCGTCTTTTCCTCTAGATCGGTTGAATCGTAATTAGCCAAATATTGTACATAATACCTTTTAATAACCCCACTATATTTCCAAGTTAAAACACGTAAATCTTCCATATAAAACAGCAATTCCGGTAAGTATCGATCCTCCAAATTCTCTGCTTGTTTCGTCTTTTTATTTGGTGGATTGGCCATATGTCTTAAAAGCCAATGGACCTCATCTTGTGAAGTTGTTAAACCGATGAAAACCATCAGCATTTTCGGTGCTAATAAGCCAGGTTCTTCATGAAACATTAAGCTTAAATCTTTTAAAGCTATTCTTAAAAATGTCCTCATTTGACGATGAAATGGAACACTTTTTTGAACTGCTCGATTGAAGCATTCTTTCACATGGGAACAACGTTTTCCGTACCCTCTTATTGGATCGAATACATTCAAAACACACTCGTGAGTGTGAATGACTTCATCACGAAACAATGTTAACACCCAAGACAATCCTAAAGCCTTCAAAAATATCTTATATATTTCATCTGTTAGAGAGTTATGAATCAGAAGAACACCGAAGATAATCCACCGTTCCAATGTGTGCATAGGCAGCAATTCACTGGAAATGTGTTCAACATTAAAAACTTTCGGAAGGTCAATCGGATTTGCATGTATAGTTAAGTTTAACTGATTACTAGCCCTCCATTCATCAGCACTCATTTGACGTTTAGAAAAGATGGGAATCAATGATTTAATTACTAAAGAGAGGAGATTTGTGTGTGGTCCGAAATCTTCATGAATCCTTTTAAATGGTACTTCGTATTCGATCACCATTGTACACAAGCGATGATAGCTAGTATGAACTCGACCAAATTCCATCTCTTGTGCCCCATTATACATGCAAATAATAGTTTTCCGATCTTCAATACGCGACAATAATATCATCAATGACACATAAGTGCATATCAAATCCATATAGTTCTTAGTCACTTCAAAATTACAAGAAATATCCATTTCCATTTGCAACACATCCATAGTGTTCAACAATTCATATGTATGGTCTTTGAACTCCAATAAATCGACAAACGTATCATAATATATACTGAGCGATTTTATAATATCATTTCTTATTGACTGTAGCGGTTCGAAAACTTTAACATCCATTTGTGGAAATCGCTTCAGGGCATTTTTTAATATAGGCTCTAACGCTTTCTCAGTCAAAAATTTCGGCTTGGTATTAAACTCATCCAATGCTCTTTTTATATTATAAAATCTTGTCAACAAACCAACACCACGATCGTTCAAAATTAAGAGTTTTTCAGCAATTTTCCGTTCACTTTGACGCGTCATTGTTGATAAAATTGTACTAAAACTTCACAATTGTGGGGTTTACCTACATGCATACTGGTATTTGTGCTATTGATAATAGTATTTACTTTGGTGTAATTGAAAAATAAAAGATAACTCATACCGGGCCGAGGTTCGTCCTTATTGGTTAACAGCTGATTAAAAATAAAAAGCAAATACATAAAACATTTCAAGTATTATAAAAAAATTTATTTATAGAAAATTCGGAGTACATACTAATTATGTAAAAAGAGAATTAAAATAATATCAAAGTATAATTATCATACTTTAAAACTAACTAACCTTGTAATCGTTTTTTTTAACTTCTACTTGAATAATTATAATATTAAATAAATATAATAAAATCTCGCAATAAATTTCAATTCACATTGCTTGCTCCAATTTATATACATCATGATACGCGTTCCTAATCAGAGCATAAGGAAAACAAGATTCTAACAGATCCATCGTTAAAAATGGAGATTCTTGTACAATTTGATCGAGTAATAAATAAACAGACTCACGATTTTTAATCGCATCTTTATCCGGCTCTTGTCCTAAACGTAACAAACTCGATGAAGCCAATGCTAAAAACTCCTTCATCCTATCTTCAATATCCCCTTGTCCACATAATGTAAACAACGCCCCAAAAATATTATTCACTGCCAATGCAATACAATGAATATTATTCGTATGCCCTTCCAACGAGGCACGATAAAACGACAAATCAGATTTCGCTAATTTCGGTATCGAAACAGCCACAAACACCATCAACAAACATACCAACAAATGTTCATCACCTTCTGTATCGGATTTCTGCATTTTCAATGCCGCTATTAATGTTGGATCCACTTTACATTGCAAACCAGCTGCTGATGTCATCTCACTAACAATCTTCATCGGATCACCACTTGGCAAATGATGACGAAAATCTAATATCGAACTCAATAGAAACGGAATCCTCTGTTCCAACACATCAGTTAAACAAGATTGTGCCAAATTCCGAAACGCCAATATAACACCAACAATTGTCATCCTTTGCAGAACATTATCCACATTATTCAGCTTTTTAAATTGCTCTTTCATAATCTCTGGCTTATCGAAATTCGTACGCAACAACAACAATACATCCTTATTGATCTCTGCCAATTTCTTCAATTCAATTACTTGACTCGCAATATGCCACATTAATGTTTCACTCAATTGTTTCATACCATATGGGCCAATTAGTTCCGCCAATGCTCTCAACTCATTCACATCGGAATACTCTTCCGGATTGAAGGGTATCGCACCCTCGCCCGTCAAACTAACAAAAGAACGTTGATTCATTGAGAAAATTATATTGCCAGCACTGACACGTCTTAATAACACTTCGGAATACCATTGCGTGTAAATGGCAGCAATCGTTTTCTCCCCTTGTGTATCCAATGGTTGTGTTTGTTGCAATAAACAATTATTAAAAACGCGTGTGATATCGATGTGTACATAATTTTCAACAGTTTGCAATACATTCATATAGGAACGTACAGAAACCAACAGTTCGGATGGTTTTGCAATTTCATTTGTATCAGCATTATACATTACCATACCGACTAATGCTTTCACAAAACGATTCTCCAAGTGTTGATGTAAATATTCGCGCGGTGCAAATGTGTATTCCCACACATTTATATTCGAGAAATAATTTATTGCATAACATAATTCTGTTAAGGCCATATGGAGTTTGTCCATTGTTGTTAAATTCTCACGCGTTTTTCTATAACTCTCTTTGCCTGGCTTCTCGAATTCGATTGCATTCTTCTTGTTTTTCTCTTTCTTTTTTCTGTTTATCTGTTGTGCTGTAACATAAAATTGCTTTTGATTAATCACCACGATAAAGAAAAACGTCGAATGTTCTCCACTTACCGATTAAATGGGCGCAATTTTTTGGCAACAATTGATCACCCATTTTACACTGAGCGTCACAAATTGCTGTTATTATATTCTTTGCCTCTTTTGCCATCTCATCCAGGAACATATTCACAACCGACAAACTACGTTCACGAATATGGTGTCGCTCTTCGGGGCACAATTCGTGGGTGCAGTTCTGAAAGTGGCTGCAAATCGATGGGAATGCGACAATGTAACGATTCTGTGCTGGGAATTCGAGACACATGTGGAACTGGTCTTCAAATATGCGATTATAAAAACAGAATATCGACAAATCTGAAGTCTCTCTTAGCATTTCATCTAAATTGTCAACCATTTTTGTATGGAATTGGATCATATCGATTAATTGTGCCAAATATTTATTCTCAAATATTCTAGCAGACGATTTGGTTGTGGATAAATACGCTTGTAAACGGAACCAATCCAATCTCAGTGCGAAGAAATTAAATGTTTCATTATCTTCAACTTGTTTAACAGAAACGGTTGTTATTGTATTACATAGCGATGATAAAATCATGCTTTCATCTTCTGTAAAACCTTGTATTTTCTGCATTTGTTCCCTTAATGCAATCGAATCATAATGGGACAAATATTGCACATAATATCGCTGCATTACTTGACTATATTTGCGCACCAAAACACGTAAATCTTCCATATGGAATAATAATTCGGGTAAATGACGGTCGACTAAGTCTTCTGTACTCTTTCCTTTTGTTTTATGTTGTGGTGGATTATCATTATGGCGTAATAACCACAAAACTTCATCGCGAGCATAACATAAGCCCATAAATACCATTAACGCTTTCGGTCCCAACAAGCCGGGCTGATCCATAAAAATTAGACCTAATTCTTTTAGGGTTGTCCGTAGAAATTTGCGACGTTCACGATGATTGTAGCCGGCTTTTTGTACTGCATGATTATAACAGTCTTTCACTTCGGATATACGTTTTCCGTAACCTTTTAAGGTGTCGAAGAAACCAAGAATGTATTGATGAATGTAGACTACCTCGTCCCGAAACAAAGGAATCACCCAGGAAGACTCCAATGCATTAATAAATAATTTATTAAACACTTCTTGGTTCAGGAAGTTGTGAATTAACAGTAATCCGAAGATTGCCCAACGTTCCATTGTGTCTAAAGACAGAAATTCACAGGAAATACGCTCGGAGAGTGTCGGTTTTAGGAGATTTGCTGGATTCGAGACTAAACTTAAACGGTGTTCAGATCGCCACTTTTCAGCAGTTACATTCCTTGGAATATAAACTGGTGCAAGTGATTTTAATGCTGATGAGAGCATTTTTGAGTGTGGACCGAATTCTTCGAAGAGTTTCTTGAATGGCACATCGTAATCGATTATCATTGTACCTAAACGAGGGAAACTTTGATCGGCTTGCCCATGTACAATCTCGTAAGCTGCATTAAATAAACCCAAAACAGCTTTCCTGTCTTCAACTCGTGAGAGTAAGACCATAAGGGACACATACGTGCAGACGAGATCTAAATAATGTTTAGTGAGTTCGAAATTGATTGATATGTCGAGATCCATTTGTAACACGTCCATAGTGTTTAATAAATCGCATACATGATCCTTAAAATCTAACAGATCGACGAATGTATAGTAGTATAATGAAAGTGACTTGATAATCTCATTTCGTAGGTTCTGTATGGGCCCCAATGTCTTCACATCCACTTGGGGGAAACGCCTTACGATGTTTTTTATTGAAGATTCCAGGTTCTTATCCGAGAGGAATCCAGGTTTGGATTTTGCATCTCCGCATGCTTTTTTGATGTTGTAGATCCTTGTTAACATACCAATACCACGGTCATTTAATATAATGAGTTTTTCGGCGATTTTTCGTTCAGTTTGACTCATTTGTCGAGACATGATTGTTTATTTCCTGTTTTCACAACTGAAATATTACGTTCAAGTCATATATGATAACAATGCAATGAAATTATGTTACGTACCTTCCTGATGATTAAAACAAATTTATATAATTCGTTTAATAAATAATAATTAATCACATATTATTTAAAGTTTACTTTTATTGACAATGTTTGGCAAATGTCAAAATTTAAGGCGTATACAGAGGTGTTACCTATAGGAATGTCTTCAAATGTGCTGTACAGAAATCTGCTTCTGGTTGTATCAAAAAGAGCGCAATATTCAAAAATTTATATCGATCCATGATGGTAAATCCCTATTACTAATAGTTTCATTTGTATTTGTTATATCCCAGTTTATAATGTTAATGGAATATAAATAATCAGTCCGGCAAATAATATATGAATGCAATAATGCATCTAATCCCCCATATATTAATTTTAAATAATGAGTAGGTACCTTATATTTGTCAATCAATGAGTATTTTGTTCTGAAGAATTCCTAATTATAAATTCATTACTGCTAGTTTATTTACAAATGAATTTTATATGAACCCACTTGATTGACTTTAGTAATTGCAATGTGCAGAAAATCAATACACAAGTTCTATACCTAATGTATTAATTATAAGTATTTAAACTGATGATGGAAAGGAATCATATCACTTTTTCATGACAAACCAAACTCAAGCCACGTAAGACCATTTATATTTGATTAGGTCGTGCTCATGTTATCCAAATTGATCTAATTTATATCTGTCCCCTTCGCTTGACATCCATCCAACGGCGACAGGGAGTGCATTTCAAAAAATAATGAACTTGGCAGTCGAACCCGATTCAACATCCCAATCCCACCCAGTTGCAGCCTATAAAATCACAATAGAAATGAAATGAAACAAAAACCATGAGTAACTACTGTATTATAGTCGAACATTATTCGGATAATGAGCCGTAGACAGTCATATATCCAGTCTGTGAACCTGAATTCCTTCTTCGTCTTTTGCAATTTGATACATTTCGCTAATGATGCGATTTCAGCAAACGGCTACAGCCCAATTCTGCAGACCAGACATCAGCCGACGTTTTCTCACACACCAAACCCCATCCCTGGACCATTAAATCCAGACAACAGAGCCAGCAATGCCATTTTATCCGAGAGGTAAATAAAACGATTTCAAAAATACCCAAACTAATTATATAGAAAACTATTCTTCAAAGCCATATCAAGTGCGGTTCGGTATTTAAACTAGAGGCAACAAACACGCACCTAAATCAGCGAGGAACAAATATTAATATTTCCCTTCCTTATACACAACCACCGAACCTTATCATTTCCCATTAGGGCAGTATTCTTATTTTACTGCTTGATATGCGCCAAAGAGCCGGAATGAAACATGAACGCTTTTTCTAGCCACAATGAGCCCAAAGTGAATTATTGTAATGTATGAAAATATTTCCTAGGAGAGAGAGTGTATGCACTATTTTCAGAAGAGCGCAACCCATAATCCTTTTAAACGAAGAGAATAGGAGGAGGTCGTCGATGGGCCGCCGCTGTATCGTATTAGTCATTTTATTATTATAAAAAGCCCCCGTAGATGAGTAGTAACGGCGTTGTATAACTGCGAAAAGCGCTGTCACAAATCATGTTTAATACTAGCTGAAAATTGTGAAGCTATCCTGGAGCCGTAGCTTTATTGCTGGACTAAGTAATACGAATGGCTTTCATATCCCCAATAGAGTTATGCGGTGGATGGTTACTCATAACCGCCAACCCTTTCCACACTTAGAGCAGCCCTCGATGCGAAGACGGTGCGGAAAGTGTGCGCCGTTTCGGTTTAATTGAAAAGTCAATTGTAAAGCACTTACGAAAATTGGCTGGCGCGGATGGAATAATAGTCAAAACAACTGTTGAATATGACAGTGTTGAAGAAAAAGTGCACTTTCACAAATAGACACCGCTTGAAAACCGACTTAAAGCTCTCTACTCGTTAGCGGCCAACTTAAATGAAGCAGTCAAGTTTGGAGGACAAGTTATGTAATCATTCTTAAACTGTAAAGATATTCTGGTGGCAGGGTTGGGTTAATTTATCGCATGTGTTCTGTAATAGAGACAGTAGTTTGGGTGGAACGTGTGGACAGTCGCCAGAAAAGCTTCGTTTTATAGCGATATGTAATTACAATGAATGCGTTTTTCTGCTCACGTATTTATTTTCCGTTGAAACACACTTAAACATTTTTGGAAGGAAACAGTTTTTAATCTTGCCTGGAATATCGCACACTGAACTTCATTAATTAGCGATTAAATGCATAGTCAATTAGAGGGTGAATGGGGCCACGTTCCGGCTAATTCCATCCTGATTCAAAAAGCCGATGGAATCCCAAATCAGATACACTTTGGTGCCTTTGGTTATGCGAAGTTCGTTTTGGAAACGGTGAAAATCTAGCTACAAAGCAGGTGAGCATCGCTGTTGCATACAGAATCGGAAAATGAACGTTTAAATGCTTGACGTGTAAGTGTTTTTACGATTGATAATATAAAATTGGGAACATGATATGGTTGAAAAATTCCCGTACTATTAAAATGTTGATTCGGAAAGGACAGTGAACCGTGTTTACCCTCTCCGGGGGATTTAAGTCAAGAGGAAAACAAAGAACAGTCCTGGTCGGTGGTTAAGTGAGGTGGAAAGTGCTGACGAGAGGATCCCTTCCTGTTTGATCAGCATCTCTTGAAAATCATTAGCAAACAAATTTCGTAAATCAGAAAAGAAATCGATGTGCTCTAAGAGGGAGTGTGGGAGTTTGTCACGGAAACAATTATACAATATTTAAAGATTTTTGGGAACGATTGTGGCGAATTTATGTGGCCATGTGATAAGGCAAAATTATATTCCAGTCCGTTCGTTTCTTTTTTAATAAAAAATCGTGCTTCTTTTCCAAATACTACAACTCCGTCGGTGCGGGGAATAATTAATTGACAATTAGTGTCTTTTTTATCATCTTGTAAAATTTAAATGGTTCCGTAAATTTCTCGCACCGAAAATATATCGAACACTTATTAAGTAGAGGACCGGTTTCTCGCCCCGAAATTATGACTCCCTTTAATTGAATTCCGCGTGTAAAAACATGATATTGTTTACCGTGAATCGGAAAAAATTCATAAAGACCAAGCCAAATGGCTGGTAGCAGCGGAATGATGATGGCAACAAGCCAAAAATTCGGCATTATGTCGATATGGCAACGACAAAAGGTGCATTCGAGGTATTAAAACGTCTTCTTATTAAAAATCCTATATTAAATCCTGTGTAAGAGAAATCCCCGGACAAAATTAATAATAACTTGTGGACGACAACTTTTCATCTGTCACGAAAGTAAATTATAAACATTTTTTCAGGGAGACCCTCTTCAACTGCCAACACCAATATCTGTCTGATGGAACAAGCCAACCAAACTGAACAGTTTTTAATATTCGAAAATTGGTGGATTTACGAATCAAATTTTTACGTCCCCATTGGATCGGTAATTGCTTCAGTTTGGGGATGTGTTTGTTCGGTGGCACATTTTTCCACTCCTTACCTTTGAATGTTTGATTAAACTGCTCAATTATTTACCGTGCACGTCGCTTAATGCTTGACATTTTTTTCATCCCACCCCCATAGAGAATAAGTCAATGTGTCTCCTCGTTTTATATGAGTAGTGCAAGGTCAAAGCAATACTTTTATTACGTCAATAATGCTGCCCTATTCCGAATAAGAGGCGAAAGTTTTAAATACTTACGCTCTCGACCATTTTACGAGGGGGCCCAGTAACTTTTCCCTACGAATCAGCAAGAATCAGATCAGAGCCGCTTTATTGTTTGTTGACCAAACCTGGTAGTCGCCGCTACTTTGCATATCATATCCGGCCAATCCATCTACCTTCTAGCATTTTACAACATCGCCGTAAATAATGCATTCGAATTGTTTTTGTTTATAATGCCAACCCCCGCCCTTTCTATACTTGAATTCGAATTTATCGGATCAAGTTTTCTCTTTATGCCCGACTAACGACACTCGAAATGACCAAACTTGGACCGTTTACGTGTTAAAGTTTCTCTGGTATTGTTGCCAATTGGAAAACTGTTTATGCAATACTATATGGTCAATGTATATAATGGACATTTTCCGCCTATTTTCACTGTGAAATTGTTATAATTTTCCTGCTTTTGCAAGCGGATAACTTTTCTCGTTCCCAGTATTATGTGCATCATGATTCACTGTGTGCTGATGTGTTCGAACGGACGCTTTTATTAAAATACTTGTAACTTTTTTTGTCCGAATTGTTCAACTGGAAAATGATTCTGTCAATGAGCCGATTTATTCAGAGTGCAATTTCCGATTTACATTTATTAATTAATGGTGAATGGTCCGAAAATAAAGCTAAATTATGGACTTGATGCGGTAGTGATGTGGCTGTG
Source organism: Silvanus unidentatus (assembly GCA_963930825.1). NCBI lineage: Eukaryota > Metazoa > Arthropoda > Insecta > Coleoptera > Silvanidae > Silvanus > Silvanus unidentatus. Next base: position 4,069,391 of record OZ005757.1, on the reverse strand, counting down.
TATTCGAGGCGCGACTACTGCAAAATGACATACTTTTTACCTTCCACCCACGTATCTCACATATTAGCTAAATCTGCACGTATCATATTTGGTACAGTAAGTGTGTCTCTTTTATTCAAGCCCGAGCCAATTTTCCTTTGCACCGAACCACACACGCAATGATGGCATTTGCGAAGCGGATTTATGGTTTAGATTGTTTCAATTTCAAGAAATCACTCGCAAGTGTTTTCTGGGTTAGTGGTGGATGCAACAAGCTCATTAAACGTACGTGGTGTATGGATATTTTAAAAATATGCACTTTTGGCACAATGCACACCAGCTTAGTCTCACACATCATCCATTACTTAACAATAAAACGATAATAGATTCTTGAAAAGCGTATGCTGGTGAGCATTTTCGGTTTTCCAAGGGGTGCAGCACATATTTCATAATGCTGTTCTGTTCTATTTTCGTACGAGGAAAATTGTGGTTGTGGTTTGGAAAACGCAAAACATATGGCTACAGTCTTCTCCACACTCACACATACAAATAGAGAAAACGAGGGAAATCCGAGACCGGAAGATGTGGAAGCAATTAGGTTACCACCTTTGTTTTTGCTTGAAAGTGCACAAAAATGCGGCCGCAATCGTTATGTAATTGGGATTTATTTTTAGTAGGGTTGATTAAAAGCGTCGCGTCCACCTTGAACCGCACATTTCAATTGCACGCAACCCGCTTCAACACACATTGCAAAAGGGGTGCGGGAGGGAACTGTACAACTTCGACCCTTCATTGTGTTTATGGTTTTGGCATTCCCTACACATGTTCATCAATAAATTCTCGAAATTATCGCAATTTCATTTACCATATACCCATTGTGGAAAAAATCCAAAAAACTCATACAATCCGAAATCCAATTAACTGTTGATGGGGCGTGAAAGTGGGCTGCATGCGTTTTGTTCTATTCGAATAATTTTTCTAAGATGTCAAAAGGTTCTACTAATGTTCAAGTGTATTTTTGTTATTAAACGAGTCTGTTTTTATGCGATGCCATCATCAATGAAAGAATGAAACATATCACCTAAATTTACTTCCACAATTATTTCACCAATTTACAGTTTTACACTCGTTATCGCTTTTAATATGCTTCAAACCGCCCCCCAGTTTCAGTACCGCACCCCAAACCAGTGCAAGTTTTATACGTTCCTCTCTTTCTGGGCCGCTGCAAATAGCGACCACTTTGTATGTGTGTGTATTTGGACCAACGATATCCTGTCACATCACTGACAGCTCTGCCATTGTGGGACTTTAATTAAATTTCGGCAAAAGCTCACCACCATCGAACGCTGTGTGCATCGGCCACCACACTGATGATGATGATGATGGAAATTGTGAATAAAATCATTTATTTTCACTTTTTGCTTTTTTAAATATAAATGGACTGTGTTACAAATTGTTGGAATAATTATCGGTCGATTAGTTTCGATCATATTCCAGCACACACCCATCACAAACACATCCAAAGAGCTTTAGACGTATATGTGTACTTTTATTCGAAAACTTTTTCATACACTTTAACCATAGTGAAGATGAGCTTTTCTGACCCAATTCCGCACATATATATTCAGTAATGGGATGGTGGAGAATTTCCTCTTGAATAAAATTAATGCGTCCCTTTTTACAATCAAAACTTTACCACTAAATAAATATATTCTCAAACATAAAAAAAGAAAGCTCGTAATATTTACAACAATGAAAATGTGTGTTTATGGTATGCTCGTTTTGGTTTAGTTTTCAGTTATAATGTTGGTCTGTGTTTGGACATTTCCACAAAATATCAACCGTTCAGCACAAGCGATAAAACTCATTTACTGTGTTATCGTCATCACGCAACATAAATAATTTTGATGGTTTTATACGAAAATTGATGCAGGATGCAACATTTCATTGTCAAAGATTATATCTGCATAATAAAATTATATTTTGGTCGGTTAAGCGTATGCTGTTTTACTAAGCAAACGAAAGGTCTAAGTAAGAATTCAAATGAGGGAAAGCGCGCGTGTGTGTCACACCTTTATATGGGGTGACAATGTTTCATGTTTATCGTAACGGTCTCATTTCAGGCGTCCGTTTTATTTCATAAAATCAAAAGGCATCATATATAATAGGTACATGAAGCCAAACCATTTCCAATGAATTAAAATATTTTCTCTGTGGTGGGTCTTTTGCGCCGCAAAAATGACAGAATGCTGCGGTCCAAATGTGTATGCATCTCATATGTTTCGGAAGAAAAACGAAAAATTCCGTATATTTGGTTGGACAATCGAATTGAGTGCAAACGTGACGGTGCGCACCTGGACTCTATGTAATTAAATACGAACGAGGAGCGAATGAGTTTAATTATGAAAGTAAGATGCAAAAAAGCTCTTTTACATTATAAGGGTGATGCATACAGTTGCATAATATGGTGATGGTTGCGGTGTTCTCTTCCTGAAGCACAAGTATATCTATATATTGTTTTCAATTACTGTTGGCTGCATACCAGAAGTGCACAAAATGATGATGGCTGTGTATAAGTGTTCCAACCAACCCTATTACGGTTTCTGGTTCGCTGCTCTATTTCCACCTGAATAATTTTCAATTTGCACATTCCCGAATTAAAATTGCCCAAATTAATCCATATAATCATAATGAATACCCAACTTTCTTGTATTACCTATAGAGTTTTTCTTATAATGTATTAAATGTTTTTTTACATTTGGAGAACTTTTTCCACCGTCTGCGGGTCAGTTCTTGAAGGACACAAACAACAGCATGCAACCGAACTTTTTTCCGCCCTAAAAGCGTGTGATTATAGCATTTGGCCGCTATTTATAGGATTCGATTTAAGAATAGAGTAGACAGTGGAAGCAAAAAACCTAATCCTTATCGCAATTTTTTTTCGGAGGGCATATTTTACATAAATTTTACTGATTTAAATCATTTATTGTGGGTGTAGGTATAGCGATAGAGAAGAGAGTGTCCCAGGGTCCATTGTTCGTATAGGGATTGTGTTTTATTGTTCATTTGTGTACGAAATGTATTAGATATGAGGCCTCTAGGGGAAATGTGTTGTATAGATTTATACGTTCGTTGTTCGATACTCTTTCGATGTTTTTAAAAATAAACTTCTGGACACGTATGTATAGAAAGCAGATAAAAAATTATGTACCCACACATATCCACTTGTGAAAAAGAAGAGAGCGCGAATATTGTAGGAAATTTTATATATATTTTCTGCTTGATGATAAATTTGCGAATCGAATCAATATTTCACATGAATTGAATGGATAATACTGGGGAAAAATGGTGCAATAGTCCTCTATGCTGTATTTCATACTTATATATTCCCTAAATAATTTACTGTGGCTTTTAAGCGCGCATTAAATGCAATAATTATAAATACGGAGAAACTAATTAGCATAATCCAGCTGATATTCGAAATGGCCTGAAAATTATAAACTAAACTGTGCACTGGAGAAGTTAATTGCGTTAAGGGTGACAGCATTATAACACATTAATAACAATTTAACGATTTGCCAACAAAATTTCTAATCCGAGTAACACGATATTAGCACTTATGGCCTATTGTTTGTAATTAATACAATAAGATTGCTAATAAATATTTAAAGTCGAGCAAAGAGGGTTAGAAAAGTTTTTGGCGGAAAGTGTGCTGTATGAGGAAAATTGTTTTCAGCTTAATATAGAAGGAATTTTCAGGTTGATTAGCTTTTGTGCTGTTGTTGAACTAAAAAATCCCATTAAATAAAATACCGTTTCATTTATTCATTTTGTCTTTTTCATTCAACCAATTTCGAACATAAAATGTTTTTGACGTATTCATAATATTCCATTTTGATTGATAATTCACGTATATAGCACAAATACGATGGGTTCTGGTCCCGAAATAAAGATTCATCAATTTTATAAACATTAAAAAAATATTTTTTGCACAACTCTATAATACATATAATGCATCATGCGCGTAATAATAAACCCTCGAAGGGCACTTTATAATTTCATTTCAATGATTGATAATATCATTTATAACCATTACAAAAATTGTCAAAGAGTACAATTTAAGTGAAAGTTTATTGTGTTTTGTCAATTAATTTTCGGCCATATAAAACTAAATAACGACAGTTTTTTTTCAATGTATGGAATTAAATTGAATTTCCTTTATTTACCGCTTATACATACATATTTGATTTTTTTAATCCATTTTGGATAGGTACACCTATAAATATTTATTCCAAATATTTGGGATGCTTTTGTGAAAAATGAAAAAAGGCATTGTTTTGACTTTGAGTATACCTAATAGGTAGTAGTATAAAAGGCATATAATAACAACGTAGGTATAGCTATATTACCCATGCAAGTGCCGTAGTTTATAAAAAGGAAAAAGTTTCTTTTATGTAGAGAATATATCCATTTTAATTTAAAAGTTTTTATAATGGAAAAATCGTACTCTTGTTATTCATTATATAGCAGTTAAAATGACGAAACAATCCGCCTTTATTCGGAAAAGGTTTGATAATTAATGTAAATGTAGGAGCTAATAATTCAGAGCGACATTTTCATTTCTAGTTTCCTTCTACTTTATGTTTTCAAGGGTCGAAATTAGTATGTAAATAGTTCACAAATTAAATTTTAACATGCCCAAATGCCACAAAAAATCCTTTTCCGTATATTATAATAATTTGTCTTGGCAACTAATTGGCTGTAACCAAGTTTTAAAATAGCATCAATTACATTTTAAGCGAACATTAGTAACATTAATATCTAGAAACATATTTTGCGTCTAGCAAATTTTTTATTAAAAAATTCTAAAATAAATTATTATAATCCTTCATCCAAAATTAAAATATTCCCAGTGTAAATGTTACCATTGTGTAATGATGATGAATTCGAGATCATTCATTATATCGCATCGGAAAAAGGCACTCTCCTAAGAAATGAGCTTTTAAAAAAATCCAATAAATTTCCAAACACATTAGATGTTGTGTAATAATGCATTATCGACGAAGCTATTACATATTTATAGGTTTTTTTCTCTATTCCACTTTTAATGTAATTCACCTCTCACATCACATTTTATTCGGTGTTCAGCGAATCACAAATCGAGTGCCATTCACTGAATCCAGCTTCAACATATCGAACATTCAACCAGCCTTTATAGATACCAGACCTGATATTCAGTTTCTATCGGTGTTATTTTCAAGGCACAATGGAAACACTCGTGTGATTTGAATAAAAAGCGTACGCTTGATTTATCTGATGCCTGTCTCTATCCTTGGAAGTGTAGGAGTTTTGCCTTTTGCGACCGCAAATTCATTTCACCCAAAATCCTATAAATCGAATATTGCACTAATTAATTTCCAGATATCTGCAGTATTCTCTCTCTGGATGATACGTGTATCTGTGGGGAAAATTGCTTGCAAATTAGGTAAGTTTTTACCACCGAAAACGTAAATAGGAATTTTCGTTGTTGTTTGTTATATGGATATGCACGGTGCTGGTGCTGTGAAAATAGCTTCTCTGTGTGCAAATTTTCCAACTGAAGTCTACCGGAATGAATTTTGAAACATATTATGTAAGAAAGTTGGAGGAAAACTTTAAAGAACCATATCTATCTTTACTACCGTGTGCCAAGGAGGAACAAGTTTGATGTTCTTCTCTGGCAACTTATAATTAAAACGAATTCAAAGCCAGAAATAATACATATTCATGAGGGAACATTCATAATAACACTAGATGGTTGCAGTACATGTCAAATAAAACTGAAACTGAAACTAAAAACATTAACATGTATATTATCATTAAATCGTGAAAGGGTCTTTTTCTACTAAATATTCTAATTATTAGATACATATTAGCCGGTTCCTAGTAAATTTGCATTTATTTTAAAAATTACCCTAATTAGAATATAACGAATATAGTCGCATATGGTGGGGTAATTGGAAAAAGTGGAATTGAATAGAAAAAAATTAAAAACGCGAACAGCAGAAGAGAGAGAGTTTTCTGTTTTGTTTCAAATGTGCTCATCGTTTCCATTCGTGCTATTCGAGATAACCCAAAGGGCCATGCACATATACGACCCATTATCTTTTACATTCGTTTACAGAATAGAAAATAAAACTAAAAGAAACAAGTAATAGCGGATATAGAGTCAGTGGCGTTGAATTTCATTCGCACCAAAGCGAGATGTGATTAAATGTTCTTTTTTTTTGGAAGAAAATACCCTAGGACAGCGCAGGAATTTATTTGTGTATATGACAAAAAATTAATCCTCCGGGTATAATCCCTTTTTGATTGTTTATACAATACATATCTAGGTAGAATTTTTTAACGATTTATTAAAATTCATCTACCTTATATAATACTTCCTACAGGCTATAAGAAAGAGTTAGGATATAATATAATGTGTTCTATGGACTCAAGGATCTCGATCCATCTCATACCATGAGGATCAAAGTCTAAGAGGCAAATAAGACATATACGAACAAAAATTAAATACTGGTGAGTAACATACCAAGTGGTTTACGTTTTTTACAGAGCACTTGGTGAGTGTTTGATCCTTGGATGAATGGTGTGCAAATGTAGGCCTAAAATGTTTTTTTGTCCCAAACCCATTTGTTATTAAGTTCTCTTTTTAGTTACCTTAAGGTATACTCCTTCCTTTCTTTCATCACAAACGGAAAATGGAAATTAAAACTTGGAACACATTTATTGTACCTTATATTGTATGTTTGTTTTATATTACGATATGCACTACCTCTATACTTTATATATTATTTTTATTAAACGTTTTCTATGTAAGTATTGTAAACTAAATCGGTAATGAGCTGTTGGCCTTTCTGTAACAACAGAAGAACAGAACAGAGGGCCTTTCACCACTCCAATATACATACATATACATACGATATTTAATTCCAAGTTGCGCTTCTACATGCTCACTGAAATAATATAGAAGCTTGCATGAAAATGGGTCCTGCTCGTCTCTTTCGAATGGTGGTAGTGTGTTCTTTGAATATAATACAAAATTGTAACTATAATAACGTTCAACGTATAATTAAATTTATAACATTACTGCGCATAATTTGATTAAAATGAACAACCGAGCCAGTAGAACTATACATAGATATATGTATGTGTGTATGAAAACAAGACATGATACGAAGAGTACTATTGAATACATTCATGTTAATTGTTTATGTTAACAATATTACGATTAATAATTCATTTATGTTAATAAATACTGGCAACAGGATAATAACGAGTAACTAATTAACTAGATAGAGTGCTCCGAAGACCGTAACACTTTAAAAATAAAACATCGATAGTTATTTATGAATAGCATTTCAGGATCAGTTAGGAAATCCATTATAACGTACTGAAAAAATAATACTATAAAATTGGGGTCGATGTTAATTTGCAAAAAGAGAAGTTAGTTGCCCGCAAAGTACCAGACATTTTCCGGAGAGAAACGTTGTCAAACCCTGCAAAAATCCAACAACGGATCCAAACTTTTAGGTATCGTACTTCTCCAAATGAACACCGGTCAAAAATGCCGAGATTTGATATATTTCGAGGTATCCCTTAAAAATGGAATCGGTGAGAGATAAGGCAGGAATTCGTCTCTTATAGACCAAATGGCAAAAACCAACAGTTGACAGAAGGTCAAAGTCGATAAAAATTAAATATGCAATCTCAGTGGCAGGAGTTTACTTTGCAGGTGTAATAAATAAAAAATTTCCTTACAGGACGACGCACCCAAGTGAACTCGCGATATACACATACACACAGGGTGTTTATATGACAATGGGGTTTATTTCCCCTTGTGAGAAGCAGTTGATGAATTATGTGGACGGCAAGTCGTTTATACACACAGCCTTTGAAATTCATCGTTCGTCGTCATGCGATATTCATTTGGTCAGAGAGAGAAACCACCGCGTGGTGCTGCTTTCATCTTACACAACATACACACTGTAAATATACAGATGCAGCCACATATTTCACTATTTGCACTATTTGTACAACATATTGTTGTAATGTCCATTTCATGCGTCCCATCTGCCTCTGGCAATCGCACATTTCGATATCACTTTTCATGCAAAATGCCACAGGATAATGATCGGAGCTTTTGTGACAGATCCTTGGGCGTTTTTCGTCTTAAGGGGCTCCTCGGAACAGTGTGGTGACATAGTTATTGAGTTATAGTCACGTGTGCGTGCTACATGATCACGTGTCAAGCGGAATGTCATCAATTCGTGTCAAGTGCAAAAGCTGGTGCTGAATGCACAATGGAGCATCAGAAACAGAACCCATATTCCTGCGCTACTGCTGGTCCCCTTCGCTCTCTCTGGCCGACCAGAGAGACATGTTTGTGTTATGTGTAAGAGGAAAAGATCGAATAAAAATACGAAATGCATATATATGTATATATCCAATTCGTATACAGTTCACTGCGTGAAAAATGTAAATATATTTATCAATGCTTCTTTTGCGAATTCTATCAATTTGTTTTCCACACTATTACCCGTTCAATTTCTAACTTTCCATTTGGAAACAAGTTGTTGTGAATTTTAAATATATGGATAAACAAGCGATAGTTTGCAGTATTATCATGTGTATAGTGGCTTTGGTGGGATATAAAGTATGGGGAATTAATGATTATTGTAGTAAAAGTATATCGTGGAATGGTATCGAAAAAAAAATAGGGGCGAATATATAGAAGATTTAGGTAAATCCAAAGATCAGTCTGTTTCCGAAAGAGATAGCTTAGTGTGTCTTCTAGGGGTAGAGAGATAAAAGTTTCTCTAAAGGTTCAATTTAGAGATATTTGAGTTTTGGTCCAGTGCTATCGAGATGATGATGATGTTGTTGTTCTACTGTTCTTCTTATGAAAGAAATTATGAATTACTCTTCTGCTAAATTGAAGAATGCAAGAAAAAGTTTGTCATTTATATAAGGCGAACCATTTACTGCATACAGGATAACTTATTACTTTTAAACACACTCATAAATCATCTAGGACGTAAGGACAATCACAATTTTTAATCATTTACGGTGTGTCTTGAACACTTGAGGAATTTTCAAAGGGCTTCGTTGAGTGGGACAAAAAAAGGAGCACGTAATTTTTATCAATCGATGTGGGGACGATACGAGAGAGATTTTTTGCAAACACGAGAAAAACAAACTGGAGAACTTGACTGTGTGTTTGGGAGAAGAGGCAACGTTGTTTTTTTTGGGTATAACAAGTTTTAATTCAATTAACAACATAGGTATAGATGAGTCTATTTTGTCCCTAATGGATTTTATTTTATTTTGAATATTCGTACAAAAGCTCCTTTTACTAACATAGACCAACCCCTTCAAATCTATATGATTATAAACCTTATCTTGCGAATATACACACATTTATCCAGATGTGCTGGGATCATAAAACCCGCTGAGTATTGTAGATGCGAGTATGAATGTTTTCGTGTTTTGGCTTTTATACATATTTTAGTGTTACACTAAAAAGACAGTAATGGCGTATTTGCATTCGAATATATATGGACTCCCTTGTCTATTGTGTATTATAGTTTATATTTTTATATAAAAAGCGGCTGTTCGGATGCAACGTGCACTTTTTTAATGTAGATGATAACGTCGTAGTGGATGCTGTGTGGCCTCTCCAGCTGCTGCTGCTGCTGTAGCAGGGAAATGTATGATCGCCCGTGGCCATATTTATAAAAAGGGATCTATGTTTGTATGAAAAGTAAAGCGTGCACATCGGTAAAAGGTCCATTAAATACCCCCGAAGCTGTTTTCACAATTTCATTTTGACAAAAAAGCACAGGAACAAAGAAGGGACATAAAGTTTTGAAATCACGTTCCGTATTCTGCGGGGTAAACACAAGGGATAAGCTTGTTTTGTGTAATATTCTACTCCACTCTTATATGATTTTGTTGTACAGAAAAGCACAAACAGCACGACTTTTGCTCCCGAATAGAGAGTCAACTTTTCTATATTTTAATGTTGGAATAAAAAACATCATCCACCCACACGCACATACATAGACCATTAATGAAAGTACTAAAAATAAAGTAATTTCAGTTTTTTCTTTTATATTGATAACCCGGTTCCGCTCACAAACTATAAAAACCTCTATCGTATATATTGTATATTTTGACGATTCGTTTCTTCTCTTTCTCGGCTATTTCGACAGACACTTATAAATTTTATGGAAATGTCTAGAAATATGTCTCGAATGGTGCGATAATATGATAGGGAATAAAAGTGTGACATCCACACACAGATACAGACACACACAATGCCTCTATAAAAATCGTAAACGTGAATATAAGTTAATAATTTTTAAAAGGGCACATGAGTCGGTAAAAAAACTGTAAAAATTTGCTCCGTTAATACTAGTTGCAGCGAAATGAATAAATTCAGGGAGATAGAGGAAGAAATTCTAAGAAAAATGTTAGCTTCCGTTTTTTGATTATTTCTTTTAAAGAGGAGAAAGAAAAGAAATAAACTTACCAATCAAGTAAAATTTTTTTTAACACAAAAAATCAAAAATCCAAACCTAACATTCTTTTTATCGGTGTTTTTTCTTCCTTATTGTGAAAAATGAGCCATGTAGGTCAATTGCTGTTCTTAAAATCACTTTTTTATCAGTGAAATCTGACACTTTTTATTATATAAACATTCTGGCGAGCATATACTTTTACTATATACCGCTGATGAGTGAGTCGCATTGAAGCACAAAAAAAAAGATGCAAATACAAAAGGACCCGAGTCATCTATGCGCATGCGTTAAATCACGACTGAGCAAATTAAACCATTTGTTTGAATTTGAATGTTTACTGCAACTGTCAACTAATGACAATATATATTTTTTATGAACTAGGAACCCAGATTAACTTGATTTATTTTCAAATTTAAAGCTACGACGCATGCGCACAAGTAACTCGGATCTTTTACCTATCTGATTTTGGTTTGCGCGGCTCACTCGTATTCATTGCTTAAAATGAAGGATACGCGGTATATAGTAAAAGTATATGCTGGCGAGAAACCTTGAATTTTTGTACATTGCGCAACATTTTAAGAGAGTGCGCCTGCGTCTACTTCAGAATTCAGAGAGCGCATATGTCTAATTGTGCAAATTCAGCATTTTTTTGAAAACAATTCAAAATTTAAATATAAAATGGGTTTTTTTAATTCATCGTGAAAAGATAAGTATAAACTGAAATGGTCAACCAAACGACGATCATTGTCATATATGCCCAAATATGCAGAACACACATTAATTAATATTGACAAATGAATAATGACAAATAAATCGCAAAACGTCGCAAAACAGCAACAAAATTTTTGAAAAACTGCAACAGCTTTAGGAAAATTCCTCCAGAGGGCGCTACTGTTTGTTTTTTTTGAAAATTTAGTTCCCGCCATTTTCACTAGAGAACCATGTGCCCTTTTAATGTGGTGATTCTTTTCCTCTATATATTGAACCCATCTCGTGTATTTTACGAGTGCAATTACAATTACAACTTTAATAACTCTAATTTCTGGGTCACCCAGACCTATTTGCATATAAGCTGAAAATGAGCAATTTCATTAAAACTTAAAATATAGACAGCATAAACGTCGTTTATTAAAGTTTACTTTACAACAGTGTGGAATATATCTCATGAATTTGAACGTTCAAAACTTCCTATAAAATAATTATTCAAAAAACGCGATCTGTTATCGATGTCTTTTTCTACGTATGTACTCTGGAGGACAATTATATTGACCCAACAGGTACTCGGCCCGTTTTAAAATCGCCATTCTAGCTACCTTTAATAAGGGCTATTTTAAAACTGGTCGATTACCTGATGGAAGTTTCAATATTTTTGTCCACCAGTGTACATAAGTATAAGGAAAAGACGATGGATTTTTGGTTATTAAATAATACACACACAAATAAATAATTTAAGTAAAAGGCGTTTTCGAATGTCTCATTATTCCCCCACTGTGTGAGGAAATTCCGTCCATTGCATGACCCAGAAAATTTTATCTATGACAAACTGTACAATTCAATTTTCCCTTATATTATTAGGTACATTAATGCATTGAATATTAATATAGAAATAAATGGCAGTGAGAGAAAAGCAGGGGACAACCCTTACTTCCACAAAACTGGTATTGTTTCATCACGTTGAGGATTCCCCATTCTAATATACTTTACTAAGATAAGATGGGCACACATAGCGAGCTGGGGTAGAGAATGTATTGTAACAATTACTAGACGATAGGGCGGTTTGGAAGGGAAATACGTGGGCATTAGAAGATGCAGAATAGCTCTATTCGACCACTTCAAACATTACTAATGTTCCGTTTCTGTTATATTGTACAAGACAGCGCCTTGAATGATATAAGCAGCTTAAAGCGAGAAAGGACGAGAACCATAAGCTGGCTCTGCCAGTTCGAAGGACACCCAGGACGCTCATATTCACTCGCAAATCTCTCAAAGATGTGATACAAACGTTGGAGCAAAAGGTACACTATGACCGTGTTTCAAGTGAGGTGAAGTACGTAGCCTGAATGCGAGATACGTTTATTTATTGTCTTCTATTTTGCGCGAGAATGAAGCTTTTGTTATCTTATGGGAGTTGCCACTCTTCCAGAGTAGTGTAGCAGCAACGGCTAGTGGCTGGAAATTAAATTTGGAAAAACTCCTCACAGGATAATTTATAGAGAGAGAAAGAGAGCGCGAGCGACGATAATTGTTTCGGCGAAAAAATAAACGATCCGGTGCCAAAGAGATTCCATGTAGAATATCACCCTAAATTTGTAGAAAGCACCCTCGTCGCATCACCAAAATAGCCTTATTAGCACGCAATTTATGGCGTGAACAATAAAAGACTCGTGAAGGAAGATGATGACCTGATTCTGTTCTCTCCCGAATCAGCAACGAAACGTAGAGAAAAAACGTGTCTACTTACTACTTATTAAAGCAAATCATGTTTCACCGTGCGAACAACACGCATCATTAATTCAATCATGAACTGTCAACCGTATTGTCGCCCTTATCCTTTTATGAGACGAGGGCTTAGCCTCATTTCCTGTCTTTATAACTCATCGATAATTTAAAACTTGTGTGATTCTTTCGTTCTCTGATTTATATCAATAAAAAATATGCTATTTTACAGGGTCTTTGATCTTTGATTTAGAAACGAAATACAATAAATGTCCTCCCATCGCCCTCTTCATTCGCTTATATTCTCTTCTTTTACTCTGTAATATAATGAAGTTTGGGATTTTATTTGTGTCAAATTTATTGTTCAACGAAATATTAGGGAAAAAATTGAATCGTATATCGTAAATGTTCAAATTGTGCGGTTTGTTTGTTTTTTTATTCGTGAAAGTATATATCTTCATATAAAATACGTTTAGTCATCATTATCGGAAGGCAACAAATAAAATGAAAAAAGAATCGGTTTTTTTGGTACAAATGCTGGAATGTGTTTGGGTTTTTAGTTACGTTTATGTATCTAATTGCGTTTACAAAATAAAAATATGTGAACTGTAAAGGATTTAGACTGTAAATTCGTTAAAATATGTGCATACACACGTATGTGTACTTGTGTAGAATAAAATGAAAATGCAATGTGTTATAACAGTTTTGGGTAAGTTCAAATTTTTATTCTCACACAACCCGCCCCCGAAACACATATAAAATGTATATACATGACTGGAAAGAGGAAAAATGCCATAACGATCTAAGAGTGTTTTCCGACTGCCTATATAAGGTGTGATAGAATAGGAAAGATACACATTGGGGTGGCATTCACGGGGATGCTGTACTGTACGAAACGGGGACTGAATATAGGGATTGCTTTTTATCCACTTGATGTGTTTTTCTGCGTCAGTCTACGATAAGGGTCATCCAGGCAAACACAAATGTACTAGAGGGGTGTGTGGACGTGTGGGGGCGGTTAATCTGACCTCGCCGCCATCGACAAACTTAACCCAATTCATGATATACCGTATAGGGTTGTATGATTTTTTCATCTTTCTCTCTTTCCCGTGGACTTTTTTTCACACCGGAAAAAATATTCCGGATTATTATCGATATTTTATAGAGATCCAGGCGCCCAAATAACAACACATTCCGGGAAAATGATGGCGGAGTAAATAAAAAAAATTGTGTATATATATTGGTGTTGTGTGTTGGGGAAAAATTGTCATAGTTTTCAAAATGATGTTTGTGGACTGTTTTTTGGACATTAGAAGACTGGTTGTAATTTTTTACGGGCACAAACCCACCCTCCCTCGCTCTATAACACGAGAAATTTTCGCACTGTGTGCTGTTTTGTTTATTTTCGTGGAGATATAATTAGAAAAGTTTAAAAATTTGCTATTTAATTTGGCGCCGAAGTTGTTCCACTATACACGAAATTAGATACTTATTTAAATTCATTGCAAATTAAACGTTTAGAGATCCAATAACGCTTGCCATTTTTATTTTAGATATAAAGAGGGAAAATACACACCAGTATGTGTATGTCCAAAAGTTTTCTGAACAGTTTCTAAAGACATGTAAATAAAATGTAATAAGAAAATTTCACTTCTTCACAAAGAAGAACAATTTAAACATCAATTTAGTAAACTATGTACAGCAAGCGTGAATTTCCGCTCAAGGGAAAATCTAGGCCATCCATTGGAAGTTCAGAAACTGTGAGTACATATAAGAATCTCCTCATTTCTTGAGCTTGCCCTCACAGAATCTGTACTATACACTGGAATTTTCATGTGAGTACCATGCACACATCCGCATCCATCTCGTCTCTTTGTTACATTCGAGATATACACCCCCGAAACTGTATAATATTACATAGTGGCAAACACGCGTATATTTCTTTTAGCGAATGACGGTGGAACGTCTGTACATGACCAAACCTGTTATGTATTAGTCCAATATACGTTTATTCATATCCATATGTACACATACATGCCAAATTTGTCTTATGTGTCAACTAGATATTTGTGGGGATGATGTATTGCATGTTGAATTGAATTCGGGTCCTAAGGTAACACATTTTTCCTTCTTCTCTTCCTCCTAAATATCAATTTATGTTAATGTGGTGTATATGTGCGACGAGGAGCCACTGTACTGCAATTTATTTCAAGAATCATCGTGACGTCCGCAATAAAACATTGTTTTGTGGGCGCGCCTTACAACCCTCAAACACTTTATATTTCCACGTTTTTTTTTCTTCCGCGCCTCTCGCACATTTTAAAGACTTCGTATTTTCATGTGTATGAATTCTGCACGCGTTCCATAATTTGTCATTATATAACATTTACAAAAGTCTAATAAAAGAATTTATTACTTCTCAGTATAAGTAACACGTATATGAGGTGCGCGTTTTTCTCGCTCAAATTGAAACTTTAAATTTCCATACACATTTCACCGGCCATACCTTCATATATAGTTAAAGTTGTGTAAGTTTATCCGGTGGAAAATCTAACTAGTCCAGCAGTATTTCTCCCATAATATCCCCCCAGTTTGAGTTTTCCTAGTCCGGAAAATGGTAGTCCCTTAAGTGTCCGTTTCGTTGAGGACGTTGAGTTCAAGATGTTCACTGACCGAATAAGATTTCATGCCATCTTATATTCCACCCCAACATATTCACACTACTTGCCCCATTCTCTCTGTGTAGTGTACGGGGATGCAGCCCTTAAACTATATACTTATTTGCATCTTTTTTCGGATGTATATGTGTATAGCTTGGCTTACATTTCAAACTCCCTCTTTTACTGGAGGAGTTTTGGACTATTTTGTAACCCTTGTTGCTGTCGTTGGTTGCAACTGTTGTCGTCGCTTGTTATATTATTCAATTTGGTATGCGATACACATAAACAAGGAGAGAAAATTTCAAATTAAATACATAAATTTTGTCAGTGGCTGTGTGTTGTTCTCTTCTATATTTGTGTTGGTTTATGTCTGTCATGTCAAGTTTGGTCATGCAATTAGTTGAAAACACCTTGAAGCACTTAACATAATGTGACATCATATAGTTTATTGTTTAACGTGATGGCCAACAATATAAACGTACTGCCAACACGAGTTTATATTGTACGTTTTTATTTCGGTCTGTTCAGGTTTTCGTTTTTTTAAATGTTTGTTTTTAATTATTAGCCACTATTTAACTACCACCGCCATACTATAGAAGCTAATTAAAAAACAACATTCCCATGGTATACATATAGGTGGGTCCATGCTGCTACTTTATTAAACTGTTTTCTTCCATTAAGTTCGGGTCAAGTTTTATGGATTTGGAAAATGACACGCTCGAACCGTTTTTCGTTATATAAATAAAAACAATGAGTGTATTATGAATTATTTATAGAAAACAGTCACAAACCAATAGATTTCTATTGTTATTGCGGCATTAAAAACCTGAATATAATTAGTTTTCGTATTTTAGTGTTGATGGAATAAATAATATCGTTTTGATTGGTTTAGAGAGTAGAGAATGTAATAAAGTGCAATTAATATTTTGTTTTATTGGCGAATAAATTTTATATAGGTCATTGTTATGCATTTGTAATTATTGCAAATTGCAATTTTAAATGCTTGTTAAGAATCCAATAAACTGAATACATTGATAACGATAAATCCTATATATACATAGGTGAAACACATTCTCCCAAAATATTGTTATAATAAACTTTTTCCTGAAATATCGTACGTGACCCGTCTGGAAATTCTACAGCTCCACTTCTAAACGAACCTTTAAGAAAATATAACTGTCCCAAAGTACCCGGTAGCCAACCAGTAACAAGTACAGTGAAGCTAGATAACTTTCTCTGATTTTCTTGGAGCAATAATTCAGAAGAACCCTTCATTAAAAGCCCTACATATACCCCTTCTTTATACGTTTACCACTTCGTTCTTTCCACCAACACAACTTACATAATAAAGTTTCTTGGCGCAAGTTGGAACAATAGGGGGTTGTTCACCAGCTGATAGACTATGAAACGCTTCTCATTGAAACTCATCAATGGACAATTAACAGGAAAAGCTCTCCTTTTCTAGCAAATTTTTTACCGCCCTTTTTCTTCACTCACGAATAATTCGAGGGCTATATCTATAAGTAGGTAGTAAAAAAGAAAAGAAGTGGGAATAGTTACGGTCAGGTTGCAGTTTAATTGTGTACGTTCATGTGTACTCTTGCTTTAGATGGGGGGAAAATCCACGTGGCTGAAACGCATCCTACCACTGCCTGAACTTACGTCACTGGCGTAGGTTCAGTGACCGCCACATTGCACCCCTTCCTGACTTCAGACACACAGCATCCCATTCGGTTGCTGAATTGGAGATCACTGCACGTTGCTGCTGCTCCTCTTTATACTGAGAAGGGGGATGAACGAATGCATCAAGCACATTGTATCCCGTTTGATTAAGGGAATCGCTTTGCTCCTCTCTTGCCTTGAATTGCATTTTGCGAATGTAATTATTTACGATTTAAAAGTTTGTTGGCCAATTCGAATGGAAACACGTATAAAAACATTAAATGGTGGCCTGTTAATTGTGGCATTAACGAAAACCTTTTACGATCGATTCACGTTTTACTAATCCGATTATTTGACAAATGGCACAAATCAATCCTTTTCAGTACTAATAACCCACGTATTTAACATGTGATCGTTGGAAAAAAGTAATTGCTATGTTGAAGTGGGATTGATTTATGCTTTTAATTCTTTAAAAGGAAATTTATTAAAAACCTAACGATGATGGTTTATGTCTTGATTTTTTTATTAAAAGTCAATATTTTCGGATTGTCCTGAAACTATGACATTTACGGGGTCTTTAATATAGATTTGGACATATTGAGCGAACAATTTCTGCTCGAGTTTATAGTGTCGTAAAACTTAAGATCTAGGACAATTAAATAATTTAATTTAAATAAATAGTAAATGAAGTTATCTACACGACGCTAAGAGAATTAAACTTAATTAAGTGGATTTTTTTGTTTTGTTTCTGTATTTTATATTGTCTCAATTTAATGTTGTATGTGCAGAATATTAAAATTTCAAATACCTATACCCACCTTGGAGTTTCATAATACATTGATGAATCCAAAATCGATGGTGCAATATATAATTTGTAGGTATAGTGCAAGTAGAAAGACCAATTTTATTAATTTCACGTTATACATAGAATAGGATGCAAAAATAAATGTATTATGCATTTTGTGATGAAAAGCCCCTATGATGCTATTGTCTGGGGAGTTTAATTAAATTTTATATATATAACGTGAATTATTTCGCATTGATAACAGGTCCAGAGTATATATACATATTATACGTTAATGTGGTATTAATTAAATTTGTGCATCAATTTCTCTCAAAGGGCCTAATCAATAAAATACACAAGCACAGCAACAAACCCTCATTTATACGACTATGATACTTAAATTCCATATATGCGAATGCGTCTCTATACCTAATAGCAGTAATATTAGAGCGATGCAATTTACTTTTACGATATTTACCCAATTTCGAAACCAATTCCAGATTATATAGACATGAAATTTTTGTATTAAACTTGAAATGTAAACTAACGATCTACGTTAAAACTCGGAGTGAGAGTGTATAATAAAAGCGAGTACTGGACTGTGTGGCATTATAGGAAGGACGGTTTCGGCGGTTTCCAATCCCCGAGGCCACAACGAAATGTCCCTCTCTCATAGAGAACGCTGGCATGATGAATTTTTTATTAATCATAAACTCATTAATGTTAGGTATGTTGTGTAGTAAATGAAATTTGTAAATTGTTATGCTCACCTTCACGAATGTAATTAAAGTTGAAAATAAATTTCAAGCAATAATTAATGCGCTTTTACAGTACTTGATATAAAGAGCTTTTTTATCGTACACATATACGAGTGAACCTACCCCAATGGATTGACCAATGAATGTTCATTAAAAAGTAAAATCAATTTCCCTCAAACTCAGGCGAAAGTGTGCCTTTCTACTAACACTGCCCCGACTTTGTGTATAGCGTTTTATAAGTAAATACACACTGTATAGTGCCTGCTGGGAGTCTTGCTTGCTTTTGCACGCATCAAGGGATAAAACGCGCTCAATGTATGAGTCAGCTGAGCGAGGGGTCCTACCCTACACCTCTTTATTGGGCGAGGGTGGCTGAGGATTGGCTATACTCACGTTGCAACTGCACAAAAGACCTAGGGGATATGACATTGGTCGACAGTGTTGGTTTAGTGTTGTGAAAGTGCAGTACTGTGGTCGTTAGGTTAGAAAATTTCAGTTCTGTGCAATAAAAATACGTTTTTCGTTTTTCCACATTTTATCCGAAATTTGTACACGCGCTTTTCATATCCCCAATACATATACCTACGCACACATGTTCCAACTTGTTCCTTAAACGTGGCAATCGCTTCTTAGTTGTTTTAGTAAGTAGTGCACTGTGAAACTGAAAGACTGATGAAAATTGTGTTCAAACCACTTGGCCAGAGACCATAATCTTCTCAACGTTATCTTGTCATAATTCTCCAAAGTGTCCATAAAACTGAAATTGTGATAATGTACTGCTCAAGAGCCAACTTAACCTATGCTAGTTGACCCAATCTTATAGACTTACTCTAGTAAACTAGCCAGTGAAATTAAGAAATATATTGGCTGGTCGACGTCGCCGTCGTCTGTTGCTGATTGAACAACGCGCGACGTTGCGTATATTTTGTCTGGCGAAATTCAATCGATAAATTGTGTGTGCGTGCTAGACGATTGTGTGTGTGTACACATATCCAGTGTATGTGTGTGGGTGTTTACTGGTTGCAACTTGAATAACATACCAGCATCATGCTCATTCCAATACAAACTTCCCCAAAAGCGATGCATTGCCAAAATAATGGTAAACAAACTGTCGGTAATCGCGATGTTATCAAATTGTTTGTTGGCCAAATTCCACGCCATTTGGAAGAGGAGGATCTCAGACCGATGTTCGAGGAATTTGGAAAAATATACGAGTTTACAGTGCTTAAGGATAAATATACTGGCATGCATAAAGGTAGTCATATAGGATTTGCAAGTGGTTTATGATTGTTTTTCTAAAAACCATCATATACAAATCTATAAACAATTTAATCTAATAAGAGGAAATCTAATTGGAAAGCAATTTTGCGATATCCACCAGATTAATCACACTTACATCCCACTAATTAGAAACTATTGGTCCTAAATTTTGCAATTTAATTGGATTTATAAACTTTAGAATCCCAGCTACAGCCCCTGTATTTAAACTGTCTCTTTTTGACTTTCCCCCGATTAGTACCCTAAATATGAAGGATACAATCAAGTCGGGGTGTAAGTATGGTCTTTATTGCGACTTGCAACGATTATAAATAAGATGCGTGAATGACATTCACATATAGAAGTTTTATCATTCGCATTTGTATAAAGCACCCTTCTTTTGCACGTGCTTTTATATTATTCTGATGGGGTGGTTGGGCTTCTTCTCACGTCATTTGCATAACTCGTTTTACGAATACAGAACAACATGTATATGCTTGCATATACACACATGTGTGTATTTGATAATTTTCATATGGTCGATAATAATAGCCCGCCCATCGGATCCCTTTTCCTCTCACTTCTCTCCCTAATATCAGAGGCCATTATTTTCTTAAATGGTTTGTGTATTTTATAATTAATATACATTGCCAGTTTTAAGGTTCGCTTTAGTGTATTTTGTGTTATAAACAATATTATATATCTTATTAAGCAGGCACATTTTGGGGTTTTGGGGAGCTAGTTTTGGCCTTAATTACTTCATATCTCTAACGCTATTCGGAAGGGTTCTTCTTTTAACCTTTTTTTTTTCTAAGTCAATTTATATGCAAACACAAAATTTTTAGTTATATGTGTATATATTAAAAAAGTTTCTGTATATTAAAAAACATAAAATAAGCATATATTGCTTGTTTTTTAGGTCCCATGATAAAAGTACTCATTATTAAATTTGTAATAAAATTCCGGTTTTTTTAATTAAATAACTTTCAGTGTCGCTTTTTTGTGGACGTTTCGGATTTGTTGTTGGGAAAGAAATTAATAGTTGAACTATCAATAATAAATGTTAAGACAGAAATCCATATAAAACGATATATCAATTCATGGAAGTTAAGAGATAGAGGATTTTTCTGCTCGTTCTTCCACCTTGGAGGGCTTGAAAGTGATATTCGATAGGCTTAAACATGTCAGGTCAAGAATTGCGAAACAATTCGTGCTGAGCTACGAGTCCATTTATCACTAAAATTCCACAATCGCGGAACCAGAAGGGGTCCCAAATTCGGTTGTTAATCGGATTATGGCTAATACGAAAACTGTTTGTTATTATAATACATTGCCCAAATAGGTTTTGACAAATTATTTATATGTCATTGAGCATAACTTCCGCATCTTCATAATTTAACGTTTATTTTCCTCTAAAATAAATGCTACTTTGGCGCGTGTAATGTATGATGTCAATTCTTGTACAAGCCTTTCCTTTTTAGATCCTGTCCAAAAACATAATTAGAAACTTGTGTTGTTTCTTCATTAATGAACGTTTCACGTGAGATTAAAATTTTTATTAATAAATATAATGTGTGTAACGAGCGCTTTTTATTACTCTGTATTATTATTTAGTTAGAGTAAGTGTTGGATCACGCCAACTAAATACACGACCAAACTCGCAAATTGTGTATGTGTAAAAAGATAAATTACTTTAGGTAAATGGGTAATTGATAAATGTGATTGCCTCACACATGAAGATGTAGGGTAGGTAGGGCAAACAATGTCAGTGGTGGTAGTAATAATAATGTAAAATTCTTAGTGCGAGGGTTGATTTATGAAGTCGGCGAAGTAGTCAGGTGGATGTGCTATTACTATGTATGCTGTATATCTATACATATACGTGTATGTAACACGTATATATGTATATGTGTGTGCGTGCATACATATATATATATATGTATATACGGGGTGTACGAGTGCGAGACAAGAAGAAGGGTATATGCATCCCTCTGAGTGGCATGCGACGCTTGCGTATTGTGGGGGCGCAGGCGTCGGTGTTGTAGGTTAGCCTCGTGGCCGAAGTGCGACGCCCGTGCTCGATAGTAGACGCCGCTTTCATCTGACGTCAGCCTCTATGGTTCAGTGTGCTGGCATGAGGCGGTGAAGAGTGACCTTACTGACCCGCGAAAAACACGCGTTCCATCTCAGACTTTCAGTGCCTAACAACCGGATCGAATCCGGCGTCTGATGTCGTTGTCGTGCCACGTTGCACGTGATCTGTTGCTCTTCGAAAACTCCTAATAAACACAAAAGCCACCTCCTCCACACAAAAGAACTAAACTAATAAAATAAGGCCGGTTTTCTACTTGAACTACGCAGTATAGTGTGTTTATTGTTTTTTGGATAAAGTTGTATGTTGTTGTTGAATTGAATTTTTTTGGTCTTCTCTCACGTATGTCGTCGTCAGTCGAGCAGGACAGTTGGATAGGCTCTAAGTGTGCGATCGATGCAGTCTGAGTCGACTGGAGCAAAGTCGTTACAACAACGTGCCAGCAGCTCTTTACTCTATCGGCTGCCTGCCAACGGTCCTTCTTTTTCTCACTCACCCCCATACAACAGGTAAGCAATGCTTGCCTATCATGCAAGACCAGCAGCCATCCACAGAAATCCCTCTTTCTTTCAATTAATCCGATCACACGCTATTTATGCCTTTCTTAAAGAAATATAGAGTAGTGCTCCAAAAGAGAGTTGGTATCATCATATTAATAACACATAAAATATTGTATAGAGAAATAAAACAAGAACCAACACACATCGCACCCCGCATTTAAGGGATTTAATTGAAGCCATACATCGTAGTCGGCACCCACACACACATTCACATCCTTATATACATTACGTGTATAATCAATTGGATGTGAATCAAGTTCTAATGATTAAGTGTTATGTTCCAATGATATTGTCAACTTAACAGTGATTAGTGCGTCAATTGGGAAACCGTACAAGGATTTGTAAGGAGAGCGAGAGAAAAACTAGGAACGTCTGTGGGCTTTTTGATAGAAAAGGTCAAGCGTGGTTTATTACATGATGAATGACCCGAAGGAATTCATTTTAACCGTATATACATTTCTTTGTAGTATTTGAAGACTGTTATACGCCGCTTGTATCATGGTTATATATCTAAAGCGATTCGGTGAAATGAAAAAAAAAGGATTGATGAATCATTGATATAATAGTGGCCATAAATTGTTCGGGCGATATTTCAATAAGTATTATTATTGCCTTGTTGCTTTTTCGCATCAATAAGCACAAGAAGTGAAAAGACTACTATAGAAGCGCCGAAAGCATCAGGAGAAGCTCTTTTAATGACCGTCATCTTGAAATGAATTTCTAATTGCGTTACAATGCGATATCTTTAATAGTTTTGACTGTAAGTGATAAAGGGATGGGATTATCCGTAGTTTTGTGCTATAAGTAATTGCATTATTCTTGGAATGGAATATAAGTTAAGATAAAGTCGTGGAAGGCTCCTAATGATATTGTATTATTTGTATACAGTTTAGAATTAGAGCAGATGTAATTGAAAATGAACTCAGACTCTAAATATGTATATTTCCATGGAAGGAATATTATAAACAATAGTAATTCAAAGGAAGTCGTCTGTATAATTTGAAAGCTCTGTGTGAGTACCGTCCTTTGGTTGAAAGTTTCAGTGTGGAGTTGAAAACATTTCATCTTGATTCTGACAGATTTCTCTTATACAAAGCTCTGTGTAGCAAAATTATTCACTCTGAAGACTATATAAAACACTAACCAATACTCCGTCAGCAGTGTTCGAGTTTTCTTTGCTCGGACAATTTCTCAAATCTTCATATAAAACTCCAATTCAGATTCATTAATTAGTGGATTTGGCCGAGCGTGTTACAAATAGCCCATTCCCTCTCGGTTCTCTGGCTCTATGGCCAAAACGCCTCGTCCGCCCTCCAATTTATCTGTGTCACATCAGAGCTTCGAGCGAAAGAAGTCGAACTCTTTGTTTACATCCGAAGTACTGTTCCTCGGTTCGGTGCCTTTTAAATGTTTTACCTATCTATCTGCACTTCACTATCTTCAGTCTACAGACATAGTATTGTGTTACAGTCAATCAATATCAGCCCTGTGTTTTTGTCATCCAAAAGCTTTTTGTCTCGTTGCCAACCCATGGATTCGATAATAGTCCTGCTGTACTTAATATCATCGCTCCACCTTTACACAACTTCTTTTTCCCTTTCATATTTGGGAGATAGTTTTAGTATCGTACCAATATATGTAGGTGGTTTTTAATTAGTTTGCATACATAAAAGACAGCAAATGAAAAACAATGATGTAATAGAAAAAAAATATAATAAAAGTTTGGGGTATTATCCAGCCATCAGTTGCAGGCGGCTACAAACAGTCTGCTTGAAACACATTCCTGATATGAACACAATGCCAATAACATCGGACCCTCTCTTTTAATGGAAAATAATACAATCGTCCTGGCCTTTATTCCGAATATATTCCCTTTATTCAAATTATCTACAATATTTAGATGTATCAATAATACGATGAACACAAAATTATATCTGATTACAATAATCCATTAGTGGAGTTTGGACATTATCGATTTATCCTTTAAGCACTACATTCCTAATGAATATTTTAATAATGGACTTTTACATTATTACTGGCAAACTCATTTCTATTTCATAATTTACTATGCAATCCAAATAAAGTGGTATTGGCCGCGCCCAATCACACTTTTCTTTTAGAAAAACTACATCTGCTGCACTTTTTCTTAAATAATCTCGCAGAAGCATGCAATATTTATTGACAAATCATGTGTCACTTTTTACTAGCCTTTCCATTTATCTTGTTTGATTTTCATTAAAGTTTTACGTTGTTTCGAAACGATCGATTCATTCAGCAATGTTGCTGCTGCGCTGCTGAGAAACTTCTTCATTTACAGTTCCTCAAATTCATTTTGATTTGGTTTTATTAAATTTTATAGTGTAGAGTATTACGTCGGACGAGATTATTGTGCACATGTAGCATCTAGTACTTGTAAAGATATAGCAGTTGTGTCTGTGTGTCTCTTCCTTTCTAGTAATTAACGAAATTAGATATATGTTTAGTCCGACCAGATTACACTCTGGACTCCGAGACCTTAGGGAAATAAACTAACTTATGTTTCTCTTCAAAGTAAAGATTTAATTCCAAGTGAAATTAACGTGCTTGTAATTTATAATGGAAAAATTTATCTTCCATATTTTGACCATTAGAATCTTTCCGAGAGCCAGTGAAAAGATGCAAGGTTGTTAAAGCAAAAACACATTGAATTTATTATTTATTCAAGTTAACTAGTATTTTGGGTGTAGTTTGAATGTTATTTACGGTTTCTAAAACGTTTACTCCATAATAAACAATTATTAAAGTGAAGTAGTGAATTTGGGATAAGTGCTGGGTGAATATTTGCTTGCATAATTTATTTATATTGTTCTTACTTGTATTTAGGAATATAATATCCACACATACATTAAATTAAACCTGTCCAAATGATCCACTGGGGCCAACACAAGCACAAACCCGAATGATTTATTGCATATAGCGTGCATGCAAAAATTACACAGAAACTTTTCTATACTTCAATTATTTTAAAACTCGGAAAATATGGTCTTCTTCGAACTGTTTCGTTGGAGGAAATTCTTATTCGACTACTTGTTGCAACAACTGGCGCATTAATTCTGTTGTATCAGTGGGATTTCGGTTGGATATTTACTTCCCGGAATCAGTTTTCGGTTATAGTTTCAGTTTGTTGTGTGTTCCTTTTAAGCATTTTTTCACGCAACTTCCGTACGTTTTACCTTCTTTTAATGATTAGTTATTACTATTTTATAAATAAGCATTAGTTTTCCGGATATTATGATTTATTTCATTTTTATTGTTACATAGCACGTATATGCAAAGCGTGTGTAGTTTTTGTCCATCATGAAAACAGTAACAAAACTTTTGTGGCTGATTGAATGAAATTAATGGAGAAATTTTGAAAAGCAAAACCGAAGAGCCATCGCCCGCAAAATTAGTGACCCTAAAACATATTTGCTGATAATAATTTCGTTGAATATGTAGAATAATGTTTGTGGGGCGTCAGTTGGTGTTGACATATGCAGAGTGTTTGGTTTATGTACGTGTAGGTACGTATTCTCCCAGCATATTGCAGGAATATTATATAGTTATGTAATACATTGAAAAGTGGGTGAGAATATTCCATATCTCCTCTTTGCGCTCACACCTAATACATTATATACAAAAATTCTAAGCACTAGATGGTTTTATGAAAATAAGTATATAAGTAAAGCGTGAACGGCATCTGACAAGGCCACAATGCAATTCTGGAAGCCGCCACAAATGCAAATGGGGTCTTTGTATTCCCAAGGTGGTGGTGCGCCACTAGAAGCAGCAGGAATATTTTGGAGCTCTACGGTTACCTGTGTGCGCTCTCTGCGACCTCCTGAATTCCAAACGATCCTATAATTACATATTGATTCGTCTGAGAGATCCGGAATAAGTTGGGTTCGCCGTTTTCCCTATATATAGAAGGGATTCAAAGTGGGGTGGTTATAGAAAATCGGTACCCTATTTCATTCGTGCGGTCTCTCCCCGACTCTATCGAATCTTCTTCGTCCTCTACATATACAACGTTGATTATTTCGAAAAATTTCTGCCGTTCTTCTTGGAATGCGGACGATTCTTGGGAGGCCCAGTATATTTCACTGTACGAAGATTAGGAATCTTTGCATTCTTCTCTACTGGAAACCGGTTCCTGCTAGCCACACTCCTGTCTACATCGAATTGAAAAACTGCGAGTTCCTGATGCTCTCCTAGCTAGATCATCATCGTCTTCTACACTATGTCAGCTTTAATAAGATGTCGGGGGGTTTTCTCCGCCAACAGAATGTATTGATCAGCTTAAGCTTCACTCTATATAAAAGGCGGACAAAGTTTCACATCGTTCTTTTCATTCTCTATATAGCTGGCAACGTAATCGTGTACCTATATGTGTATTTTGTCATTGGTCTACCGTATTATTGAACAAGATGGATTTCCCGTGTGTGTTATATGTATATGTGTGTGTGTGTGTTTTTCGTTAGTTCCCTCATGTGCGTTGGAATTAGGAAAACTGCAAAAGCATAGTTGCCACATTGCGAAAATTCTCTCTGTCTTTCTCTGTCAATTCCTCTCGAGCAGTCTTATATGTAGCTCTAATTAAATCCACATCTATATAGGACAGCCTCAATGAAATATTCACTGAATACAGTCAGGATTTGTGAGCGTTTTATAAAGAGAGAAAACTGTTTCGCAAACTTTCTAGTGAAACAGTTGGATTAGTATTTGGAAGAAAAATAATTAAAATGAGCAGTTTATTAAAGAGGGGGTGTTCGGAGTGGATTAAGCGAGGTGATATTTTAGTTACGAGGAATCGATAAATAATTTGATTAACATAATTTTGGATTGACCTTTCGCGGTGTACTCAATTAAATTTGATTTAATATCCAATGTCACTTTCATGTAACGCAACCTCATTTGATAATTACCTCAGTTTATACTTTGATGTTCTGTTAGTCGGTATTAGGGCCTAAGTGGGTTGCATAATAAATATTTAAAGGAACTATTCGGTTTAATAGAGCTTGATTGCACCTTCGTGGTACGCATTGCACGCAATCCCACTTTAATCCTTAATGCACTCGTAAGAAGGGTTGAAGGGAAACGTTTTTTTTGTGGGACCGAGTGTAATGAAATAACCATTGATAATCAATGTAAATTTTTGGGAATATCTACATTTTACTAGGCTAATTTGTAAGGAGGAAGAATGTGAGAGGAGGAAAAATTCAATTAGATGAATTAGAGTAATTTAAGGATATAGAATGTGAGAGCACAAGAAAGAGATGTGATATACATACCTTCGTGTAACAAAGTTTTGAGCAAGTTTGGTGCCATGGGAACAATGATGAAAGCGAAACTGAAAATTATATTCATGTTGGCTGTTTCTTTTCTTACACAAATTTTATGTAAATTTCCTTAAATGCTCGAATCATCATTAAAGATGTCCCGAATATTCTCATTTGCACACGTCGTATTTCGAATAATTCATATTCGTATGCCACATCTCTTTCCTCAGTTGTCGTTATTATTGATTCCCCCTTCAAACAATTCAATTAAATTTAGTTGCTGTGCTTGTATTTCCACTCTACGTAATACGTATTACATGTGGTTTTTTCAACTTATTATATTACCCTATTACCGTATGGTCTTTTGTAACCAGATTTACATCGTAATTCAAGCTGATATATGGTTGCCTTTTTTGCTAATCTTAAATGTTGATAATGCAATTTTAATTGCACATTTCGAAACGTTTCCGGGCCAGGATTTACTGCCCATATTCGTTATAAAAGTTTTCCTATTTAAAATGGGTCATAGTGCTCATAACAGTTAGACAAAACCCTGTTATTAGCTATCTTAATGTAATTAGTGGAATACGAATTTTAGTATTAGTGTTCGGTGTATGAAAGGAAAATAATGTCCTGATGTGTGCGCTTTGCTGACCGCAAAACACACCAACTACCACCAGACTACAGTTACATACTTTGTCAAAGTTATTTTCTTTGTTGTAGACGACTATTTTACGTTCTCTCTCTGTACTCGTCCCAGTTACAATTAATATTCTTATTCTTTTTTCCAAATGCCAAGGTTATGGAAATGCATCATGCAAAGGGTTGCCGTACTAGAATACTGCTATCAGAAACAATGTCCAAGTTTTCTTAAATAGAAATGCAAACTTTTGCCAAATAACCTATTTATTTGTAAAATGTGGGGCCGATAAAAATGAGTTACTTTTCGAAATAATTTGCAATGTTTGCCAATTTATTATTCAGTACAGAAGAGAAAAATTGAGGGGTTAAGTAATTTTTCCAAAAAGCACCGATGTACATTATATACCACCGAAAATAATATATATGCTTCCTTCTGGGTACACTACCTACAATTCCTTCAGTTTTAGTAATTATACTACCACCGAGCCGGAAATAACATTAAAACATAACTACAAACATTTATGTGTAAACAGTATCTAGGGCGCTAATAACTTTTACGTTCTGTAAGTTGCAGGAAAATGTTCGCCTTGTGAATTTTCCAGTCCCTTTGTACGTTATTTTATTATAAAACCAAGACGAAGTGTTTCCTCGTTTTAATATCATTGGAACGCGAATAAAGTGTCTGCATTTCGAATTGTGATTTTTCCCCATCTTTTCTACAGTGCGAGGAGATGCTGTGCTGTGGATGTGTATTGTGTGTGCTGCAGTTCTTTGTGCTCGGTGGGAACGTCAGTTGTTCATTCCAATTCCGGTATTTTAGGTAGAATGGGGCCCGTGTATATGCCGCAAAAATACACCTATACATACAAGTATATGGAAAAACGCACTCTTGTCTACGGCACTGTATGGTCATATAAAAAACGGGAACGTCTCCTGTGGGACAAGACCCTCTCTGGTGCACAGGTACCTTGACGAACTTAAGCGTTGTGGGGATGTCGTAGTTTTCCCTCTTCTGCCAGCCATACACTCGCTGTATATGCAAATAAATCAACGTCAGTTGTAAATCACTTTTGAAATATATAGTTGTTTCTTTCCGCGCGACTCTAGAAACTGTTTAGTATCATATCATACTGTAATAAAGTCACACAATTTGAATTATTATAAAATTTGTGTATGTGACATTTATATCAAGCATTTAAGTACATCTCTCCCATCTCTGGCGATTACTTTTTTCAATTTATTTTAACGAGGCCAGCCAGCAGTAGTGGCATCATTCCCTCACACACACGTATTGTTGTTATCTGCTGTAATTAAATGTCAGTTAATGAAATAATGAATAATTTTTCAAGTTTTAAATGGATGGGCAAAGGTAGAGAGGGTGTAGGCCGTCCGGTTCAGGCACATATTTTATGTCATACATTCAAAGTCATCAACCACAAACCGTCCACAACCAGAAATATAAGCTAAATGAGTTTTATGATTCACTTAAAAACACGTACCAAAACGACTACGTATATTTGCATTAAATACCTAGTATAAAGGATTAGATGCGCTAATCTAGAAAGTGATGACGATGCAACTAAACTTTAATTCTGAATTAATGTATCATTTTGCACAATTTTCACGCTGCCATTTCATTGCCGGAGAGAGAAGTGAAGTTGAGAGACGAGTTTTGAAGTTCTTAGAAATTCGTAAGGTATTATTCGTGAAATTAACATAAATAGCAGATTTATTAAACTTTAATAGGCCAATTTGCTTAAATGCGATCTTTAACAAAGTGACTTTTCAGAAATCATTTGCACAGCTAATTAATAACTGGAGTGGATTTTTTTCTAATAGAACTTGGAATATATGGCAAGCAAGTTTCATTGTATTCGCCCTCGTTATCTGATTATTTAAATATTAGAGGCCATTAATCAAGATAGGCAAATAGTATATATGGCAGGCATTGTGTATAAAAAGTCGTCTAGCAAATACACGAACCTGCAAGTCATTTGTTCTGGATGTCTGCTGTCACGTGGATAAACGGGAGCGACTTTTGCTTGTGGTATGGTTAGTGTAAGAGTGTGTGGGTGTTTGGTGGAATTGGAGACTGATTTTCGGTGGTATGAGAGGGCCGGGGGATGAATGAATGAGAAAGCGTCTAGGATCATACGTTATTACATTCCACATTCACATAAAACGCCCCTTTTAAGCAACTATACAGTTACTAGAGTTGAAAACGTTTCTCTATTAATCTTATTGTCGCCATAAATCGCCTAATATATGTGTGTAACCTTTTACTTTGATAATTGAAGATTTAGCAGGGAGTCGACTAGAATTCCGATGAATTCTTGCCCTGTGTGCAACACTTATTAAGATGTATAATGGGACCTCGCACGACCTACTTATCAAGGTTTTTCCCAAAACTTCCCTAATCAGAATCAAGGCGTTTTGTTAGGGTTTTTCCTCAAAATTCGAAAATCACGAAGACTGCCCAATTAAAGTGAATCTGATGAGAAGTTTTTCCGATCCTGGATGGAGCGAGAGCAAACACAAAGCACCTTAATTTTTTAATTACAATTTTATAGCAAATTTACGGTCCACCTACTTCTCTGTCATCCATTCTCGATTAATTGCTTTCCATGAAATTGTTTTCCCATAAATTTTCCGTTCTTTCCTTGCCAAAAGAATGTTAGGAATTTTATTATTGTGCCATTTTTATCCCCATAATCTCCTCTCAGTCTTATTATTGGTGTTGTCGGGCGAAAAAAGGACGAAATGAAATAATTATAGGTCAGTAGTAAATGAACAGGGGGGTTATAATTTCTACAACCTTTTTGTAAAAGGGCCATTCGGGCGCTCTAGTGCGTGAGTTAGCGACCAATAATAACTTACCCATCTGTCTGTGTAGTTAATGTCCAACAATGATTCTCGAATGTTTTCTTCCTTACTATAAGAAGAGAATGTATAGAGCTTTTTACGGTAATGGTGGTATCATTTTTTACGGACATTTTACATCATCGTGTACGCTTTCATTCAAAAGGATGGAAAGTTTCCGGAATATATGCTGGATCCTGGTACAATTATATCGGTAATCTTTATAGCCGGTGATTCGTTTTATTTAATCGTAAATGAGGGGGTTGATAACACACTTGTGATGCAATTAATAATAATAAAGGATTAGCGTATATTTTGAGCAATAAATTCACTTATCAAACGTTAAGATACTCAAAATGTCATATTCGAATGAATTTGAATGTGTAAAGTGCATGGAATTGCATGACAGATTTGAATATACTCTCTCACTCCCCGTTATAGTATACCTACATTATTATGCGCATACAAATTTTACTGTCACATTTGTGTGTGAATAGCAAATCAACTATAACTTGCTAATACCACTAACTAACGATAAGTTCTCTTTTTATATTCATCCCTTGTGATGATGTGTATAGAAAAGGAATGATTATTATGCTAATTGTTGGCAATTTTTATTTAAATGTGTTCGTAGTATTTAATTAAAAATCTCTTTTTCAAATTACCCAACTGTCCCACTAAATGCCAGATTTCATTTCAAGTCCGGGGCATTTCTGGCCGACCGGAATGCGCTTTAAAAACATATTGCGGCAAAAGGTATCCTCTCTTTTCCTTCCTTTATTGTTTAACATACTCTTTCACCGAGAGGACATCATTATTATCATTCGGTATGGGGAAATGGACCCTTTTTGTTCTGTACATAAAATCGTTATGTTATGGTCGGATTGTAATTTGCCTTTACTATAAATATTTTCCCAATAAGGATCTTGAGGGTGGTGAAGAGAGAATGCTACTTATAAGTTATGGCCAATAAAATGCTAGTAGGGCATTCATACGGCCAAGGGATAGTGTTAAAGGCTTTTGTGGTGGATTAAAAGAGTTGTAAAAAATGTGCTGATCTGCAACATGTCGGTCAGTCTTCAATGCGTTAGCCTGTGTGTTTAAAGGGGAAATTGGCAAGTCTGAATATAAGGACTTTTCGGAGAGAAACTGTTTAACAAGATGTTTACTAATTTTTTCTATACAAAAGTCGAAATTACTTCGAAGAATGACGCTCATAAAAACAGAGAATATTTGTCCAAGCTGAAAAGAAAGTCGATGAATTTTTTATCTATATAACAAGAAATGTTTTATTGATTTTAGAGTAGAACGGATTTGTTGCAGCCGTTTTTAATGGAAGGTGAAAAGCAAAAGGAATAAAAACACATGTATATCCATTATTAATTCTATAGTGAGCCTGTAGGTCGTTTACAGCTTGGTATTAAATTATAACACGAATTTAATTAAATAAGGATTTCGCCTTAGGTATAGGTGGAAGACACTTTCTCAAGGAATGTAAAAGACAATGAAGTAGAGATGGTGCTTAGTTTTCTAGTCTCAAGGGACACATTGTCCGGACACGGCCAATATACATCCGGGCGACCTTAACGTCCATGGTACAATGTAACTCACTCATCTAGACCAGAAATCTACCCTTCTATTTGATCATATCGATCTGAGCTAATGGATTCTCCAGTTTTACAACGTAATTCTCATGTCAGAAATTAATTTAACAACACATCCACATACACAGTGAACGAGAGAGAGGCGCGTGCTTTTTCCTTATTTGCATATTTTAAATTGTACAAATGTTGAATAAAAATTCCGGAAATATTATTAAAAACTTCATAAATCTTTCGTCAGTAAAAGTACACGTTTTTGTACATTTTTTTTCTCTCGGTATCAGTGTATATATGTGTTTGCAACACTGCTCCTCTGGCATTATAATAATGCGCTCTAAAGGAATTGTATACAAATTTCGACAATGGCGTGGCAACAATTCACATAAATTTTATATAAAACGTTGTAATTTCAAAACCCATGACGCGAAGGCATTGTCGCACTGGTCGAGATATTGCTTTGGAGAATAACCACCTTAATTCAGACAAAAGATACAAGAGAAATAACAGTGATTTATAAAAGATTCATTCAGTGAAAGGACCGCTTGTGAAAAAGGACATAATATATTTTAACTTGTTTATATACCTATGTGTACACAATGGTTTAGAAGGAATAATGAGTAAAAATTCCGTTTTTCCTTCTTCCAACTAGTTCTTTCATACATATGTAATCATATAGAATGAAAATGGTCAAATTGTCTATTATTATGTTTTTCAAGCTGTCGAGTTTTGAATCATTTATTAGTGCTGTGGGAAAACTTCTTTCACTTACGGTCTCAATTGCAATTTTTCCGCCCTTTTTCCACTCTATACTCACATATGCGGCGCTCGTTGCTTTTATGCATTTTTCATAAATTGGAAAACAGCAGCTAAACCGATTTTTGCATTTGTAATAAATGCCCGTTCCACATACATCACAATAAATTCAAATGGGAAAAAATATAACGGACAATATATTAGACACTGCGCCAATAACATATGAGCTCAGCTAATATAAATTGCTTAATACAGTAAATGGTGTAAAAAATTTAATTGAAATAAACAAATTAAAACTGGAAATGTTTCAGCCACAATTGCAGCTGTGTGGTATTTAAATGCATCTGTGTGTAGACATGTTTATGTTGTGTGTTGGTGTATTTTCTATGTACATTATACAGTGTAAAATTTCGAATTTTCCTTTATTGAAAATCTGCATGCCATTCGGTAGAGACACAATAGACAATAATATCGTAAAAGTGCGCCCATAAACAGTTTAATACAGGTCTAAAATTGCATCATAATATTTTTCTCACTGTATGCAGACAAAGATAGGGAGTATGTCAAGTGAGTTTATAAGCATATTTTAAGTATCAAATTAAAAATTTTAATGCATAATAATTTCAAGTACCGCCATAATTTTAAGCATCAGAACAATGTAAAACGTGTATTATATAGACGGTAAAAATTTTATTGCAATTGGATCTCCCGGGAAAATAATCGTTTTTCATGACTTATACTTTATGTTATTATAAGTTCTAATAAGATTCGTGAAAGTGCAAAATCATCTCATAGTTTAAATAGCTCCTAAAAAGTTGCATGTATACGTTTCGCTTTCCATTTTCTCTGCTGTATTGTGAAACAAATTCCCAAAAACGCAGAGGTACGTTCAGCGCCCCCGCAATTCCGTGAAACAGCAGCAGCAGCAGCATCAGCACAGCCAGGTAACAGCTGACTCAAATATTTGCTACTTTCAGCTATATTCGCGATTCTGTGCTCCTGTGTGTGTGTTTCGGGACTCCCTAGTGAAATGTATGCGCAATCTAAATATAGGGGCATTACATCAAAAACTGCGTCCTATAAGCTCTTCATAAAGTATACATTTAATCCTTTGTAAACACAAATACATAGCTACGCTGCTATGCTTTGGTTGGCGCTTGAAAAATCATTAAAAGAACGCATAACGAAAGCTTAATGCCTTTTATTGTAGTCAACAATCGGTTTTAATTTCTTTATACCTTAATACGAGTTTATATGTTGTAAAAGTTTGTGGTGTTCCTTGCCGAAGGAATTGTTAGGAGTGAAGGGCAAAGCTGTTAGGATAAGATTTCGTAGGTTGCGCTTTTCTGTATTTCTGCAGAAATGTTTTGTTACTGTATAACATTAAATTCTGTAAATTATTTTCATAATGAATAATGTAAGGCAGTTGAGTTCAATTTTTTAATTATGTCAAGCCTTATCTGTTTGAAGAGGGTTGCGAATTGTTATGATGAAGGTGTGTACAGTTTATTTTTCATAAATTGTTGTAGAGAATTTGTTTGCGGTTGAGGTAATTACGTTTTCCTTGTAAAGAATGTGGTTCTTTTTGACACATTTGATCAATCTGATAAGATAATATTTTTGTATTTGCGAATTTTTTCAGTGTTTCCACAGTGTGGAAAGTTTCTTGAAAAGTTAATCAAAAATCGTGTGTTTTATTTAACGTGTTACTCATAAGATTCTGTTTTAAACTCTATTAGAAAGTAGTGATGTCTATTAAATGGGTGAAGGTTTCTCATTTTCCAGGCTCATATAAGTTCGTGGATTTTAGAGAGACAGTTTCATTTTACACTCTTATTCCGGAACAATTCGACCGGCGTATATTATATCGTCAACGGTTATAAAATGCACGTCATTTAAGGCGTTAAATTTCCAGACAATATACCACTTTCACAAACTACCCCTATATATAACCTTTTTCTTCAATATATATTATTATGTGTAGTATAAAGTTTTGTGTAATAAAGATATAATGTGAGAGCAGGAGTGATGATTCGAAATATAATATTTCTGTTTGCCACTGCATTTTCCTGACCTACTTTTTACGAGTACAATTAACAGAATTACGGTCCTCTAAGTTGCTTAAGAGTATCCGGAAGTTGAGTACTCTAGTCAGCTTCTCATTTTATCGTAGAAAAGTGCTCATAATTCCGTTGGACAATGACGACGGATAATACATTTCTTATTATGATGTACGTTATCGTTATCAATAAATTTCCAGACGAATGAGTCCATGGAAAACTGATTGATGTCAGAGGTCAAACTGATACGTAGGTATATATACATACGTGGTCCATTTACAGCATCACTATTCATTTTGATTAATAATTATTACAATGGAGTTGGACGCGTGAAATTATGTCCAGATAGTGCTAATTAATGCAGAACGGTCATCTCAAAAGGGTGAATTTTGCTAAAGAAACCGCATTTTCCAGTGTTTGTTGCAAGAGCCTACATTAATCTCAATTGTCGGGACAAGATTATGACAGAAATGTGATTATACGAGTACAAGTGCACTTTTGAAGTGTTAAAATTATAGTTTGCTTTTATACAAGTCCATGTTTAAAATTTTATATGCATAAACCGTCTGTTGGGAAAAGTATGGTCGTGCTTAAACTTTTAATATAAAGATGCAGATTTAATAATAAGAAACTTTTAAAAGTATAGTCTCGTTTACTTAATGTAGTTTTGTAATACCTGTTCATGTAGGTATACGTTTTTTTATCGTCTAATTTGTAGAAATGAATCATAAATTGTGCAGATTGCTGTCCGGATTCAAATACGTGGCAGTTAAATCGTTAGGATGTATGGCTTGTGATGGAAAAATTCCTCCTTACACCCGAAAATATCCCTCCACACACATTTTTCTAATGTAGTTAAAAACTAAAGCCACCCTCCGTGTGTGAATATCATTATAGTTGAAATAAATTCTCGGATAATGTCAGATACAGTCGTTTCAAAATTTATTAGGTGAAATATATAAAGAGTTCTTATTTAAAATACGTGAAGATACTTTGAAAGTTTACTTTTATATATAAAATATATAAAAGCTCGTCTCTAAGGAGAAAATAAATTTGAAATTCCGTTCGCTTTCTAAACTTTTCAATTTGACCGCCACTAGAATCATTTAATTTACTATGTTGCCACCAACTTTCTACTTTGACTACTTTATTTTCAAAGTTGTATGACGCGAAACACTTTCAAATGCATAAACTTATCGATTTTAGCATGCGGTTTTCGAGATGTGAGTGTGTATGCCGTTTTACATATACAAATATGAAAATTCCTCCCAAAAAACATTTGATTAGAATAATAAAAATGTTTCCCCTCGGAATAACTTTCATAATAAATTCCATTCCATAAGAAGAAAAAAAAACAGAAAATTAAAAATAATGTCTTCACGTACCCTTGCCCGAATTTATCATCTCTGATCAAATTGCTCGTAGATACAATTTATTAGTAAAATATCGACGGTGAAAAAAGGCTCCTCTCCTCAATTATATCATAATCTCAAATATATATTCTATTATGTGCGAAGTAAAAGAAAAAGTGGGTAAGGAAAGATCGCACCCCACCGATACTATACATCTCTCTTTTCACGTTGAAATTAAACAACGCCAAAAGGCTCTTGTGTGTGCCTCTCTCCAGAGAGCTCCTTATCACCGGTCTGGAGCGCCATTTCCACCGTTTGTACTCATATAATATAATCCGTTGTTGCACTGAACAGGTCAACTGTTTCCTCCACATGGTCCACTACATTTTGCAGTCGCCACTTCAGGCAATCAGTTGTCGCTTCCCATGCTAATTCCTAGATTTATACACCGAAAGGACAACTTTGACCCTGCATTCTAATTTACCAACTGCCCTCCACATTTACGACAGAAATAGATTGCACACTAACGAATGTATACGCCACCATCCTTCTTCTCTCTGGCTGCCGGTGGTGGCATAGTGGCGGAACGGGGGAGGGCGGCGGCGGTGGTGCTGTGCGGGTGCAAATTTATCCTTTATTTATCTTAGATAATGGATAAAACAGTGCAATTGTATTGTGTTTGTTGTGCCATGTATTTATTAAACCTTATCTGGCCTTACAGCTCTTTATACGTACAATTTATACAATGCCTCTTGCTATTTATTTATAGTTCATGTATGAAGATGTGTGTGTGTATGTGTGTATACGAATACATTACATACCCCTAAAATAAGCCGTTCATTATATTATTCTTTGGTGAATTAATTGAATCGTTTAGAAATGCATAGAAAAACGGTCCTCTTCTTATCATCATCGATCCTTCCTAGTCAAAAAGAGTCTACACAAAACAACCACAAATGAACATAATATTTATGTGCTTGATAAAGCAACTTTAGAGACCCAACTCTACTATAAAAACTTTTTAATACCTACTACACATAATTCCCTATTATAACTTGTCGTAAATTTTCTGTATAACAAGTAAAACAATGTTTCGGCATTGTAATAAGGATATTATTAAGTGGCCTTAATGGTAACCAGAGGCGAAAATAGTCGGAGCTCAGAGCCGAGAATGTTAAAAAAGCGTGGTGGTCGCATTTGAAATTCTATATGCTGAACGTCTATGATGATTGTTGTATTTGTGGGGATTCGTTGTGTGATCGTTTGATGTTCATATTATGTAAGTTGGATGGCGGATGTTGTTGTTGAATGAAAATGTTCAGTGAGCCATCATCAGTATATAGCAGTAGGGTGAGCTTGACCGATATATAGATCCCATACCCCCATCACCATACTTTGTGTATATCTCAAGAGGAGTACACGTGACCAGGCTGTAAACCGAACACAACATACATATATCGACTTTATAAGTTTGGTGCGCCTCGCCTATCGTGTTTCTATAATGCGATTTAGTTGTTAGTGGTGCTATTTTGGCACAGAGGCCCTTTTCTTTTATAATATATAATAGAAAGTGGTATGTGTATATGCTGGTAGGCGCCCTTTGCTTTCCGACCTCATCCCTCACGTATAGCCTTTGTTTATTTTTTGTTAATATTATATTTTGGCCTCTGGAAAACCGTATCGCCGCTTCAATATATGATAAAGTTGGACAAGTTTTCACACACAGGCAGAGAACAGCAGATAACCAGGTCAGACTAGTGGAGAATAGCAAATCCAGCTTAGTGCTCTGATGCTGTTGTTTTCTCTATGGGGTCTGCAAAGTTTCACGTTCACTCTGAAAGGTATACTTGCTGGAGGATTTTATCCCTGCAATATATGAAACGAGTTCTCGTTGCAAGGTTTCATCGTCCGCTCCCTCACACTATTATACTTTGTTATGGATTTGAAATTTTAATAAAAACAGCACCAAAGTCCCAGGACAGTGTGATTGAAGTCTAATGAAATTAACCCTCTCTAAGAAGGGTTCGATTTTCGAAACTATTTCCTACTAAGTTTTCAATCTATATAGACGTAAAGGGGATGAAGTCGTGACACATTTAAGTCATAAAAAATTTATAGAAAATTAAAGATGCTGACTCTATATTATATACATATTCGTTCGACGTTTGTGGAATTTTCAAGTGGATGTTAGACTATATTCGTCAAATTGATATTCAGATCGTTTGGATGGGTTTTGCCAAAAAGTTCTCTATATTAGGGATGATAGATAAAATGAGGTTTGAGGTACCCATATACAGTAAATTTCCAAGAGAAACAGTCTTGTTTTCTTTCTTTTCACCTACCTACATTCGAGATGTGTTCGTATTCAAAAAACACACCTATACATATAGAAAAATAAGAAACACAAAATTGAAGTCATATAAGAAGGTAGAAGCCTATACCTAATCTAATACAGTAGTATTATTGAATGGTCTCAAGGGAAAGCCGGGCATAAACATTGCACTGTGAGTAAAAAGAAGAAAATATTTTTCAGCCAAATACAAATATAAGTAATTGAATTGCAATCAATAATAATAAATCCTGTGTAACGAGCAGAATGCAGGGAATTAATGGTCATGCACGTTTAACTAAAAAAATAGAAACAAAAAACCACCCCTCTATACTGGATGTTTTAAAAGCAGTACTAGACATAAAAAGCCGATTGTATGTGAGGTCCATATAGTCGATTGATTCAAATTACATTTAAATAAGTGATTACTCACTTGACTGAATTTCTCCATTATTTCCTTTAGATTATTTTTAGATGCAAACATATATTTCGTCTGCTGGACTGAAACAATAAGCACTGAAATAGACGTTGTATAGAAACAGCTCATTGGAATTATTGATTCGTTAATTTATGTTTATATAAAACAGTCATATGTCGATAACATGCTCATTTGAGTCGGTTAATAATTAATTACTTTTCCCAATGATTAAATATAGAACTTCACCATCAACATGTAATTAATTAGAATTTTTTACAAATATTGTGACTTGTGTGTATCGATATTATTTCGTAGAAGAAAACGAAATACATAAATTGCACTTCACAAACAATTAATTCCACTGTCAGTTGAATAAAAGTAATAGCTGGAAATAATGTTACATGAAATGGTATTAAATTTGATATACGAATATGGAAAAAATTAGCCAGCTAGCATATTTTCTATTTGGCACGATGCACACCCAACTAAAGAAAATCATTCCCACTGTTTGTAGTGAAATAACTTTTGCCATCCAACACTAACCAGCTAAAAGAGTATTTTATTGATCATTTGACTAGTGTCCAAAAGACCAACAAGTACATATATACCATTGGGAAGTGTTAAGGTTTTGCACTACACCATCCTTATCCATAAGTGTTTTACGGTTTATCGCCTTCGATTGGCACACTTGGCTACATTACCGATAACTGTTTTGGCACAAATTTCAAAAGTGTTTTTTGTACATGTTCAATTGCTGCAATCAGAGATTGCACTTGTGCGACTGCTATTCGAATATATGATAATAGTGGTGCATGGATGACTGCTGCTGCTGTTGCGAGATAAGCTATCTAGACGCCGTTTTGTGCAGACGTGATGGGCCTAACAATGGACCCAGCTTTGAAGACTAACCGATCGGCTAACAGACAATTGCTGATCACTAAACAAGGTCCTTTCAAGGTTTCAAATGGCGTCCTTGTCTATTTGGACACATGTGGAAACCATTTTTTCCGCGTTTTTATTATTGCATAAAATTTCATCATTGTTAATTTATGACCAACTTGTCCAATATTTAACCTAATTATTCGGGTAGAAAAATGCAAAATTATGGCTATATCTCTAAATTGTCATTCGTGTTTTACCGTAAAATTGTAATGGCAATAATTTCAGCTTGCACAGCATGTGTAATCTAATGGCTATTTGCTGTTCACTATTTTTCCATACACATAAATGTATTATATGTACGTTACATATTTGACTGTGGCTGGATGTAAAAATTAAACAAAAAAATATATATTTTCATATTTTTTTTGGTGGTTTTAGACTATAATGGGGTAGGTATTTTGTAGTTTAATTAATATGGATAGCAAAGGTATAGTTTAATTAAATTTTCAATGTTAATTATTTTGTAAATGAAGACATTTTGTGTGTCTAGCGATAAATAATGGCCTGGTTGAGCATCATCATAGGAGAGAATTCGTTATATTATAGTTAGATAGTAGTTAGGTGTGCCGGTCTAGCTAGTTGTTTAGTGATTTGAATACAGTGGTTATACCTGATAATTGTATCCTTCCGGTTTACCATCTCCCGGTAACTGATAATAGCCGTGATAAGCCTGGCCCTCCGGTTCATTTTCGACGAAAGGCAACGCTTTATCTATGTGTTAGCATTAATACTTTGGCCTAAAATGAATGGAGGTGCAAAGTAAGTGCACCTGCGACTTGGTGAATATGTGCTAAATCGATTCCTCTCTCCTTGCAGTACAGCAGGAGCCTTTTGCATTTACAGAAAAAAAAAACAGAACAAAACAATAAAATGCAGCACCAAATTAATATACATACATGCATGCATTGTAGGTGAACGTTCATTATTGTAATGTAATTAATAAATATAATTGTTTTATGTTTACTTTACTAATGACATTTCAAGAAGTGGGTACATATAGAGTAAAATGCCAACAAAAGCGCTCCATGTTCATATGTTTACTTGCTGTACGTGGTATAATAATAATAATAATAAATTTATATGATATTAATTACATTCAGGTCGTAATTATTTTCACTATTCTGCCCTTTCGTGACTGTAGGTATATATCGGCGCTTGTGTGTGTATGTTTCTGTGTGTGTTTTATGCATTTTAACACAATTTGAAGTTTAAGTTTATAATTATTGTGCACAATATAGTTGGAGAGTTGCGTGTGTGCAATTTGAAAAAGACAAGAACTTGGCATTATCACATACGTACATCTTTAATGTCTATCGTTATCTTATTTTTACCCAAATAGATGTAGACACGACACCTCTTCAACCTTTATTTAGTCGCTCATGCATGATTAAAAAGAGATACCTGCCCCTGCTGTTTTATAATATGGCTTGAATCATTAGAGGTAATGGAAAAAGTTGCACACGTAAGTCGAGCTTTT
This sequence comes from Silvanus unidentatus, assembly GCA_963930825.1. NCBI lineage: Eukaryota > Metazoa > Arthropoda > Insecta > Coleoptera > Silvanidae > Silvanus > Silvanus unidentatus. Next base: position 4,026,911 of record OZ005757.1, on the reverse strand, counting down.
TCAAATTTTTACGCAAGGAAGCCTAAAAGGAATTTATAAACCTGTTATCTAGTGGATGATTAACGGTAATATTCTGTACGCAATATACCTCGTATATGTTTAGTTTATGTTATTCACCTTTTTTTAAATTAAAATTCAATTTTTCATAATACCGCAAATTTAGGAGCACATAGAGTTAGAAGACATAAAAATATATTACGTCTGACAGTGTGATGATTTTCCATAAAAACTTTGTCTAAATCGTTTCGTTTTCACTTTTCCTATTTATTGTAAATGGAAATTTGATCTTAATTAAATCTAGACTACACAGGATGGAAAAAGTGTGAAATTATTGCGTGCGTTTTCGTGAATATCGTTAATTTATTTTTCCATTTAAATTACAAGCAATTTGGAATGTTAATAAAATCAGTGAAAGTGGGTTTTTCAGTTAGTTACGCCTAATTAAGGGCAAAAGGAAAGAATTTATATGCGATTGAGGAAATCTTTATAAATATTCCAACTGTACCTACTATTTTATTTCCCACAACATTAACTAATCGTTCCTTGAAAGCGGAGTAAATTTTCAATTTGTTCCTAAAGAAATATTATCATTATTACAGCGATTTGGCATTCTGGAACAATTCCAATAACCCTTTTGCTCAAGTGAAAATTAACTATATCGAATAGCTAAACAAAGGAAAATGTTAATGTCGATAGGCAGAGCTTAGCACTGGGAAACAGTGTCGACCACTTTGGGCCTAGCTGGTGGCTTTTCGGTTTGTTTATAGGCAAGCCATAAAGTCCAGCTTATTATAGCGCCTCCAAACACTAACAATTGTAAGCGATTTTGTCGAATCAGGACAAATTTCAAATGCTAAACACACCAAATTGAAACTATATGTCACCATTTTGCTTACAACACACCACACCAGTTTGTGTATAAATACAGTATTTATCTTCATTGAAATTCACTTGGGTATGTTAACGATGTTGCGTATATCCATCCATTCCCCCATGCCTGGCATGGTAACCTTTTCCTATATTATATCGCACACGAAATACATATGCATATAGAATCGTTAGTTGGAATTACCTTTGTAATTTCCTAGTAGCGAGATTAAATTAATGTTTTGTGCAAATATTGCCACTATGCCTGGTAATGCCATATTTTTTTTCCACTCTGTCTGTCCATTGATTTATTGTTAGAAATTTGTTTGCTTATTGCTACTCTTAAAAAATGATTTATTTTCTTGTTTTATTCAATTATAATAATTAGAAAGGGGTTTATTAAAGCAATTCATCTCCCTCACCGAAAAAACTTTATTAGAGATGCAAGAAGAGTCGCTTAACTTTCCCATTTAAGCACCAAATTTCATTCTAATCACACGTTTTAATCTTTTTCGCTTCCATTGTCCTTAATAGTAAATATAAATGGTAATCTCTGTTTTTGTTTTCTTAGCACATTTTTTATGATTATACCTATATTTATTTTGTCATTATAATAAAAGCAGATTGTCATTGATAAATCTGCTTATATACAACTCGTGTTTATACATTTACATTTCACTGAACATATAAAATATTACAATAATTTATATTTTTTTTATTCGTGCCTACTGCCAACTTGCACCACCCATTTTTCGATTATAATTCACTTCTCACATTCCAGGATTACATTTAGACGAATTCAGTTAAATGTTTACGTTTTGCCAAATCGAAAACTTTTCTAGATAAATTTCTTAGTTATGACCATAAGAGGCGAGTTGGGCACATCCTTCTTTTTTCTTATGATATATTCGTCTCTGGACTTGTTGCATTGTGTCCAGGATAAATTAAATATATATATACATATACATATATTGTCTTTAATTAAAATTAGTTTTCCGCTAATACCGATCCTTTTATTTCAGTGTTATAAAGAGAACATTGAATAAAAGAATTAATTAAATCGCGAGCGTATGAAAGGAGCTTTAATTGTAAAGATTTCCTTTGTATATTTGCATTAAAAGAAAAGAAATGCTTATTTCAAGGATATAAAACAGTATTTCTTTATCTCTTTAGCGAGACAGGATAATCGTATGCACCTCAATGTGATAATTTGAACGAGAGAGAGGATTTTGCGTGCTGGAAATTAGACGATAGCACCTATCCACAAAAATCCACCAACATTTGTGTAACAATTTTTATGGTATACATAATAAGGGATGTATGTTCTGATTGCAGGTTGCGCATTCCTGACGTACTTCAATCCCGAGAGCGCCCTCAACGCCCAGAACGCTCTGCATGAGAAACACACGTTGCCAGGGGTAAGTCCTCAACACTCATTATCGAGCCCTTTTACATACCCATTCCATTGTAATGCTTCTACAGTAGATTTTTTTACCACTAGCTTGACTAGAGAGGACCATAAGCTAGACGACGCGAGTGAAATACTCATACTAAAAATTCCCTATTTTATATTTAACTTACTGCATAAGCTTTTTCCTGCTGCCTAGTGGTTGTTGAAGCTTTTTTGATTAGTTTATCCTCAATCATGTGCTGTGCTCTTGTCAGTGGAAAAGTTTTAAAGGTCTCTCGGCAATAAAAACGAACATAACACACAGAGTTTGTCTGAACAAACGAGCATGGATTGATGTTTTTAAATTAATTCACGTAATTAAGAGGATTCCCTCGTTTTGCATAAAAATTGTTCGCCTCTAGCGTGGGAGAAAGAAGAGAGAGTTTATAGGCGGTTTTGATTACCATCCAGCACCAGCACACAGAAGCGCATCTTTCGCAATTATTAACTGGTTAAAAGTTTTACTTGTGTTATGGGTTCGGACCGAGGTATAGGTAGACATAAACTTAAAACTCTACAACGTCATGTTGTATATCTATTAAATAAAGTCCTTTTACGGGACCATCTATAACTTGCACCGATAGTAAAACTCTCGTGTATATGTCAGAATAAAACTTTTATTTATTACGAAGAAATATTGAAATGCACTAAAGCAAAACTTTAGGAGGAAATTAAGTGTGAGAGGGCCGCAAGGGTGCAGTGTTGGGTGCATCTTTTGTGTGCGAATTTAAGAGGGCAGTAAATCAGATTTTTATGTTGGTCTGAAATAAAATCCAAAACGGGGCGATAGTATGTTGTATGAAATAAAATAATAGTGTGCAAAAATTAAATATATCGTCGCATTTTCACTGTTTCGCAGGTGTACAATGGGATATTCATTTGACCCGCACTAAAGACTTTGTGTAGCAACTTTTGTGTATTCGCAACATTATAACAGAGAACATTTTATATTAGCTATAATATGTAGGTATATGAAAAGGGTTATTGTATCATAAACAATTTTATATAAAGAATATTAAATTGCATCCGGCTATTTTTATATGAAATGAGCATTGAAAAAAAATTCTGTAAATATAACAATGAAAAATGTAGAAAAAGTGAATAAAGAGTTTTTCATGTGTCTGCTCATCGAGAATACCTATTAATTACTATGTGGGTGTATCTGACTAGGACACACAATCCTTTGTAAATAATTATAGGCATAAAATAGTAAAACAACAAATTTACAGTTTTCAATTACTATTATTTACATTTAATTAATATTCGAATTATAAAACGTATCGTAAACAAGCCAAAATACATACAAAATATTTAAAGTAAGAGTTATGTTTTTGTGCAAATCGATTTATCATGCATTTTATATTAACAGTATGCATACACATGAAAAACCACACAGTATCCTGAATTATTAGCAATAAAATATAGTAAATAATGGTTTTTCGAGCAATACCAATACCCTGATGCAATACTCAGACATTTTCCAGATTTCCTCTTCTGACAGTTGGTCGGATAAATCTCGTATTCTACTTTTATGGCCTTTAAATTAGATTGGGTGTTTTTCATGTTTTCTCGATGCAAAAAGGGATAATCTATACCTACAATGTTCGATGAACTCACTTCATAACAAATGCACTAATTAAACAAATATTTAAAATAGGCATGTTTAATTTTGAATACATATTTCTGACATTTTATAATCAATAAACAATGTTGGAAATTCCCTGCTCAAAATCAATTACATTTTTATTTCATTTCCAATCGACATAAAATATCGTGCCAACTTTCATTTAATAGTATTTTCTATTCAATATAAATCGACGTCGCGACCACTAGTCATCAGTTTTGCATTTCATCTCAATAATGCCGCTGTATTTCAGGCGTCTATGCGCATCATACGAACATTTCCTTGACGGCATCAGCGTCGTATTTTAAACGCGGTTTATATGCCTTCTCTCCGACGCTAACATAAACAAAGATGTTCGTTTAACTTCAGTTAAAAATTTTTTTACATCTCGGTTAGTGTGTGTGGTGCGTTAAAACTGTTGAATGTTGAGCCATTGGACGAGTTTCTTGTTTTGATGATTCTTCCTGAATAAATGTGTGTGTCCGAATGTTGTGTGTGTAAAATTCTGTAATTACCTAAAAGTTTCTAAAAGTGTTAGCAAGCAAATTGAAAATGGATTACGAAATGGTCATGTTTCCGGATCTTTTAACTTATTACGATACTGCATTGGTTTGTATATATACAATTTCTTTGTTATTGTGTGAACGGATTGCTGTTGGAATTTCTTTGATTAAAGCACAATAATTTGCTGTTTGAAATGATAATTTAGCAATCTCAAGTGTATACCGAACACATTATAGTTGGCATTTGTGAAAGTTCTGTGCAGCCAAACTTACAATTATTGTTGTTAAAGTTTAAATTAAGCACATAAAGAAAATTCATCGAGTCAATGAAGTGGATTGAGATGGCTTGTGAATGCATTCGAATGAGAATTTTGTGGGAACATTTTAATAGGCACACCATACAGCCACCAGGCCGCCCAGTATAAGAACGGAAAATTGCTAAATCGATGACGAAAACGACTATACGATGATGATGGTTTGGGCGAAAACTATTAAATTGAATGTTAAAACGATTCGCCGCCAAAAGCGATTGCATTTTCATTCCCCTTGCTTTTTCGCTCACTATACATTTTTGATTCATTTTTACACAATATATTTTATAATCTTATTTATGAGAGAAAAGAATTACGACGGGCATGTTGAAAATAACTTTTTTAAGTTTTAAGACGAGAGAGTATTGGCGCGTCTGCCTTTTCCTACGAATAAATTCAAGATAATATTGTACTTGTATTATGATAACACAGCAGATGGCCATTATTGCTGCAACGGATGAAACATGGTCGTTGGGACGTCGACGTTCACGACGACGCGCCATCATGTTCATATAGTAATTTTAAAATGTGTTTTAACTTTAAAGATTCTTCAAGAGCTCGCTCCTTCAACTACATCTCTATTCTATTGATACTTTTATCGAAGTTTCGGCCCCCCGGTCCGCTCAGAACATGGTACTCTTAAAATTGATTTATGTTGCAAATTGAGAGAATATGAAGCCCCCATATTTTTATTGACTTTCTATATTTTTCCTCCATCATGAACTTTAATCAAATTTCATCCGACTTACGTAAGAATATTTTAAGAACACATATTACTTTCGTACCAGTTGTATAGCAGCAGCAAAATCAATTCAAAACTGAGTCTGGCCGCTTTGTTGTACGTCATTTATAATAAATATAGAATAGTTGTCTCCTCGTACATCTATAGAGCTTTAGAAAATGTGTTCTTCAACATGACAGTAAATGAAGCATGTATTCCTAAAAACATTCACATTAAACTTGTGTATGTATAATGTATTCAATATGACAGTTTATAACTGATATTATCTTGCGAATAAAGGACATATCCGATACAAAGATGACACAAAGTACAAACAAATTACTTGGCTCTGTTATTTAAGAAGAAAAAAACATTCAACTGTGTGACGCAATGAAGACAGGTCATTGTTTCAGGGCCTTTATGGAAATCTGTGTGCGGTGTACGTAAATACCCGCAATGTGCGTTTTTAAGGTTTGTACTAGATGTGTAGGGAAGTGTGTTAGAGGAGCTCTGGATACATATGGTACAGTAAAGAGTTGAAATATGTAATATCAATAAACATGTGGGTTATTTTTAGGTCTCTAGTTCAAATATTTTTAATTGGTTAAACATTCCAGTTTTAAAATAATAAATAAACGCGGGTGTGTGTATATGCGAGTAGCACAATTTAGACGCGAATTTTTGCACGAGATATTTACATTTATTAAATTTGTTTTAAGCTCTTATACGCCCGTGTCTGTCCTATTTAGAGATCGTATAAAGTCGATTTGCTTATTTGCAGTGCTGATTTACAGTAAGTTTGATTCACGCAAAATTTCCTGTATTTAAATCGGAATAAATAAACATAGTTTACTTTGTGTGTTAAAAGTCCACTTTATTATACCGCTAAGAGATCCTTTGACGATACGCTGATGGTATATTTGTAATGACTATAAGTTTTGAAGTAAAAAAGGTATTTTTAATTAACCCCATTACACCTTTAATGTTATTGGACTATAAAAGTAGTTGTGTGTTTTTTTTCTGCGTCAAATGGAAATTCTTGTGAAAATTATAATCTTAATAACGCCATTAAGTTGCATGTCAACAAGCGGGCGCTTTACAATAGGTTGAAACGACATTTTCATACCTCATCATTTTCGTTGGATTTGTTATGAGGGGGTGAAAGACGACAACGATGAGGATAGAAAGGAGTTGTGGTGTGCGCGTAATAAAACACACACACAGACAGAAGACATCGACACACACACCAAAGACCAATTCACAAACACACGCAATGGGGGCGTCGCGACGACTCATCTTTTTAGTCGTTTCTGTTGTACCCGACAACAACGTGTTTGTTCTATTTTATGCACCATCTGGGAAAATTGTTTTTTAATTAAATCTTATATCATCGTGACTGCGAATGCGGCCAGGGATTAAATCAATTATTTATTTAGAACACTCTCATTCCACACTTACACAAGTTCGTTTGGAAGTTGTATTATGGGGGCGAGGGTGCGCGAAATTAAAAGCTGTCGGGAAAACATAATTGCTCATCGGAGCCAAGTAGAAACTACTCCGATGATGGTATGTTTCTTTTAGAAAATGACAAGTGAAATGGTTTTTGGTGAAGTGAGTATACTTTTCCGGCTGTGAAATGGCTAGATTGCATCGTGGAATCACGAGGAATCCAGGCCAAAGTCATACCAACACCTACTTCCAACATCTGATTAATTTGTGCATCACGGATACGTAATAATATTTTGTTCTCGTTTCATTTTGATTCAAAATAAATAAATATTAAATTGATAAATGTCATAAAATGGACCAAGGAAACGTATAATAAATTGTATTTCGTGTGTCTCATTTTCTATTCTAACAGATTCCGATCCTCCCAAAGGGCAGTCATATCGATTTTACATGCTAAACTTCTAACGAAATCCATCCGATTCGGTTCATTCCTAGTTTCACCTAACCCAACAGAACAGCGAAAGACTCGAGAAGAATAAAAAATACAAGGAGCTTAAACGGAGGAACTGAACAAATTGCTGCACCGAATAAAAGTAAAATTTTCAATATCTCATTATTCAAAGACCCTCTTTAGATGTGTGCTGTGAAATTTTCTTTAAAAAGTAATTAAAAAAATGTTATCGATAGGGGGCTAGAAGGGTCCAGGTTTTTGATTGATTGAAGCTGCGATCATTAAGGAAACTTCATTTACTTTACATATTACTCGTCCAATTTTTTTTATTCCAACAAACGCAAAACCGCTATTCGTCTATAGCGCTATCCAAAATTAGTGTATTCTGACATTCTACACTTATAACTTAATTCAAAAGTGAATTTTTCATTGGGAATAAAGAAAAAAGAAAAAAATGATTAAATGTAGTTTTCCATGTTAATAGTATTCTGAAATGGTAATGGTATTGTAATATGTAATTATGTCGAGTCTAATGTGGGCTTTCATCAATTCAATGAACTTCTGACAGTGCATTTACATAATTTCGTCGTCTATCAAAAGAGCAGAAATAAAAATCCAAAACATATAAAAAGTCCATCTAAAACGTTCTCATTTATTATTCCATCATATTTAATTTTGTTAGAGTAATTGGATTGCATATACTAGTTCAAATGGAAATTTACTTATTAATGCAACGGTACTGTGGTAAATATACAGCGGCATTTATTTGTAGAATGCACCATCATGATAAATGAATGTATTGCAAATGTTAGTTTTTGATGTATTGAATATTGGACTTCTGGCTAACGGTTGAAAGGCGTTGATGCATTGCCGGCAGTGTCAAGGTGACACTCGCAGATATATTGAGCGCAAAAGCGTCACTATAAAACCCACCCTTTGGCGAGCATCATTCCACCATTTACTACCCCCTAAAAACCGTCCAAACACCTCCACCAATAACACTCCTCTCTCTGTCGAATGCGACTGGGAAGATTGATGTATGCAAGAAAATATAACCGTGCTTTCCGATCGATTAATGTTGCTTTGATCATTCCTGAAACACACATGCCAACCGAAAACCTAATAACCTGTATTGCCTTCTTTAACAGGAAAAAGCCCTAATGCAGTTTTTTCCTCTAAAAAATCGTTTTCGTTTCGCTTGCAAGTATACTCACACATACATATATGTAGTTTGCGAATTGTTTTGACGCTCATTCATCAGACCTGTAATTGCGTTTTATTGTTCCAAGTGGAGTGTTTCAAAGTTAAAGGGGAAAATAGAGGAGCGGTTTAAATATTACACTTTAATCTAATCAAATTCATTTTGCAGGAATAACAAGCCATATACACACATATAGGGTTTTTATATTGGATGGATTATGGCTCAAGGGCTAGGATTTTAATTAAAAGAACTTTGACATTGTAATTGGCATGCTAGAGATATTTAATCATAATGATTTATTAGAGGATACAGTGATGTATTACATAATACAAGGGGATGCTAATTATCATTGATTATTGCTGAAACCATATCACATCCTGATCTGTTATCTCCAATTACGAAACTAAGCTCGTTATATCAAGATTTTGCCTCTCACACAATGGCCTCTTCATGATGCATTCAGTGAGATCAACACTGGAATTCTCTGGAGTTCAAGGCCGTCATGAATCTGTGCTGAATTAACAATAATATAAGAGTTGCAACTAAATCCCGAATCTGATTTTCTGCCAAATCGCGTTGGAAAACGTCCCCACTCATCCTCTCCCTCAAAAGTGTTTTATTTTATATGAAGTTTAGAATGGAAGAAATATCACTACAAATGAAGTGGAACTCGCCTTTGGAGAGTGTTTGATTCGTCTCCAATTCCTAATTTATTTGGAATTCCATTCGATTTACTCTTAGCCCCTTTATTGGGATATTCTATCAGTTGTATCAGTTTTCACAGTATGTTTAACATGAGCGAAAGACAGACACCAAAATAATACACACTCACACAGACAGTAGAGAGTTTAATGTTCAGACGGTACTATAAAATGATATCAGATCGTATTTATGACCTTTTGTAGTGAAACTCCAAATGTTCTCCCTTTTGGAACAAAATAGATATATAGAAACAATCCATTCATATACATACAAGAGCGAACTTCTCTTGGAATAGTGGTAATAGTATTAGAGTAGAGAGTAGATTTCAGCTCATCCGGTGAGTTTCGTCTTCGCTTAAGAATAATGAGAATGTTATGGTGATGAGGCTTGGGTTTACAACCCCGATATTAAGCATGGATATTAGCGCTTCCCTCTTTACCCTATAGACGGGGTTGATAATCTGCCAGGTGGCACAAGTGATCAAGGTATTGTCTACTGACATTATTACTTTAAGCTCGAACGTTGTTGGCTTTGAGGGTGGAATTATTTATGCGATTTTATATTGGCTTTTTTCTCCATTCACATTCATTAAATATTAATAGTCGTACTATTCTATATTAAAGTGGAAAAGGAATTAATTTAAGTACATTGAAATGGAATTTTGCTCTTTCTCTCTCTCTCCAACTGCATATAATGGATTTTAATTTATTATAGAAGCCGTTTGATGATAGTTAATTAAATTCCGCATTTACAGTTGTTACAATTTTTTCGGTCGTTTTATTATTTATTTTCAATAAAACTTGGGAGTCTTAATAGTCGTTTTTAAAGTGAAAAAGTTTGGCAAAATGTTTCATTTGTCGACGGTTGTTGTTGAATCCTTCGTGGAATACAATCCGAGTGTATTCATCATTTTATAATTACAATTTAAATGCTTCAGTAGGTGTTAAAAAATTTATCATTTTTTTTCACATGAAGCTTAAAACGTTTGTAATTCCCTTGGATTTCAAAACATATGTTTACATTAACACTTTTTCACTTATTTTTACGACAAGCCTATTTGGTCACACTCGTCGCGTGTTAAAAATTCACCCAAATACGAACATAGTTGAATTTTATCCACCACCGGGAGCAAAAAGCGCGCTCTCTAGTCTGTGCTTTTTTTGGAAAATTACAAATCGCAGAGGTAGTATAGCGGAGCACTGGCGAATAAGGGGCGCGGAAAATCGATTTAAAGTGAGGGTGAAAATTGAGAGGCATGCCATTTTATTGACTACAAAATGATGAGTAGTTTTTCTTTATCTCTTATCACGTACGTCTCCATTAAAGCAGACAGCTGACGAAAGTTCTAAACTGTGTGACGTGTAGTGGTTCGGCGGGTTTGTATTGTGCGTGCGTAATCTATAAAATGCCGGAGCCCGGAAAATATATGTATATCGTGAGTCTGTGCGAGTTTCCCTAATGCTTCTCTTCCTGTTGTGCCTTGGATTCATAACAATGGATTTTTATATTTAATTTTACACACACCCAACACACACTCGACAAGAAAATATATTACAAACTAGGTTGCATTTTTTCCCCTTAGTTCCGACTGCCTACCCCCCAAGAGCACTCAAAATTGGCGTGACCTTTACGATAATTCAGTCGACAGTATCTACTTAATTGGATATTTTATTAACTCACTGCTCTCTCCTATTCTTTACGACTTTTCTAAATGTGTGGTAATTTATTAAGACTGTAAAAATGTATATTTCTTATTAGAGGAGAGCGCGCTTTTATTACTTACCACTTGAGCGAAAAACTTGCACACTGCTTAATAAAATTCTAAAATTATTTTGGAATTTAAATGGTCGACTTTGAATACAATACTGGGAACACTGATATAGATAGATTATATAGTATTTTCAGCTTCCCCAAGCGTGGAGTATTATTTAAAGAATTTTATTTGTCCAAATGGATTCATGACCAAATGCAATGGTAAATAGAGTCGACTTCAGTTGAAATATTCAATAGACGGCCTGTCAGATGTCAAGCAGTCAACCATTATTTTAAACTTCAACACTCTCTTTGTGCTGCTACATTAATAATTACTATTCATTTTTAGCATATCACATTTTATTTAAGTTGAGCAACGGATCAGTCGTTGTTTTAATTAAAAATGAGTTGCTTTTCCTCTACACTCAGACTGCTCAGAGAACAGTTTCTGATTTATTGATCGAACATAAAGGCAAGAAGTACTGTTGGTTGTTAATTTTTGGAAATTCTTTTAATTTCAAATCGAGTTTATGTGTTTGAATTGAGAGCAACTTGTTATTAGAACTTTTAGATGACAATGTTCTCTGAGGTTATTTACTTTCAAACAAAAATACACTTGTGTTCACTTTTATAAACTAGACAATTTCTAACTAGTGTTCGGTTTGTTTTGCAATAGACCTCGTAACCTCGTCGATTTTTCAGCAATAGACTATTATATTTTATTATTCGTTTCCTAATAATAAAAAGTGCTTGGTACAAAATAATTTTATATTTCATTAAAGCTCCTTTATTTTCAGCGTGTCACATAAAGATATCACTATACGCCACCATCAAATGTGGACGAACTGTGATGAGAATTTTTTTATTTCTATGTTGATTTATTCCCTTTGATCCCTAGCACCAACTAAACTTCATTGACAATTTCAAAAAGCTTTTACTCACTTGTATAATGTCGTTTACTTAAAGTTATTTGGTCTGTCATCGATCTGTTTAATGTGCACCGTGTACACTAATACTAAATCTTTCAGGGTGTGTACTACTTGCTAGATTCTACACCCATTTTTATCTGAAAGACAAATTGGTGCTAATAATAAGGATATACAGGAGAGGCATTTCAATTTGCGTGAACTAAATTAATATGACGAGAAGGAAATCTTTTTAATTAGCAATGTAATTACTTTAAATCTTAATGAAATCATGCGATATTGTAACAATTGTTTTCTGGAGACTGAAAACAGACACATACACAACAATAATAACGCAATCGTGAAATATAATTGTCCTTTTCAAGTTTTTAATCAGAAATTCCGTTCGCATCGTGCATTCCGGAGAATAATAATAAAAAGAGCCACTAAAATTAAAGGCACATACACATAAATGTATAAAAAATACTGGAAATAAATATGCATCAAGCACGTTTTTTTTTGTTAGCTTCGGCTATACTCCCCCAGTTTAAAAATGGATTACAACATGGCTGGTAGATTTAAAGAGAGATGTATAGGACTGTACGAAAAGAAATGGTATGAGTTGGAGAGTTATATTGTAAAACCATAGTCGGAGTATAATTTGAATGTGGCTGTAAAAAGGATACAAAAAGTATTTTTTGAAAGGATTACACGATTAACAGATACATGTGTACACATTATATAGCGGCGTCCTTTTTTCTTCCTTGCAAATAAAAAAAAAAGAAAGGAATTTAAACACAAAATTGTATGGTGCGGCTGTATGGCGCTTTTTTGAAAAAAAATTTAAGACTATAAATATCCCAAGTTGGTCGCATAATTAAAGGATACTGATTATATTAGCGGCTATTTACACAGGACGTAGCTTAAAAGCGACTTAATTTACAATTGTAATTTTCCACTTTTTAAGCTTTATTATTCGAAATAAAAGCACAAGTCAAACGAATCAATAAAGCGTCGCCCCTTTTTATTAATAATGTGTTTCTCTTTTTGTTCCAGGTAAGTTCCTACCTACCAATATATAAATGCTCGAAACGTTTTTATTGAATACTATAAAGGCGAGTATAAAGGTAAGAGAATGTTATTAGCGATATTACATTAAAATTGTATGTCTGTATTGTCATCTTTTTTGAAATATGTTTCGTTGTATTTTTCATCGCGCCCAAATCCAGAGGAAAAAATCAACGTTCTAAATTTACGCTCGACTGGTGGCGGGAATTTGGCGATTGAATTCTGATCCGTGTTCGATGGTGGATTTTCTATATATTTTCTGTTGTTTTCCCTTTTGTATTTTATAAAACCAACACATTCAGCCATATATAGCGTTCTCTCTGTTGTGTATAAATTGGACAAGTTTTAAAGCCGTAGGGCCTGAATTAAAGTTGGATTTACACCAACATTGCACCCTTCACTGCTACCGCCGCCAACATTTTAGGTAAAAAGGTATTCTGCGAAATACACAGAAGCATCGCACAGAGGGAATGCGGTTTGAATCAAATTATACTGTTCATCTTGTCAGAGAAATTCCCGAGGATTGTATCAGGTTTGTTTTAAATTAGATGGGTCATGTTTTCTATCTCAACGCCACGGTGAAAACTGTTGTTGTATGGGCATGTGAGCTGGAATATAACTTCATATATGGGAAATGTTTCTGGTATTATGGGTTCTCTCCCTTCAGCTGTGTGTTTATGTATGTGTGGGGCATAAATGTGAATGTCCGAAAGCTCAGTCGGTTGCCCATTTTGTATGAAATTTTTATTACATTTAGTAGGGACCGAAAAACGGTTGCGTTGAATTTAATGGCCATGTTCGATCTGTTTACTATATAGATAATGGTTCATTTTCAATTTTTTGCAATAAGTATTCAAAAAAAACTGTTACAGTGCTACATAATTTGACCTAGGCTTACTTTCTGAAAGGATATCCGTTTTATACAAGGGATACATTTAAAAAATCATCAAAATAACATTTCTATTTGCAGAAATATATACCTTATGTGTGTAATACCGAACAAGCTTTATATATTTTTACAGAAGAAATTAAATAGAAGAAAGTAGAATTTGTACTTTTTTGGGGAAGTCTAATGAGTTTTTCTGACGATTTTTATGGGCAAATCCAAACGACCAAAAATAGTTGTTAATGCTGTTTGAAATTTTCGTAAAGGTTTCTATTCTAATTAGCAGCGATGAATAGGAACGGGATATTCATTTACCTTGCAATTTCTATGTAAATTACCTACTTGAAACATCTAATATAAGTGCATTTTTCCCATGAAAAATAATCTGTAGAAAACAGCCCGAACAACATTGCATGTATTATATTGTTTTTATGCAAAGTGAAACATTTTAAATATAGCCATGCTAAATACTAAATACCTACATCTATAAAGTTTTCTCTTTTTTTTCTTTAATAAACACTAGCAGGTAGGTTTAGTGCTACAAATTTATTGTTATTTCTGTGATTTCGTGTTTGCAAAATTCTATATAAGTGTTGCCATATTTTCATATTGATATTATCTTTCATAAAAGGAAATGGGATCTTTTTATATCTCGTTTCTCTTGTATGTTTGTGGACGAAACAATATGTGGGGCGTGTGTGTATAGCCATATATCCGTAATCCATCCACGTGCTCTGACAATTCTAAGAACAATCGGGCTACAAAACTCAGATGAACCATAAATAATAGAAATATGTTATGTCGGTAGTAAATATAAATCTTAGTTCTTAAACGTGCAGAGAAATATCGAACATTATATATGAGCATGCTTAATCGACTCAATGAATCATTCAAATCCGCTGTAAAACAGTTATAAATAATACAAGCTGGTGTACTAGTGGGAGAGGCATGAACCTTCATACCGTTCTAAAAACCTACCTACACATTTCGACTATATAAGCGGCTAGTGCTCTATATGCCTATAGACTCGGGATTCGTTGAATGTTTTTCCAACACTTGCACCTGCATTCTGGTGCAAATGCATCACTTTCGATAATGATCGATATTTTTAGATTGAAAACTTTGATTGGATGCAATTTGTAGAGCTTAATGTTCGACGTAATTAGTTTCTAAAACGGAATTATTATTAGTTTAATCGATGACGAAGAGAAGAGGGTGATTTAAAGGGTGAAGATGTCAATTTCAGACCTTTGTAATAGATCTCCTTGCAAATTGCGCAAATAACACATTTATTTTTATTAGAAAAAGTGTCGGGTATAAAGTTTAAGTTTTAACAACAAAAAGATGCAAAAATGAATAGATTAATTATAGTCCAAAGTGAAAGAGTTTTTCATTGGATCCGTTTAAAAACTTTCCATAACAAATTAATCAAACTAACTAGTTTGGTTGAACAATATAATAAAGAGAGAGTCGGGGGCAGCAGATCGAGCGTATGTTGATGGCTTTAGCCCTATAAATTGCATCCATCGTATTGTTTTATTATGGAACACTTCAAAAACAAATGGCTACATCCTTGAAAATGTGTCAGTCATTTTGAGGACAAATGAACCAAAGTACGTCAACAACAATGAAACTGTTCCGAATTGTTCGCGACATTCACTATTTATCGCCTAATACTTAAAAGTTTCGCAAACAAACCTCCACCCCCTTATCTCTAATATAATCAGTTTTTATAATATTCATATCTGTTGGACGGGTGGGAAGTATTACGGTTTCTTTAACTCTTTGTTGTGTTAAAAAACCACACATAATACGTAATTCTTTATATGTGTGTGCTTAACCCAGATTCGTGCGAAGAAGAACACCCTATATATGTAAAAATAGGTACGGAGGTGTAAATTAACCAAATTTTATGGCGGAAATAAATTAGAAACCATTATAATATATAGTACATTGGCTTCGTAAATATTTGCTGAAATAATAGTATGTATTTCGAATTTTTAAAACGAAGTAGAAGTTTGCATGCTGTAAAAAGATATATGTGCAAGGAAATTCAATTCATTGCATGCTCTATTAAACAATGTTTACAAAGTTCACACCCTTATAAAATAAATATATAGTGTTTAAACCGGTTGGGTTTCTTTTTTTTCCTTTTTTGGTAAAAGAATCGATTGGAAATCCTCTTTGAGGACAATTAATTTTCGGTGTTCATTTCACACTTTATTGTCTAGTTTAAGAGGAAGGTGTAATAATTTTTGAAAAAATACTAGCAAAGAGATAAACTGTAAATCAAATTGAACACCCGCTGAGGATTGGTAAATTATACTCCTACTACAAGAAAGATGTAAATGCCCTTATAAATGTTTCCTTTTATGCCAGAATGTCTAGAAATTTATGTGGTTTTTTATTCGTCTCGCAGATTTATATAAAACTCGATTTTTAACCATTTTTATTCAGTATACATTTTGCCCACACACACCAAACATTTAACAGTTTTTTTTATACAAAACGATGACCATCGGAAACGAAAATTTTCGCCTCTCCGAAATTTATAGTTTTATTTTGGATGTAAAATAAACGAAATGTTTTTATTGACACTTATCGTTTGGGAGAAAGTTGCACCATTTACTTTTATGTCGCCCCATAGGGTTCTTATACACATCTATTATTGGATTACAATACGTTCTTTTAATTTCCAGGTGTGAGCAATAGAAAATAAATATCAATGTACATGAGGGAAAAAGTGGGAAACTCGGAAAAGAATCGATTTTTAACACCATATATTGATATAGGATCGAATTGATTAGTTTATAAAGTTATAAAGTAAAGTTGTGACAGGAAAAATATTAATGAAAGCCTTTTCCTCTATAAAATACATCCAATATGTTATGAAATGGTCGTGTTTATAGGGAGGCAAGATTGAATTCTTGTTTAACAATACGTGTGGATATAGAGAAAAAGAGTGGAGCTTTTATGTGATCGAGAAAGCCACAACTAACAAACTTTGTCAATAAATTATTATTGAAAATCATTAATCTTTATTATAACTGTCTCCCTACAATATGTAGAAAAATGACAAAATTTTCATTAAAACTTATAAATAGGCGCATTGTGCCGGTCGAATTTCAGGAAATGCAATTTACTATTCATTAAGTCCGCATATGATAAAAGTAGAGGAAGGCTATTTTAAGTGCATTATATACGGAAAAGTGTATGTATTTTATTTATGTATATTATTGTGTAGAACCAGGGAACACACAAGTAGAATTTTATTAATATGCAATTTGGTTAATGGATTTCTAAATGTATTGGGTGCTTAATAATATGTCCTATCCGAATATTTACTACATTATTAATAGCCTATTAAATGGTTCCCACTAATGGCATACAAACATTGTAAATATTCTGTTTTATTATAAATTATTATATCCCGTTTAATATAGTTTAATCTCGGTTGAAGTAAGATCAAAATTAATGGGTCTACATATATAAAACATACTCGCACAAAATTATTCAACATTCAAATAACAAAAGCACAGGACTTAATCAGTGACTAATTTTTTTGCCCTTTAAGGGCGCACCTGAAAAATCCTTTTTTTAATGCACCCATTTTTGTATGATCATAAATTATGTGGGCAAATTTTTCAAGGAATATAAATGATAGAAAATATATAACGATTGTGAATTAACCAAAGAAGTGTAGCAACGCAGAGAGAAGAGAGAGTAGCCCAGGTGGCTTGAAATCATTTATTACTGAAGCAGGAGGACCAGGTGCAACTATAGTTCGATCCATTAAGGTCCTTTAAGCAAGCGAAGGTCCTGCATACTTAAGTTTCTCGACTTGTGTGTGCATTCATTGCCCATAGCTTTATCCCTCATTCCTCCCAGTTTGGTCCTTGTAGGATCAAACTGTTCAATAGCTTTAAGGAAACTTGTACATTATGTCTCTAGGGGACAGACGACGGTGCTTTCAAATTAACATTTTCCGCAAATTTATTCGCAAACTTTTGCTTACTAAGAAAACTACATTTGCGCTAATCACAATTGTGCTTTGGCTTTAGAAGTAAATAATAAGGTTCCATTTTTCTATTGTATTGATTCACTCACTTTTAGCGTTTTTACGAATTTATTAAAGACTATAAGTGTTTTTCCTTGTACATAATGCAATTTTGTTTTATTGTTATCGACGGAATGCTGCTGTTTGTTAATCTCATTGAAGGCGATGTAATTGGATTGGAGAAAATTCAGTTAATCAAAAGGATAAAAACTTGACAATAAGGATTTTGTGTAAAGTTAATGATAAAAGTTTCTAGTTTTTGAGGATAATTGAAAATATTGTAACTTTTAATAAGATTATTATGATTAAGTTTCGTAGAACGCAAAAAGAGAGCAATAAAGAAGTGGTTCCGCGAATTTTTCGTTTTCTTCTCAAATTTTTTTCTGAATAAATTATTCTTTTCTTGCTTTTTCATTTTATGAATTAGAGAACGGGGACCTCTTTTTGTTACAAATAATTAAACTTGGGAACGCTTGGACCATAATTGAGAAGTATGGTGCTCGATATTATATCAAAGGCTCGTTAAAAACTTTCTGAATAGGGAAAAGGGTTCCCTTTATGTAAGGTAAGCACGCCTCTGACAGAACTCGCAATTATTCCAACGTTTGTAATTACAATCATTTGGGATATTTACAAGAAACGCATTTCATATAAATTTATTTAAACATTGTCCTTTCAAATTCGACGTAATTATGTGTCCTCCTTTATTCTCTTTCCTCACTGGCTCTGAGCCTAGACGGGAAAATTGCAAAGTTTTTTTGCTACACAAAATTCGCTCGTTTTTCTAGTGTGAAAAAAGTTTGCAGGTCAAGCGTACCCAAATAACGGAATCGTTCACGCTGGCTGAATTTAGAAAAGCCCTTTCTCCAGGACTCTTGCCTCTAATATTTCGCTATCATTATAACGATGCAATCATTTTTTTTCGTTTCCTTTTTAATTTTACCATACCCCATCTCTCTATTCACTTTGCCTTTTGATCTCGTATACACAATATACTGAAATATTCAAGTATATTTCTTATGAGAAATGTTTACAGCCATTTTGGGAATTTAAACCCAATAAAGGGAATATTAAATTATCAGACGTGTGAAAATGATGTGGCGGTTTGAGCATGGCGATTATCAGGCCAGAATGTGAGGCTTGTCCTTTCAATTCCCTCCAACATAAAGACATCAAGTGAACGATTATGGTACCATGGATCTGTCAGATCAATTTTTTCCTCCAAACACTTTCGACTAGAGAAAAGTTTTAATCGAACATTTAGGTACTCTTCTAGTAGAACGGTTTTGGATTACGACGTGTTTTGTTTTTTACCGTTATCATATTCTCGAGGGATATCAAGTTTCCAGTTCACAGAAACACTTTCATAAATTACTTTTACTATTATGCCTGTTCTCATATTGACCGTTTTCAAAGAGCAACTCAGTGGCGTAGCTTACAAGGATGAAATCGGATCGGTCAGAGTGTTGGAGGGCGAAAAGAATCCTTGCAAATGGTGCAACTCTGAGTAAAAAGGTTGGCTGGTGCAGTGACAAATTGAAATTAATTTTTAATTTCGTTTTTTAAAGCGATTCGAAGTGTATAAAAAGTGCACTCGTTGGAGCGTTAAATCAAATGAGAAAAATTAGTCGTGTGCTCGTGTGTAATTCTCGTGTGGATGCAGGGAATGTTGCTTACTTGCCACTTTCACTGGCAGTTTATTTGCAATAAGTTTGCAATATATGTTGTAAAATCTGTAGAATATTGCTAGAAAATTTCATATTATTAATGACCTTAATACGCGCTCAACCAGGCAACAGCTTTCCAGTCTGGTAGTCGCTCAACATGTGAAAATTCCCAAAGGAACCGACACAATCCCAGTCGTTCGCCAAGCGCTAGTACACTTCGCATCCTTTCTTTTACACTAAATAGTCCATCCTTCCATTATGTTGTCAATTATTAAAATGGCTCATTGTAAATGTCACAATTTAAATTGGAAAACTGTCGAGTCCAATTTCTTTACTATAAGTTAGATGAGTGATTTTCTATTTAGTTTTCCTACAAAGTCCTTCTAGAAGGAATTTCTTGAATTAGTGAGAGGTTCTTCTATTGCCCTATAAAATTCTTTATTAGTTTTATGATTTATTTAAATGCAGCTTATAAATTTTAGAGACCCTCTCCAAGCAGGTAGCAGGTAATGAATATTATATTATTGTGCATTAAATTCAATTCGCAGGCAAAATTTTTATAAAAAATGAAAAGTACCATCCTGCAACCCTCATCACTGCGGTATGATTTACAATCGAATATGCTATAATTTTACATACACAAGATTTTTTTCCCTTGTTACTCGTACCAAACGATTTAAGAGGAAAATATGAAATTTTTAAATTTACATGTCCTTCATGTTTTTTTTTCTGCCCTTGTGTGTTACCAATAAATAATCGTATATTTGACAATATATATATGAAAACTGGGGTACTATATACTGGTTAAAAGTTTGCCGCCATAAAGGATAAGCGCGTTTCAGACAGATATATGAGTTTTAAGTCTGTGCTAGGGACTCCATATCGCATATTCACCCTGCAAAAATTCTACTAACACTAAAAATACGGCCATGAAGTAATAAAGTGTAAGCGACATTCTGTCACGTGTTCTAAATTTATACTACGTTAAGAGATTACTATATACGTTTTTATTTACTCTTATGAAGAAGCAAAACATATACATGGTGTCGTCTTGCGAGAGCTTTTATTAAATTTCCTCCTACTTTTATTATTTTTCACAAAACAAGAAATGAGAGTGCGAGAACTGTTTTATCTGGGGAAAAAATGAAACTACACATTCTCTGCATTTAATACATTTCATCATATATTAAATCAGAAAACTGGGCGAAATTTATTATTTATTCAGCTGGCAGATCAGTTCACAAGAGAAATAATTAACACAAAAAAATATTATAAATCAAACTTTTTCTGTTCCTATATGTAAGATGTTTTTCTAAAGCAAGTTTTATGATCCAAACGATATTTCCATCTTTCAAATGTCCTCAGCTTTCAAATTATATATTTCATCCTTTTGTTTGTACGATTTTTAGACACCCTACAGTTTGAGGAAAATTTTTCTAGACTTGCTGTGCTCTGCGGTGAAAACTTTTTCCTTCCAGAATATATCAATTTTATATATTTTTTCCACTGTTGTGGGGAGGGTGGTAAGACAAGGTACCGGCATTTGCACACATACAGTTCTGCGAAAGTGATAAGTGAGCAGGCAAATAAAAGTCCTTTTACACTGGTTAACAATTGGACAAAAAGTGAGTGTATGTGGGTCATGTATCCTTTTATATCTTCCGAGTCTTATTACATACATGCGAACATTTTATATATTCGTAGAACGTTGTTTGTCAAGAGTGAGTGTTGACCCAAATATGGAAACCATTAGGAATAAAAAAAGACGTTTCGTGTGTGCTATTGCACTGTTTATGATGCATAATAAAATTTACAATTAGGTACAATTTAAGTGTAATTTGTGTGCATGGGTTAATTGATTTGCCGATGAGAGGGGGCAGAGCTTTTTGCGAGCTTTCACGTTAATTCCATAGGAAAAATTGTTCCACCAGTCGATATTTATGTGACTTTAGCAAACAAAACGAGTTCAAATGGCATAGATAAACCTGACAAGTTTTATAACTTTGGAATTTTAACGGTCAGTTTGTTGAAAACGAATAAGAACCAAGCGGTAGGGTGATGGTATAGTGAATTTTACAGCGTGCTCGTAAACATTATGCCAACTGCCAGCATTGTTATCTGGCCGCTCCCCTTTATAACTAATCAATGATCAAAGAAATAGATAAAAAGTATTTTTCCTTGTTTTTTACCAGCTCTGACATTTCTATCATCTTATTCGTTCATGACTTTATGACTTTCTCTGTTCACGAATATACGAGGAAAAAAGACAAATTAACTGTGCATCTACAAATTGCTTCTTTTCTGTGTAGAATTTTTCAAATTTGCATGATATCCTGGCAGCAATGCTTCCTGAAAAAAACAACACTATATTGTTAATAGTGCTTCATTACGTTAATTCCAGCTATATTTTTTATTGTTTAACGTACTCCAGGCATGAAACATTTTAACAATATTAATATATTTTTATTAATATCATGTAAAACATGCACTGAACATTGTGCTTTTATCCGTTTGCGTGCATCGTACCATTTGAAAAATGGGAGCTTTAGATAATCCATTAGTCATTGTAATTGAATTATAATATTGTTCTAGTACCTAGTCCGGTTGATGTAGCTAACGCATAAATTAATGCCGATAATCCTGTATAAAAGTCAAACAAACAAAAATACAAAAGCGTGCACGCACTTGAATTTTTCATAAAAATTGTTATGGGTAATTAGATTTTTTAGGGAAGCTTTCGATAACATACAAATGTCTAGATAATTTGTTGTTTCCAAAGCAGGGAAAAATGTTCATGATAAGGAAATAATAAACAAAGGGATATAAATTTTTTATTATTTCACTCTACAAATTTATGATCCATATATCAGAAAATGTGATCTAAATTCTGTTTTAATTAGAAAAGAGGAAAAAAATCGTTTGGTTTATATTAGAAGAGAAGAAATTGATTACCATTCAAAGTGTACATAATAGAACCAACAATGTAGTGTAATTTAGTTGTTGTGAGACAATATTGTGCGTCTGTTAATTTAGTAAATAGCCCTCTGTACATACCAGGCAGCATGTATTGTAAACTTTCTATTACAACATGCAATCATTTTGTTTTCGTAGATCGGTACACATGTTCCAGATTTCTGATTGATGGAGGCGCGGACAATTTGTACCATGCACACACACATATATACTACACGTACATGTATTCCAGGTCTGCCAACACATTACAAACTTATACACACAGATTTTATCTTTAAACTCACTTGTATGTGTATATGTGGTGGTTAATTCGCGTGCTGTGTAAACGTTTACACCCCAACCATTATACAATTTATATGTAAATAGAAATATTATTACCTATAGACTGTATATATGCCAGGGAGCTCACTAATTTTCCTAGCCATACACACAAAAACGTTTCATCTTTTTCCATTTATGTACCTTTAATTTGTTATTATGTAATTAGGGATCCAAAATGGACGGTAAATTAATTAATCACGTGATTTTTTTTTAAACCCATTTCATTATAAAATCATCTGGTGTCGACAGTTTGGCAACATGAAATTTCACGAAATTCGTATTACTGTGTAACGTTAATTGATGTGTGAATTTTTTACTTACCTGTGAATTTGGTGTGGTATTGAAATGATTTTATATTATTATACAGCAAAAATGTGTGTGTACTGAAAGTTTAAATTGATTTTAATTAAATTGTAGTCAATAATGGGCGGTAGTGGGTGGTATAGTTGAGCTTTATTAAAAGTACATTTTAATGAGTGCGAACTACGTTGTAAAAGTTATTAAACATGTATGACTTGTATGAGGATTTGAACCCTTTTAGTAATAATGCTCAACTTTGGCATGCAAGTGCTGTAAAGCTCGCTTTATATTAAATAATAATAAACACAGAAAAAATGTCAAGTTGATGGATTTTCTATTATTCTATTGCTGTGAAATTAAGTTTAATGATATTTAATAATGTAAATAAGAGCGTGCCGTTCGTTTTCAAAGCTCCATATGAATCTTCATGAAAACTCAAATGTTCAGACAAAAAGTAATATCATTTCCGATAGCAACTTTCGTACTCGTATAGTTCACCTCTCTTATAGAAAGCGCAATAAAAAAGGAAAAGGACTTCATTAAACATTTGCATATAGAAAAGGAACTGCCGACTTAAAAGTTTTCCGATTTAAATAAGAGAATAAAACGGCCAACGACTTATAGGAAACACTCAAATAAATTAAAATAATTAACAGGAAAAATCTTTGATCGAAGTTACAAGAATGTGTGGATGGTGTATCTATAATACATAATATATAGCGGGTTTAATCAAAAATTTAAATGTATATTTTTAGCAATTTATTATTAAAAAAAAACTTGGAGATGTGATTACTTGATTTCAAGCAGATTTATGAAAGTTTAAAATAACTTTTCGTGACTACCAGCTATATTGTTTTCATTTTTTTTTTCTATTTTATATATCACATCCACTTTTGATTACTCTACTTTTATTCTTATGTACAAACAAATAACAAAATAAACCATAGTAAATATTTATATTAAATTTGGTAAATGGATTTTTCGAAACAGTCTGTTTTTTATTAGGTTACAGAGTGAAAATGCAAATAAATTTAGTGATTTCCAACAATCGATATCAATTTTAGAAAATTACATAAGTCAATTTAAATTTATTCGGTACATACTTTTTACATTACGTACCTACCTATACATATGGAGGGAAATTTTAAAATGTCACTAACAATAGAATAAAATTGATTTTCCCATAATAAAACAATTAAATTAAAATCAATGAACTCTTTTTATAATCCTGTCAGTTTTGAAAACATGTTGTGAGTGGTGTGTGTGTTTTGTGGTAGTTTTTCTCACACCTCCCCCATTGAAAAGCGCTTTTAAAGTAATTATTAGAAAAGTTTTTTTGGCGTGGCACTAGAAATGTGACGTTAAATTGAATTAAATGTCTTGCAGACAAAATTTCAACTAGTTATAAAACAGATTTTTGTAATGGGTTTTTGTCGGTGGCCAAATTTGGGCGAAAGGCCACTTTAAACACACATCACAATTAATTATAACCAAATGAGAGTTTTACACTAGTGGAAGCAGAAGGGTCGCTCATTCTTAGTAAAACACATGAAATTACACATATATAAGAAAATGTGCGACAATTTTCGGACATAATTTTAATTAGAAATCCTAATTTTCCACAAAGTTAAACTGGGTGTAATATAAAGTCGTCGTGCTGAGATTTTGATGCACAGTCTGCACTTTTTGTCAAAATCTCGGCTGAGTGCGGACACAGCGGATTTTAGTAACTTGAGACTTGTGTGTTAGGAGAATATAGAGGGTGAAAAACGGAAATAAGGGGGATGAGAGTTTCAGTTTACACAGCACAATTTAAAGAAAATGCCCTAGTACTTTATTTGAATGTTTCCAACAAAATACCGGAGCTTTTCTTCTAATTAAAACTCTATTCCATGTGCTTATCGTGGCCCCATTTTTTTTACTATTTTTTCCATTCGTGCTTTGTACATTTTCAGCATCTCTGTCCTACTATATACCCACATGCACATAGTCGTGTATTCGAGAATTTTAATTGCACACTAACTGAAAAATTTTACATTTTAATTTTATAATTAGCCGCCAGTTATTGTTTAAAGTTCTTGAAAAGAAAATTAAAGTTGCATACTGCACTCGTAAATTACATTTTCAACCTTTTTACGAATTTCACCATCCTTTCAGTTTTGTAATTTATAAAATACTATTAATTACGTTAATTCAACAATGCTCGGATTTCATACATACATTCCTACATAATATACATGGCGAATAATTCATGCGCGATTTTAGGCGAATTAACTTTAAGCACAGTCCGCACTGCAAGTTCTCTCCATTGTGTGATAATATGAGGAAAAATCCTCTCTCAGCTGTGCACTGAGCCCTGCGAAAACAGCAGCAGGTGGACATTACAAGACATGGATATTCCCCAGTGGACACAAAGTCCCATATGGTACAGCGCGCCGTATACAGCTTCCTCTCGAAAGAAAACAGAAGGAGGGAAGAAAAATTGAAATTAATTACTTACAAGCAAAATCGTATTACAACCATTCTGATTGAGTTATTATATAAAGAAGAAACTTTTCAGTAATAATATCGTGCAGCAATTAAGGTGTATTGCCGTTAGAGAATCCCCAAGTTACCCAGCGTAAAAACGTTATCTGGCTATATTGGCGGTCTGTGCTATTCGTGAATTATTAGCTATACAGTTCATTACACAAAGAGCCTACATCCCTTGTATAAGCAATTAACAAATGTTTAATTAATACAGCGTCAGGTTTAATAAATGTAACAACAAAATTGTCGAACATATCCCAACCCCTTCTTCCATCGAGCTTTTGGAAAACTCTATTAGGTACCATGCATCATCGGAAAAATAAGCCCTTTGTCTCAAAAATTCCCAATCAGGAATTATCTGTAATTGTATTGATTCTGTGGAGGTTCGATAATTTATTAATTAATGTTATGAACTGTTAGAGAAAATGAGAACGTAATTTGTTTATTAAAGTATTGAATTACATTATAAGTTGTAAATTTGAACCACTTTATGGTGTGTCGGCATCAGTTGACTTTGTGACTGAATATATGGCTGTTATTTTGCCTACATCTTATCACAATTTATGGGCTCTCTCAACTGCTGACCATATTCAATATGCGTTTTAAAAATTCCACTTATATGTAAATATTCATTCTCACTCTCAGTTCTCATCAGTTGATCTTGAGCCATTGTCAAGGAAAGTACTATTTCGTACAAAATGTTTCTTAAAAATGTGTATTATGTTCTGTTTCCTATTTTACTTCACCAAATATCACAGGTAATATGTTAATTTATTGTTTATAATTATGGACATTGAAATAAGTTGTAATGATGGCTGATGATTACTTTATTCGACGTGATCCTTTTGATCAGCCCGAGTGAACTATACAATGTGGAAAATGCTGTGCCAAAATGGCCTTTTAATTGCATTTGTATGTTAAACAACGCCACAACAACAACCACATTTAACCAAACACTCCCCTCATACATACAAAGCATTTTGTTGTAATACATGAAAATTGTTCAAATATGTGTCGAAATTATAGTTCATGTTTGGATAATAATCAGATTAACGATCTGCCCTTTCTACTGGTAATGTATAATTCTGTTTTTATTCACACTTTGATAGATGGAAATGAAATCGGGCAATGCGTGCCTTACAAATTCACTTCCTTTCAACATATATCTTCGGTAAATCAAATGAATCCTGAATGGAATTAAAATACTCACAAATTTCACACTTTATTACCACAAATATTTGGTTGTAGGAAATATTATTTCGATTGTTAATCGTTAATTGTGCGGCTTACATCAATATAATTGGGCGCCTGATAAGGTGCACGAATCGCACCTTGAAAACAGTTTCAGGAAGTCGTTTATTTATTTGGAAGAAAGGTGTTAAAATATTATATAGAAGTTTGAATGGGAAAAAGTGTGTTTAATCAAGTGGCAGATTTTTCGGTGCACCTCCTGCAGTGCCAATCCTGTAAATAACACACTATGAAACAAATAACACTTCAGGGAGAATATATGAATGCTATAAAGGACCTAACACTAGACTCCTGATGTGGGTCTGATTAATTCCAAGTTTCCAGGTGGTTAATGCTGCAGAACTATGATCGTTACCCACAATACAGTAGTAACTGTGCGTACCTGGCTGAGGTAACAAAATTTAAGTCATTAGTTCGGTTTGTGGCGAATAAATTAGGAGATTTCGGGTATAGTAGAGAGTGAAAGAGTTTTGGGAGTGAGAATTAAGAGTTAACGGCTTGTCACATTCAAACCACCTTGATGGGCCAATTAGACTAATGCCACTAATTAATAAAACTTTAACAGTTTTAGTATGTGTGTGAGTGTAAAAGTTGTTGCATGTCATCTAAAGTTTTAAATGATTCCATTATAATACTAGTCATTTTCAACACGTTCACCATTTACATAAGAGTTTTTCAATTATTTGTTATGGTGGCAGCGGCGCCTTGGGTTGGAATCCACGATAATAAATTCGCCCTAAATTTTACTTATTTGTATTGCTGGGAATACAAGAGTTTGGTGTGCCTTTACACTAAGTGGAATTACGTGTATTTCAAGTAAATTTATTACATAAATTATTATAAATTTATTATAATAAACAAGCGTACATTAAATAAATTAATATTTAGCTCCCATATGGCCAATAATAAAACATAATATAGATATACAGTTTGGTCCATGTTTGAAGTAAAGGGTTGTTGTAATGAATGCTCTACACGACTACTAAAGCAGACTAAACACTATATTTAAATATTATATAGAGCAAAACCGGTACGGAATGCAAATAGAAGGCAGCAGTTATTGCTCTTCACTAAAAGATTAATGCGTTCTCGCGTGCAGCCAACTCTACAATACAGCGAAAAATCATTTTATATTGTTTCCCATTTTTATAAAATCGCAATAATAAATTCCCTTTTCGCGTATTGTTATATTGTCAAAAAAAAAAGAATAATCTCGCGCTCCTCTCTCTGTACAAAGCGCGCGATTTTAATTATTTTGTTATTATATAAAATTGTGGCATTCCTTGTTGCTCTCTGATGTTTCATTTCACTTTTTAAATGAGAATTTCTCTGTGATGCCCGTCTTGGTATTTTTAATCGTCCCTCTGGACACATTTTTACATTTAAGTAGCACAACCAACAAGTATAGACGAAGGGGATGAAAGGAGACGTGATGGGAATTTGGGGAAGGGAAAATTGGATGTTGGCAAAATTAGTTGTCATGGGAATATTTTGCTATTACGTATGGTGGTTGTAGATAGTAGCGATAGAGGGTGGGTTTCTTCCTCTCTCTTTAAAACCAAAATGCTCATTGAATAAAAAATGTGTGCCATAATGTGGGCATTTGGCAAATATTTTCAAAAACTTTTAAAATCTGACAAATTCAAATCAATACAATTTTTAACACCCCCTTTTTAATAATGTACATACAATGTAACCAAAGTGCTGTTATAAAAATAAATCGTAAAGATGGATATTCCTCTTTTGGTATAGGGATATAAAAATTGGGTAATAAATATTTTTCTGCAATATATATATGTATGGATGATGACTTTGGTTACAATGATGCACATCAGTCCCCAATTTAATGAACATTGATATTATTGCTGTGCCTGCATGTTTGTGACCATAATTAGGGGTTGATTTATGTGTATAGTGCTACATTACTCACAATTACCATAACGAACCACACCTCTTATTCGTACGTGACCGATACTGACCCAACAGTCTGCTTTGATGGCCTTATTTATTGCTATTCGCTGATGCTGGACTCTATTACATTGTTATTATTATTATTCAATCGAAATTTGTGGCCCTACATATAGTAGAGTGATTTTTTTAATCCGTAGCCGAATAGCAGTGTGTACATTTAATGAACAGTTTTCCCAGCTGATAAGAGAGAGAGAAGCTTTTGATCGTATTTTCTATTGTCTATTTTATGAATTTTTTCCTATATACAAACAAGCAAAAGTTTATAATCTCATTTAATGGAAATGTGAACAATAGACACGAGAAAAGCAGCATAAAGTTTTCGCGGGTGCACATAAAGAGTGATGAGGTGAGGTTCCCTTTTTACCTACCTTAACATAAATGTTCGTTCGAAAATGAACATTTCCCCATATTGAATATTTAAAATGAACTAATGGAAGCCGTTTTTTCGCTAAAAAGGGACTTGAAGCGGAAAGAATTATTATTTACAAGACTCACAAGTAAAATTTTCTTGACATGAATATTTGAAAGACCTAATGCTTGGGTTATTCCCCGCGGTGTAAAACTTTACAAGCAAACTGGGAAGGTACTTCAACTACTACTGTAGTGTACTAGCTTCTACTCTTCTTACTTTCTAGATACGCTTTTTCCGTTTATTCACGGTGTACACATGTTTCGGGTTGGAGAAGATCGAGGTCCAAATGGGATTTATAACTTTACGATGCGTTATCATTTTTTCATTAAACACCGTTTTTAAATAATACACATATATTCGTGCATTATTCATTACTAATGGGCATAAATAAGGGAAAGCAGTAAGGAAGAGCTCAAGAAAGAAGCAACATATGGTCAATAATATTCTAAATGTGGTGCTCGGTGTGTGTTCTTTTATGACTTGCCTGTGTACATTTGCCAAAAAAAAAATAGCAATAAGGAAATCTAGACGAAAATTGTAGCGTAAATTTGCAGGGATTATGGCATTTTGTTAAATTAAATAGAATAAAATTTAATTATTTAAACTAGTAATTTAACGGAATGAATTATAATTAATATTTGTATATGAATGAATTTCATTTCATTGTGTAGGGTGAAAAATTTACACAAATTCGCATTATATTAAAATATATTTAAAAAATGTAATAACAAAATGAAATAATAAATTTACATAAAACTAACATTTTATTGACAATATAGCTATTAATTATACATGAATGTGTTCATGGCAAAATGAGAATTTTGTTTTGTATAATTAAATTCAACGTCAATACCGGAAACAAAACTAAATTGGCTTATCGCGAATGTTTCATGTTTATAAAATATATCCAAATGTACATTGTTAATTAAAATTTTGTTTATTCAAGTGGTATCTCAATTGTAGCTCAAAGGTGTACAAAATGGTTTGTTTCTGTTAAAAAAAATCACCAGAAACACATTGAAAGCATATGTAAATCAGCGTTTCAGCTGGGAATGCAAAATATTTTTTCCCAAAATGATTCTTTCAACTCTTAATTACGTGTGTTCAAATGTGTGTATGTTGTGCTAGAGGAAACTGTTTGGAAAATTCAAGGTGTGTTTTATTACATAACAAAAACCTATAAAAAGAAACACCGTACATATTTTCCATTGAATTTCGCGTCTCTCGTGTAAATTATTGCAATAGTCGTCACACCCTAACGTTTTCCACTAAATCCCCAGCACGAAACCAAAATGTTGCACTACAAAACTACATTTACAAAATGCTGTAATGAATTTCAGTCTCTACTGGAAAGTATTAGTTTTAATTTAATTGTAAATTAACTTGCCATCCTTTATTATAATGTTTTATTATTCTAACATGTTTCTAAAGTATGTGTACTGCGGCTTGATGAATAGTTCCACAAATAAAATATTTCCAAAATAAACGAAAGAGAAAATAGTGTTAACGTGAATTATGGGCCATTCCAGGCTGGAGTTACAGAATATGGTAGCGAGAATTTTCAAGGGAAAGTTCAGAAACGAATCCAAGAGAAATTATTTCAACAATTAATTATAATAAACAGCACATTTCACGGGATTATGCCTCGTGTTTGGGTGCCAGATGAGTGTCTCTCTCCACAGGATGTTGCTCAGTTTCTCATTAGAAGTAACTTAAGTGTCTTTGTTCTGCGTCGCTTACAGACTTTGTTGTGTTGCTATAATTATTGGTGTAATCAATCAAAGAAGACCAAGCATCATCGACTGATTCGTTTTATCTGTTACAGGGACTGACCGCAGTGCCGCCAACTAGCTGGCGACTCGGCCCGGTCCTGTCCTAACACTTCCCTTCTTCACTAATGGTGGTCTTGTGGTACGTTGGCACAAAGCCACTCCGCAATTCACTTTATTTTTTATATAAATGTCCGTTTTTTTACTCAATATCTTTAATCACAATTATTTTTTACTGTATTTTTTTGTGTGTGGTCACGTTTTATATTGATGTTGTCTGTCACCTTTTATTAATAAATGTTGTCTGCATTTAGAGCACTGTTATCTAATGAAAAATGTTAGAAATGTTTAATTACAGAGTCAAGCCATCAGTTCTGCACTCGCTCAAATACAATTCGTACTTTAGATTTTAGTTGTAGAAATCGTTTTTGATGATTAATTACGAACGGGGGAAGCTCATATAATCGCGAGGGAAATACAGGACCTTTTTCCAATTCGATATGCATGTCTTTTGGTCGAGTTAAAAACTAATTAATTATTGGTAAAGGTAAAATAGATAGGCAGAAAATTGTTGCATGTCTACGCTTTATATTCTCCTTAATCCTCTTTTAATTAGATTAGCTTTTTAATTACAGTTTGTCTAATAAAAAAATGTATTTCAAAGTTTTAGACATTGGTGGATTGACTTGTTTTTGGGGATGGTTGCGAGATCAAAGGAATAAATTGTTGTATTTACATTATTTCCATTATACGAATGTAAAATCGCCCAAATTTATTCCAACACAAATGGTCTTTGATCTTGCAACAAATTTTTTTCACAGAACACTCCCTATATGTGCATTCAATTGCAATTTAATGCGGTAATAAATGTGTAATGTGCGTGTACATGTAAATAAAAGAAAAACACCATAGCGTACATTTCTCGTATTAAATTTGCGATAATTGTGTTAAAGCGGAAATAAAAATTGGTTACACTTAAAACAAACTGATAAAGATCGTACAATTTCTTTCGGAGTTAAAAACCCACCGCGGTTTATGTACACATACCTATATGTATAAAGTGGTTAGATCGTTCTCAGTCACGAAATGTATTATTATTTAGGAAAAATTTAATGATTCTCTTTCAATTGCCTAAACACGTTTAATACCATTAGTTAAATAACATTAAGCAGAAAAGATTAATTCAATTTTGAGGGGAGATGAAATGGTGCGGTTCCGGCTAGAAAACACCCTGGAAAAATAATAATATAAAGTCTTTTGGACTTACATAGAAAGTTAATCCGTTTTTATACTGACATGGGGTGGTTAGGTGTAATAGTGGGTGGGCTTTTTAAAGGGGTTGCATTGAAGAGCTTAACCTTACCCTAAGGGACGAGCAAGGACTGGACGCCGACCTAACGACGTGAGGGATTCGGGATCGGACGGGGAAACTCTCTAATCAAATACGGGCAGCAGGTCTGTTGTCTTAGCTTCTCCTTCTCACCCCCATGGAGGCTCTCTAACAGGCTTACGTGCCACTCGGGATCTTTTGAATCTAGCATGGCGTTCATTCGAATAAGTAGAAATGTGTTAACATGGTCAATGCACCAATGGAAACAGCGCAGTGACGAGTTTTTCATTAAAGTGCTCAACTGAAGAAAATGGCAAAAAGTTGCCCTTTTATCGGGGGCAACAGGAATCTAATGTATTTTTAGATATTAAAGGAGTGATGTGTGACAAATATCAATATCTTGATAGCTTCTCTAACGTTATTTTGAATTTGGCTTGCTGCCAATTTGGAAGTGCTTTTGCCCTACAGGGGGTTCAAAATCATCACGCATTTCCAACTCAAAGGTTGCTGTGTAGAACACATTTATTCTATCAGAAAGTTAAAAAGCCCTGTCTTGGGGAATTTTATTTCATTCTATTAGCATACATTCACAATTACTATACTTTTGGACCTTCTTTCAGTTGCTCCTATACCTTTTTTTGCTGGCTACCTATTGTGCCCTGTTTTTATATTCAGGCAAACATTGTCTATTCAGGATTATTAAAACGAGAGAACGAGAATTCGCCCGGAAAACGTTATCAAGCCACACACACAGTAACGAGTCGAATTGAATAATTCCGTAATATTTCATTAAAAATGACAAATGAGAGACGCGAAGGAAATTTTTGTTAAATTAGTCCGACCAGTCTAGATATATTATATTATTATTTACATTTGCATAGCAAACGATATAGGAAACAATAGGAGAACAGTTTTATTTTATTGTCAAGAGCACACAATAAATTCTCTAAAATATATTCGTATTTTCTTATCAGTTTGAATAGGGGTGTCTTTATTTTGTCGGTGTTTTAATGAAGTCAAGAATTTAAGTGCTTTTAATTGAATACAAAATTGTGAAATTGTCGGAATTTATTGCTTTGATTTTGATAAAGGAAAATACGTCTGGAATTCTCTGTTTCCCCCCTGTGTGTATGCTACAAATTTTTATGTGTTTTAATTAAATCGGACCGTGTTTAGTGAAAAATTATTTAGGCCAATGGACGAAAAACTGATTTATTTATAAAATTTAATTAAAGCCACCACTGGAAACTTTATATATGCGGTTTTAAAATAAAAGTTATGTTTATACGAGCCCTGCATAGGTTGGTCCATGGAGATTGAAAATATCATTAGAAAGCCACCAATGACACACAAATACATTAGTACCATAATGACACAAAGTCTCCATCAGAGAGTGGGCCTTATAGAAATTAAATTACGACGTTGTGATCTAATTTTAGTTTGCCAGAAGAGCTTTTCCTCTCTCTATCTTTGAAATTGTTACAAGGGAGTGTACGCTTAGGTGGAAACTCAAACTCACACACACCAACGACACACTTAAAGCCTCTAGAACAGAGAGAAAGACACGACTGATGGTTTCGTACCAGCGACCGTACGGTCGATGAAAGCGTGTGACAAAACGTGCTGCGAATCGCACATTACATAATATTAGGTTCCCTGCATTCTACGAGAAGCAATTGGCAATAGTATAAAGTAACCCACCCTTGCAGCACCGACCTATACACGATCCACCCTCGCCTATAATATTTTAAAGTAATTTTACAAGTACTCCAACAGGGCCGTGCATACAATCTAACGACCCTTTTATCATTCATTATAGTTTTATCGGTATATTTATGTCAGGCTTTGTCAGATGAATATTTTATAAATGGGTACGAAGTTTTAAACACGCTCTAGATAGATTTCGGTGTGACCTCATGCGCTCCACTTGCAAACTTTTCGCCCATAAAAGGGATGCAGAAAAAAGCTTCTTCTGTCTATACTTGATCTATGCACGCACACAAAAACTCACTCTTTTATCACTTTTATTATCTGGCCAAAAGGAAACATCGAGTTGTTTGACAGAAAAAAGATTGCGTCCACTTATCATATTTTTGCATTTTTCAGAACATTTATCTAAAAAAAATATTGTGCACAGTGCTGTGTGGGCTTTTATTAGTCACTCGACTGTGTATAGTCGTATATATGATGGTCTTGAAAAACACAAAACTGCGGCGTTATGATAAAAAAATCATTTGTACGCTTTTCCCTTATCATAATTTATGTCATAAACAAGAGGGAGTCTTTTTAATGCATCCCTGCATACCGTTCTTATGAGGTACTTAAATTTGTTATTAAGAAACAGGGCCTAAACTAAAGCTAACTTTACAACTGTTTGTTTTGTATATTAATTTTCCTCTCGGGCAATACAAGATCGTGACAGTAGAAAAATGAACGTGGAACACAATATTTACAGATAAACTCACATTTGCAAGTAATAACCCGTTCTCTCCATATTTTGCGTTGTTCCCGTGTTGTTTTTCAATTACTCTCCCAACCCCCTTAACAAACTCAGCGTTAAATAAATAGTAGGTAACAATATTTTCAAAGAGGGATTTCAATTTATATTCCGCTGTTGTACAGGCATATACACAATTTATATCAATAAATAACTTGCGTTTATTTTTCATCTAGAAAAATTGATTTTCGGAGCTTTGAGTTGTAGTCACGCTTCGAATCCCGATACATATTTTTATTATAATCATTATAAGCGTCTGTATTGGGCCAATATATAATAGAGAGTCTTTCGATAAATTTGGCAAACGAATAGATATATGACTGTATATTCTCTCGTATTAATCGTAAGTATGACAAAGTACTAAAGTATGGAAAAATGCCCGTCTATTGTGTGCCGTTCTAGTCGTAATATTTCATCATTTTAATTCTAAGACTCCATAAAGACTTTGAAGAAACATTACGGAGAGAATATTTACTAATACTCGTTTGTATGCAAGAAGTGTACAATGTGTCAAAATGGAGTAATATCCTAAATAGTCAATTCTTACTTGATGGTGTTGTTAATTCCATTTTATTGTCTTAAAAGGGTTGGACTTTAGGACTTTTTTTGTGCTAATAAAACCTGTTGCCTAAAACCTTATAAAATTGTTATTAAAAATTTGTTCAGCATGCACATTTCTCTAATAAATTCCATACAGGTCTTCGTTAAGGTTTGTTTATTTTTACGAGCCGAAATAATATCGAGGGAAAGGTCTTTTTTGGGTGTGTGTGTCTGTGTGCTTTTCTCTTCCAAGAGCTTTTAGCACACAATATAATTTTTATATTCATTAATAATTCAATATTCAAGACTATATATGTCGTGTAGTGGGATATAATAAAACAATAAAAGTGTGAAAATTCAATTGGCTTGGTCGTAATAAGAGCATCATTAAAGTATCATAAAATGTTGTGTTCCAATAGTATTTTAAATGAGGCATATAGTCTTCATGGCACCATTCTAGATTTAACCTATATTAGATGGAACGGCTAGGCAGGCAATTGTGCTTCATCCGGTAAACATCGACCTTTCCCTGGTAAAACTTTGCACCAATGCTTTGGGACTAATAACAATTAGATGTTAAACGTAGCGAACCCGGTGACATATCGAATAAGTTTCACTAGACGTAACACAAAACATTTTAATCCAATTTAAGTAAATTGTTCACAATGAAGAAAATGTGTAGCTCGAAGAGCATAGTGTTAAGACGGGATAAGACTCAGCACTATATTAAGGGGATTAGGAATTAGACTATTCCGTTGCTCTCTTGCAGAACTCTATGTGCTTATAATGATAGTTGTTTTGAAAGAATATTGGGGGGTTGAGTTTCCATTTTAGAACGAATGTAGCTTTTTCATCCCGAAAATGTATGAGTATATTTAAGTTGTTTGGTAATTGAACGGTTCTATACTCCATACTACCAATTCAAGTTAAAACAGAGTGAATTAGTTTTGTCGAGTATTGCAATGAGCGGGGTGAGGATGGAACAATAAGACGATCAACGTTTTATGCGATCCATCGCCCGAGAACAAAAGGAAGAGGGAAAGTTGTACTGTTGGCAGCATCATCTGCGAGAACAGACAACTGCAAAACCTCCCATTGTAACCGTAATGAAGACAGATGATCATAAGACGTGCGATGACACATACAGTCCCCGTTTTCCGATAAAGAAAAACACACAATTTAAGGGGACATGCCCTGGGATTGTTTGTACTTTTCTGCAATTTCGTTCATCGCTATATGTGACCAAGCAACGGCAATTTGCAACGTTATATTACGATGTAAAACTGGACTATTTAGAGCATGTATAATGGTTGAATGTACATAAAATTTTACAAGTTTTACATTTTTAAAAGTATACAGTTCATAAAGTCCCAAAACCAACATGGAAAGCAACAATCTCGGCAACAATAAAGAACCCAATACGATATAAGTTCCATTTATATTTCTATACAGTTTTCTACATTCTTGTTTGTTATGCTATTAAATTATAAAAGTATTAAAGTCGATCACATAACAACAATACGTGCTTCCATAAACCATCTTCTTTTACAATTGGAAATTTCATTTTCACGTGTATTTTCTCTTCAGGCCAATATCAATTTAGGATACATTGATCAAATCAATTTCAACTAGAATTGATTGTTATTTTTCAATATAAGCGGCTGTTTTTCTACGCTTTTCTCCGCAACTTAACAGCTATGCAATTTTGATGAATGCCTCACTCTATATCTACTATTGTAGAAAATAACAGTTTCCGCTTTGATGACATTGTAATCACTTTTAAAATCCCCTTTTTTCTCCTTTCGATACACTCAATAAGTTAGAAAAAATAATTACATAAATTCGAGTCACCGTGTTCTGCGATCCGTGAGTTAATTTGTTCGACAAATTAACGACCGGTAAATGGCAGTAACCTAAACCTTTTCGCCCTAAAAATGGCCAATTATTACGCTCGAACATTTTGCAATTGTATAATTCACCCTTTAAGTAATAACATATTAGGTGGCCTCGTCAATTTACGCAAGTGGAAAGGAGCGTATCATCCCGTTTCCCTCCGCTGATGAAAAAGCGAGCGTAATTAAAAGATTTCTACTTCAAACACAAATAGTTTTTAATTTAAAAAGTATCAGATAATCACTATTTACTGTTGGCAGAGAAATTTTCAAATAATGAATACACACACAGTCAGTTGGAGGAACTGTTGAGCACGCGACTTGCTGCTCAGGTGGTTTTAATTAAAATCAACCCCCACAATATGTCAATGTAGTGTAAGCCGCTATTTAACCGCGCCGAACTTTTTCTTTACTCTTTTTCCAGCTTGCTTTTCTGTGGTGTGTGTGTATTTTATATGTTAACAACTAAATTACGCCACGCGCGCATATTTTTTCTTGCTGCTCAGTTTTTTTCATTAAACTGTAAACCTAATTAGAGCGTAATTTATAATAAGGGTTTGTGTGTAAAAGAGAATGAGACGAAATGGAAGCAATAGAAAAGAATGACGACGGGTTGTGCTGGGGTTGTGTTATTAAACGTGGCCTGTTTTCTTCGCACTCACCGCGCGAACTCAAATTTAATCTACATAACGTAATTGGAATGGTTCAAGTATTTCGCCAATTTATTATTCGAGAATTTGCGCGATTTAATATTGATATTGTGCGAAAGGATAATTAAATTGTTATGTGTGGTTGTTCAAGGTATGCGACTGTCATTCAATCCTATACAATACACACAGAGAGGAACAATGCCACGTCTCGACGTTGGTGACGCCTTACTTTAGAGACGCCAGACTACATTTTCTGACTAATGTAACGTTAACTTAATCCAAAAACATACTGATGGCTACTTTGGGTTTGTTTAAGGCAGAATCTCAACGTAATCAACCTTTTTCCCTTTGCGAGGACAATAAAATCCGAGTCAATTACATGAATTCATCATTAAAATTGGTTGTTGTCTCATAGTTACACTGTGGACCAGTTGTTATGTTTTTGCATTATTTGCTTAAAAACGCCTGCATAAAATATCCATTATCATTATAATGTAAACGTGTATATTTATGGGGTCTTGTTGGAGAAACGAATACACACAGCAAGTCATAACAATAATTGTAAATTTTTATTATTCGCCTCTAGTATTATGTGCATTGAGATTGAGACATACCTACACACATACAAAGAGACACTTATAATATGCATAAACGAAAAACGTACACAATATAAACATATCTACCTTAGAGAATAGCATTTTATAGTTTTTCTCTCTTATTCTCTGTTATGAAATGGTGATCAAAATCTCGGTAGAAAATTTAAAACTTGGCAAAGATTCGCTTTACCCGAATGTACTCCTTCATTACTTATGTCGTAATGGTTTATTAAGTTTATAGTAGTTATATACCTGCGCTACTATCGGCTCTTTAAAATATAAAAGCGTCCATATCCCCTGTGAAATTAGAGTAATATTTTAAGAAAAGACCAAATTGCTATTCCGAGTTTCTTTAAGAAATTGTTTACGACCATAAATTTATGACACAAAGATAATGGCAGAATTTCTCATATCGATCCAAATTATTACTCGTGTACGTATACATATTCAGTTTATTTTTCATGATTTAATAAGTATTTCAATTAAAATTGTATGTAATGATTAATTGTATAAGGGCAA
This sequence comes from Silvanus unidentatus, assembly GCA_963930825.1. Lineage (NCBI taxonomy): Eukaryota > Metazoa > Arthropoda > Insecta > Coleoptera > Silvanidae > Silvanus > Silvanus unidentatus. Next base: position 3,987,747 of record OZ005757.1, on the reverse strand, counting down.
ACACAATTTAAAACAAAGTCAATAGTAATTTGGAAAGGAACCCTTTTGAGTATATTGTTCTTTCGTTTCGCTCTTCAGCTTTCAGTTCCATGCACCCTTAAAATCTTAATGCGATTGAAAAATTCACGAAAAGAAATTATTTATATTATGAAGTATATTTTTGTGTTCATTCTCCCTAGGCGAACGTTTCTTTTATTGAAAACTTTGTCTGTTTATTGAAAATTTCTCTTGCTTGGCAGTCGGTCTGATAACACAAGAAGTGAATTAAATAGGCCATTGATGACATAATACTTTTTTCTTCTATATTGACTTTAGACGGCATAAAAAGGGGCAATAAGGAAGCATACCCATAGTGATGGGTTTCTGTCTTTCTCACATAATATTTGGAATTTGGATATATATATATAAAACAGGAGAAGAGCGCAAATCTGGAGTGTAAAACTAAACGTAAAGTTTGGAATTGTTCGACGAAGAGAAATATTTTTAGCCAGTTTCGAAATGCTTTTAAAGAAAAGCTCAAAGCAAAGTGCATGAAAAAGAATTTTGTTATCATCAGTTTCCATGAAGTTTACTGAACAGGAGGGTTGATGGGGGACACACTGACTTTGGGGACCAAGTTTCGGTGGGTGGACGGGTTGGCGGTGTGCCTTCGACCTGCCTACCACTAGTACATTTCTTAAAAGACGACCGACGTCTTCTTCCTTTTGACGATGTGTAGGTTTGTGTGTGTTGGTGTGCCGTCGTTGAGAGGGAAAATGTAAGGATAATTTGTGCTACTCGAAAATTTCCAACAGTGAAAACTCTTTCCTAAAGTCGCATTTCTTTTTCGTCTTTCATATATTTCAAGCTGTCACCGAACGGAGGGGTTGTTTGATAACCTTATTATGGGTGACAGTCACTAGGAATTCTCACCACATATAAATTAGTTTCGTTATAGTTTTTACTCCTCTTATTTTTCAGCCACAGCACAACTCTCTCTCATCTCAAAAGATATATTATTATTATTATTGTCACACATAAAATAATATAAAATATTTATATTGCCCATAAAAATGATAAAAAGAATATCTATTTGTATTTTTATCACCACTTAATACCGCCAATAAAAATTGTTTATTTTAATTTGATTGGAGAAACGTGCTCCACACAGAATACACTAGAAAAATAAATAAAGGATGTATTAAACTTTTATGTATACCTGTGTCTGTGTGTGTGGTAGATTCGTTGAGAAAAAGTTTGGGAGGAAATTTTTTTACATAATTGAAACGTGTATATTAAAAATCATTTCACCGTAAAGGAATATATTCAGTAAAATGAAAATCTCTCGATTCCAAAATGGAATCCTACTGTGTTATTTTATTCCCATTTTGAGGGGCTGAATTAGTTCCACGAGCGAGGAAAACTTTTTGTTACACCTTATGTAAACACATGAAAAGTTGGAAGTTGGATTTGTATGCACGTATTAGTTAGTTGTTGTCCTCGGAAAGTCTACTCTGAAGAGGACGACGTCGCGTCTATGTTGTTAAAAATACATAAGGCAAAATTACAACATAAGCAAAGATTTCCATTTATAATTCATAGAGGGGAAACCGTAATATTAAGCCCGTTAGAAACTTTAATAATTTTGTTTGTTTTTGAATTATTTCATTTGCTTTATATCAACAAATCAACACTAAACGGTTAATATTTTATTAGAGTTCAAATTATGAAAATACACATGTACTTATACAACCGATAAATTATGCATTTTTCATTAATTAATATTATTTTAATGATTTCTCTTTCACAGAAATCCTTTTTGCCTTTCAAGTAATTATTAAAAATGAATATTTTAAAACTTGGACTTTAATTACGCCTAAATTAAGGGAATTTGATCTTAATGTGACTGAATGAGGACACCAACTTGTTAACTACTCTAATAATAGGCCTACACTTGTAGTTTTTATGAACATTTAGTTGAATGTGTTTCCCGAATATACCTACTTTTTACACAAAAAGTAAATTCTGTAGCCAATTTACATGTGTATTTTTTCAGTACGTATAAAAATGTCAGTCTGACTCAGATTGCACGTTTTCAGTGTTGGATTATCAGTTTTATCAATATGCAGCATTATTTTTCGTTTAGTAAGTCGTAAGTTATTGTATAAGAAAAATTATTTTACCTGCCTACAATTCAATGTCCAGTCAAGGTGCAACTAAAATTATCATATTTCGTGACAATTGTATATTACTAAAACCCTTTTATTCCAACAATAACTGGTAATGAAACCAGAATTAATGCTTAAAACCTATATATTTCTGATGTATTACTATATTTACGTAGAAAATATACTTATGTCGACATTAATCGATTTCAGTCAAATTGCCTGTTCTGTTGGTACGAAAATTCTGTCTATCGGGAAGTACAGTAATAAAAACATGAGTTTTTAATCATTATTATCATACATATCTACTACCTACATGTGCATTAATAAATAATTTTTCAAGTATGAATGACTAATAATAACAATTTCTTTTTTTTTTCAGGTAAGTTATCGATCAATTAATCACAAATTGGGTAAGAGATAATTAATTTTACATAATGTATATTTGACAATGTACAAAATGGAAAAAAAATTGTTTTGTCTCACAATATTGATATGAATTGAAATCAACTTGTAAAATAATAACAGACATATGTTCTAGTAATTAAGAGCGGAAAGCTATTTTATTTTACGTAAAACACTCAACACATTCGAGAAAATTGAAAATGAATAGGTACCTTATGAATATTATTATTACATTTGTATAATGTCAGAAAGTTAAATATATTAAAAGTAAATTGCATTTTGAAGCTTTTATGCAGTTTAAAATGTTTCGATAGTATATATACAATATATACAAATTGGAACATATCCAAAAATGCATACATTTTACATACACATTTTTCGCTTTAGAACTTTTGCTTATCTTGTTGAACTTTGCAAACATTGATAACTTAACCGTCATTTGTGATGTCCCATAGAATGAAAAATGGGACACTTATATTTATCCATTTGTCTCTTACAAGAAACAAGGATGTACAGTACAAAGTTTTTTTCCAAAGTCCCGGTGGTCAATATAAAATTCAACTTCATATACATAATTATTACTATTCGGTATAAGTGAAGTGGTTTTTGTTACACTGCATTTTCTATTAGAAGTAATATATAAATACACCTTTTTGCGCTCCGTTTTGTTCAGTGAATTGAATTTTATGTGAAAACGATTTTGCAGCACACAAAAGGTGCAATAGCTAGTGAAACATATGAAGTAATTTAAATACATTTAACTAAAATATTGCATATTCTTTTTTACACAAATTAAAATTGATTCCATTAATTCCACTATGCAGAAAAAGGATGATAGAAAATACGTTTTAAACTGTTTTCAGGTTATTATTATATTTTTTTACCATCCGCATACACGTATGAATATTCCAGTAGGTATACTTTGTATTAAACAGTAATCTATGAACCATAAAATACTTTTATATCGTGTATAGCTTTCAAAAATGACGAAATAAAAATGCACCATAGGAAAACTATAGCAGAATATATGGAACCGTACATTTGAATGGAAATATATATTTCCCAGTTGTGGTGTAGTTTTGTTTATATAAAAATGGTGTCGCGCGAAAAATATATAAAAACACCCGCAATGCAGTTGGTGTTTTCCAGTGGGTGGCAATATCGCTTGCACAAGAACTACTTATTGCTCTTGTATAGACACACATTTCTTCAGTCCTCCGATTCATATATGGAAGTAATTTCATGCTTGTGAATCCTCCCTTGTTGTCTACATATATTCTTTATCCGAAATAATTTCCGTAATACATCCAAAATTTCAAATTGTTCTCTCTATTCTTCCACATGTTATGCAATACAACGAGAATATAGCGTTATTCCACCAAACCGCACACACCAACAGCTCAACCAGCACAGCCAACAACCTCGCCTCCTCTCCTTTATTATATCGTCTACATATACTAGCTACTGCCTTGCTTTCTAGTGTTAGTTGGACTGGTTGGTATGATGATGGGGTTCAGATTATGCAACTTGAAATTTCTCCAGGGATGCTGCTATAGCTACCAGCAACTGTGTGTTTGAAGCACACTGGCATGGTGGCGGTGGCAGTGTGGCAAGGTTCGTTCCTCTCTCCTCTTACTGCCGTCACTGTCGGATTTGTTACGGTTTGTAATTTCAAACACTTTGATGCGATGCTATGTCTCTTGAAATGGACCAGCGATTTTATTTCATCTGATGCCGTATATATTGCAACATCAGAGCCTGCCTTTTCCTACATTTCTTCTATAACAAAATGTATTTTAGCCCATTAGAAAAATCGGAAACATTTTTTGTAGGGGCGTTGCATTAAATAAAAATCGTGTTGTTGCAAATGAGACAGTTATGTAATAGTCTTTTCTTCAAAATGCCACGCACGTAATAAACTAGAATGTAAATCCCACAACGCAAAACTGTCGACACACACACAAACTGAAGTGGATGGTTGGTGGGTGGAAGGGTGAAAGGCGAACGAGCCCTTTCAGAATTAATCACGCCCCACACAATGCCACCATTATCAAAACTAAAACGAAAATTGGAAATGTAATTTTGAGTTTGTGAAAGCTGATATAACTATAAAAGGACGTCTCTTGTTGTATATTTCAGACTTACATTCTGGGTTGTGTGTAGAGTACAAGAGGATATATTTCATTAAAATTCCTTACACGCACCAAACTAAGCATAATAAATAGATATAGGAAAGCATTGGCTCCGCTTTATATTAGCGCCCCGAATTAAGCCTGTGCTTGGATTTGTAAAATAAGAATGTATATGGGAGAGAGAAGAACTTTTGTGCAGGAAAATTCTACAAGATGTTGGCAGAGGCAGGACGAAATTGGGGGATGAAATAGATCAGAGAGAAAGTGTTTGTAACACAGAAAGGACGGACTCTTCGTCAAGTCTGCGAAAGTCTGTGACCCAACACCAACTCCTCGCAATTCATCATGTTGACCTCCTTTATCCGAAGTCGTCATGCAGCCGTGACGGTCTACAACTCATGGAGAGGGTTGTGTGTGTGTGTACGAGTCGAACACTCACGTCACCCCCAGTTCATACTCATCCGTCTCTGACACCTATAACTACCACACCATGAATTCGTCTCTAGTGAAGGATACATCTTCCGAACCTTTCAACCCGACCAAAATCCATTTCACTGCGTAATTGCTATCAATATTTTTGTTCCAGTGCAATAATCGACATTGAATTGATTTTTATACGGATTTTTTTTGTTAGTCTACTCCTACTCTCGCTCACTCCCTCTCTTCTGCCATTACTTCAATTTGATAAAAGTGCTGCCGGTGATCCAACTATGCTTTTAAACCAACTGTACTAGCCACAACCAGTATAAATGTTAAGAACCATCAATCAATCAATGTTTTCCATCTATACTGTATGTGTGTACGATTTTTCCCCTTTATTCGACATTGCAATAAAACCAAAGGGAAATTATTTGTCGGCTGTTGTAGTTTTTTTTTTGTTTGGATTTTTCTGCCTCTCTCCAGATTTTGTATTCTGTTGGATCTGTATGACTATTTATTGTTGTTTTAGAGGATTTTACGAATAAAACATGGATTGGACAAATATTGCTTTATTTTTGGAAAACTCAATACTCTTTTATAATAGGTATATTCATTAATGATTCGTATATGAAAAACTTTTTCGATCAGTTTAATTTCATTAATAACTCGAATCATTTGTACGTGTTTGAACATGTTATTAAATAAAGAAAAAATGATTTCTCTGTCTAAACTGTAGCCAAAGACAATATTTAACGTTCCGGATGTTTACCTTGGTGCTAGAGTGCAAACTAGAGGAAAATGTTTGCTTTCCATATAAATTTGCTTGTTTAAAATTGTTAGGAACAAGTAAGTTTGCCGTAAATGCAAAAGGTTTGGATATAATTTTGTCTTCCACGAGATCCACGAATTTATTTCGTTTGAACATCCTGCAGAAATTCTATATAACTGTCTGGAAAAGTTTTGTTGTGTGATTATATCGGCAAATGCTATCTAAATATTATGTTCCCACATAAATAACTGGAATATATATACACATCACTAAACCTAAAACCCCCAAAGAGTTCGGATTGTTTGGGTTAGTTTTCACTAAAACTACAATAGATGAAGTGGTGCTTATTACGAGTGTATTGAATAAATCATTTTGATGGGGTCAGGAAATAGAAGTGAATATCAACCTAGTGTGAGACTGCTATATGGTATATCATACATTATTTTTTCTATTATTCTCCGAGGCTCTCGAGAAAAATTCAAGATTACGCTTCCGTTCCTCTAATACATGACCATAGATTTGTAGGTTTTTGAATTATTTAGCAACTCCCATCCGATGTCTAGGAATAAAACGCATAACTGTTGTGCTACATTGCCCGACTCGCACACACCCCAAAATAGGTAGGTTTACAAGTTTTTGTTTCAGTTTTGATTAACTTCAAGCTTGACCTCACAAATCGAACAAAAGGGCCGCATAATTCGAAATAGAGAGAATATTCAGCCCCCATTCCATATAAACGTTATGTCGAACTAATATTTGAGAGAGAGCAAGTGGTGTACTGACCGCTTAGCCAATTTAAATTCCAAACTGGACGAATGGAAATTCGAAATATATAAATTGGTTTAAAGTCTCTCTCGTGTACGTAGACAGAGTATATGTATGTATATGTGTGTCTGTTGGGAAATGGGTGAGAGTTGTGCAAAAGAGAAGCAGACAATTACTACTATTATCGCTTGGTTTGTCCTTGTCGCTGAGTCTCTTCCATTCCTTCCATATATTAAATTTTATACGTGCATACACAAGCAGACCGTTAAGACCCCGTCAACGATTTGCGTTTAAATCTATAAAAGCCACTCGACTGTGCATATATTGCATTACCAGTACATCGATTCTTGTGTATATGCAAGCCATGCATTATGCACGATGTACTCGAGATGGTTTATTTTCGATGTATGATTGGAATAATAGTGATACCTTAATATGTCAATGTTATATATAGCATCAGCACCTTCCTAATTTTCAACATATTTACGGCCAAATTCTGCACTGATCCAATAATTTTATGGGGAATAAAACTATAGTGTGTATGTCACTATAAATCGATCGTAATAAATGACAGAACTTTAAGCGTAAAAAAAACGTCCATTCTATTGCCCATTTGGTGCGTACATTGCAGTCTACAGGGAAGGATATACAATGTGCGCTGGAAAAGCAATAAGGTTATCATTTTCCGGTGTTTTACTAAAGAAGATGCATGGTTCGTGCCCTTTGGCTACGCTTTAAATGAAATTGCACCCACCCATAGCCGCACTTATTTCCGTTCTTTATTCTATGACTGTTTCATTTCGCACGAATATGGGTTTATTAAATTTTTGATATATGTACCGAGATAAATTTTATATAGAATTATAATTTAATAATAGTGAATTATGCTTTCATTCTATATATAAGTTACACACAAATATATAAAGGTGAATAATAATTGCCTTACTTTCCCAACGCTAAATAGGGGCTGCCAGTTGGAATTTAAAATTTCTGATTCAGATCTAGCCACATGTTTACTTTACGAATTTAATCATATTCTAAAGTTAGGTGAATATTATTAGCTCCCCTTGTGTATTATTATTCAAATGGAAATCAAGAAAGTGGCCAATTAACAATAAAGCGAGTGAAAAGTTTCACTTTGGCATTGTGTGTGTGGGCCGAATGAAAAGTGCACGTTCTCGTTTTTTACAATGGAATCGTATAATATTCCTTTGGGTCTCTTAAAATAATCAGTTTCGTTTTTGTAGTAAAAGTCAGAGGCCATAACAATAAAGAATACGCATCGACTAATGACGTGTCGTTCAGTTAACGTTGAAATGGGAGTGATTCCCACCGTCTTGATAGCTCCTGCAGGGCTCATGTTCAACCGTACTACAACATTGTAAACTGCACTATAAAACTAACTGTGCCTTTGGTAATAGTACGCCTTTACCTCTTCGTATATACGGGCAAATATCGGCCACATATCACTTTTTCTGTTTGCTATCATTCTATTTTGCCACTGTGTTTGATATCATTTTCATATTTCTCCCTCGCTTTTTTCGGTAATATGTTTTCCACATTATCCTTTTGTGAAGAGTGTATATGGGTGGAGAGTTGTATTGCAAAAGATAAATGATTTCTCATTATGGAATGGGCCATGCAACAGGCTGTTTGTGTGGTTTTGCTAACATTTTTTTTGCAGGCTGTTTACAATTTTATGTTTAAGTTAAAAATAAATTTCAAGAAGTGCTCATCTTTTGAGCCCCAAAAACGAGATAGAAAACAGCAAGTTAGAGACCCTATAACTGGAATCGGAAGTCAGAGGGGTCCTTCTCGTATATTGTTAAATGCACAAGATATCGTATCTCTTGTGAAATAATTCTCACATTGCCATCATTACCACCACAAACTCCATTGATTATAATAGACTAGTATTTATCAAGTGTAATGTGTAATCATCCTTGTGGTTAGCTGATTAGGTTATTCCAGTGCCTTGAATCATGACTCCACTAATTTATAATGCCATTCTAAACTAATTTAACGTTGTGGTTTTGTGATGCGAACCTATTTTAATGGCTTTTCACTTTTAGTTAAATATATGCACACCGGTTTACTATGTTATATATAGTGATATTTGACTTGATTATACTGAATTATACACTGATTTATAACTAGCAATCTAATTTCATATGATGGACTTGATTTTATGTCGATTATACGGGCGGGACTAGCGTTAATTAATTTTCGATCAATACATAAAGTTTTTTGTCTACCTTAGTTTAAGTCCATAAAATCTGTCGATGGTTAGGGACATTAATCACACTTGAATTCTCCCTTTTCATAGTCTATATAATAAAGTTTGCGTTGATGAAGGAATCATAATCACTTCCTGTAGTTGTACATTTAGTTTTTTCGACATGTTAAACATGTATAAAGAGCTTGTTAATAATGAATTAACGTCTTCGAGCACTATGGATCCAAATCCATTGAATCTTTTTCAATATAAAATGCAATAATTCATGAATTTCCTAGTCACCAACCAAATGTCGTACATAATTAACTATAATCCTTAAAAGATGGTACATACAGCATGTAGGAAATGTTTAAATAAAATTTTGATAAAAGATAAATTATGGTGCCTGCGATCGTTTATCTTTTTACTGACATGTCAGATTGCATATATGAAAAGCACCAGCTGGTTTTACACTAGAAAAACATTAAGAAAATAGTCAGCGAAAAAGTGTTCAACTTGACCACTTCGTTGATGTCATCTACTGATACCCAACCCGTCCTTCTTCCAACATGTTCCAAAAAGGCAAAAAAGCGGATTATTACGAGTTTTCCTGCTTTTATTAAAAAAAAGACATAAAAGCTGTGTGTTAATTTCTATACAATATGAAATTTATTTCTGTTCAGATAAAAACAGCACAGCCTATTTTAAAATTGCACCAATTATAAAGTTAATCTAGCTTTGTACATCAGATTTATGGAAAAAATATTCATAAAAAGGCCGTATAAATCATGCCAAAGTTGAGAATGTATTTTAGTATGCGTGGATAAAATAGCGTAAAAATTTTTTTACGCCTAATTAAGACATTAAGTGGGTTAGCTTCCTTTTTGGGGTCGACATGATTATGCATAGGTATACGAATTAATATAACAACGTGTATAAAAGCTGTCTATAAGTTTCAACATGATGAAACAATCTAAATGGCAATAAGCTATCGTGCTCTTTTTGTATAGCTCATTATCAGTTCAGATACATTTAATTAAAACTTTTCACGAAAGCTTTGAATATTAATTAAAACCGGTTATTGAGTTGTTCATCGCTTCCATCTTTCAAAAATTCTTTTACGAACAATCAGAATATTTTATCTGTTATAAAATTACGTTCTTTGTGTTATATAGGAAAGTTTTTCTTTTATAGAAAAGTTGATGATGAAAGTTCACTCTCTCTCTCTTTATTATAATTTGTTTGAAAAAAAAAATGAGCAAGTATCAAAATCGGTAGGGTTTTCAAATAAAACCGAATAACGCGGCACAGTTAGATCGAGATAATGAAAATGCTCGTTTTAGTTAGTGTTCCAAAATCAAAGTGTTTGCAGAAAGTTTTCCGTGATTGTTGAAAATTAATATAGTTTTAGATGGAAGTACAACAAGGTACAGAGGGGCAAAGTGTTTGATTATCAATTACCTAAGCACAGATTGCATAATTGCTCGTCTGGTGATCCTTGGGGATGAAAGCAATCGATTTTACATTGTTCCCGCTTATCCGCTACCCCAATCTAAACCCCTTAATTAAACACAATGCCATATTACACCTGCCGACTCCCTTGAATTTGGTCCCTCCAGCAGACGCCGCCGTCGTGTCGGTCATTCTCAGAAATAAGGATTTCCTTATTACCAGGACGAACGGGAGAATATTAGTTTAGGACTCGTCTGCTTTCATATTCAACATGGAAATGTCAATAATTGCTCGAATCGTACCAATATTTCAAATCGAATGGGAGGAGGAGCAAAGTTTCGCGTCTCTCGTAAAATTGTCAGCTTATTTATTACAGTAGAGAAGTGAAAAAAAGTTTCTATGTAAGCATTAAAAACCTATCAGGCGGGAATTTGTTTTGTTCTTTATAACAGTAAAGAGCTACTTTAAAGTCCCATTTATTTTCAATAAGGATTACTTTAGGGGATCTTCTAGGCAATTGATTTTTGGGTGTAGTTTGAATTTAGTACATACAGCAGTAAAAAACGACAACAAAAATTCTACTTCCGTTAAATTATTATTTAAGGAAAATTTGCGTTTAAATTGCTACTTGGAAAAAGAATGAATTAGTTTGTTTTGGCCGTGGTGAAAGAGCATTGGCGAAAATATAACTGATTTTATTTCTTTAGTTTAGTTTGTTTGTGGAACTGTTCCCATTTACCTTTTTTTGGACATCATGTGGATCATTATCTCTTGTAGAGCAAAAAGAAGCATCACGACGATAGAAAAAAGTTTTCCATTGTAATGGTAAACAGGCGTAAATCGATGGCTATTAAAGCAAAGAAATTGCTGTTATTTTAATGATTTTGTTGTTCATGCGTATAGCATGGATGCATTTTCGCTCATTTGCTTTATATACACTCGACTATATATACACTATCTGGTGGAAATACCCTCTCTTGCCGTATTATAGTATAGCAATTCAGGAACATTTGTAAGCATTAGACACCTTTACAACCAACTTTCTATATACATATAAGTGTATATAGTTTTGAAACAGTCGTTGGCGTGCAATTACATTTCCAGATTCTACGATTTTCATTTAGATTGTTGCACATTTGCGAACAACAACAAATATTATTTTTTTGCACCCCTCTCTCGCGTTATTTTCCCCATGTGACATTATTATAAAACACAATAGACGGCATCTGTGTGTCTCGTAATAAAATTTTATGTATAATGGGGTTAATTTGAAACAAAATAAAAAAGAGCTTGTAACTGCTAAAAGTCTATAAAATAAATTACGAACGTTAAGGGCACACATGGAAAAGAAACATGATTGTATATTGAGTTTCAGTCAGGATAAAAGTGTTACGTCGGTTTTTATATCCGCTTTTTCCTTCAGTTGCGTCAATCAATGTTGCTGTAGAGGCTTTTCCACCAAAATGATATTGACAGCAATTATTTTACTGGAAAAAATTGAATAAAGACTTTCATTATTAAAAAGCGAAAATAATATATAAGTGAATTAATTCGGGCAAAAACAGAAAACGAATCGATTTTACTTCATTTATGAAAAATCTGTCAAGCGCTTTTATTAATTTCTAATGAAAATTTTTTCCATTTTCCGGCTGTAAACAATAGAGAAAATTCACGACACCACATGTGCATTCTACAAATCACATGATGAAAATAGGCGTCACCAGGTATATATCGATTGGGATGGTAAAATATTACAGCGGTGCCCTCTGTTGAAGGCGACGGTGCGTGTAGGCGACGCCGGGCGTCCCGGTTAGTTTGGCGTCTCTTCAATATGGGGCGCTACTGACATTACACATCGACAATTTCCAATACATAATTTACGATAAATAAATATAACAAATTACGGGTAATTTGTTGTATTTTCATGTCTAGCCATTAATTATGCTTTGTGATTTTTCCTGTTGTATTGTTTCACTCCAGCCCGTTCGAAAAAAAAAAGCTTTTATCGATATAAATCGCTTTATAATTAGGAAGCAACAGTTTGCACATAAAAATCCCCCATTATCGATATTGACAACATTTTTTACATATCTTTTTATTAACAATAATAAAACGTAGTGTTTGGTAGCAAGTACAGTTGATGCGTTCTTTTGATAAATTAAATGTGTTGTGAAAAAAAGGAGCTCTATTTTATGAAATCTTGTTCACCAATGCATACAAACGAATTATATAATTAAAGCTTTGTTTTTAACTTAAGGGCTGGATTTGGCGCACTCTTTTGTGTCATAAACACAAAGTATTACATGATGAAGATGGAAAAAAATGGTCGCTAATACGTGAGGGGTTGGTTATTGCTAGCGGGTGTCTTTTTTATGGATCGTACTATCTCCCGTTCTGATTTAATTTTACTTTTTTTCTGTTTATTAACGAACAAAGCTAATGAGTTAAATTCAATGAGCTTCCGGTGTGCCATCGGGCTCATCTCTTTCAACAAATACACTGGTGTGTTCTGTTTGAAAAATAACTTTTGTTAAAAATTTGTAAAAAAAACTGATGCAGCTTTTCATCCCCCTGCTAGGTCCTCATACATAAAAACATTATAATGCAGAAAACCGTTTGTGCGTTGAAAATAAAGTGCTGATGATGATTTGACAAACTAATATAAAATTTTAATCGATAGTTTCATATATTTTGTATGATGTACCATTGCATTTATGTGACAATTTAAAACGAAAATTGAGATCGGAATGTGTACATGCACAAAATTTCCCTTCTATTACGAAATGTCCGGATATTAGCTACAACATTGAATTGGATTTTTATTATGTTCATTGCAATTTCCGTTTATTAGAGGAAAAATGTGAAATAAAGGAATGTGTAAAAGGAAGTTTTTAATAAAAGTTTTCGTCTCTTTTGCCAACCTCATAACACTCATATAGAGTATTAAATTAATTTAATTAATATCAAATTTAATTAAATTACGCCATTTCATATTATTATAGTAAATCCACACAACACACATAATGTTGAATGTTATATAACCGTGAGCTAATGTATATATGTGTGTTTTTCGGCTTAACAAGAGCAGAAATTCAATTAATTAGTATATGTTTTTATTTCAAAGTTTCGTTTTATTTTAAAACAAACTTCTAAACGGTATAAGGCGGCCTTATTTATTTAAATACATTTATCAGTGCATTAAATACAATACAATTATACCCTTATAAATTTACCTTTTATAAATACAAGTAAAATTCACCATAAATTTTCCCCTATTATAGCAAGTTAAATAACAAATGGTTTTATGTACCTATGTACCACCAGCAGCAGCAGTAACTATTACTTTATAAAATGACGTTGTTGGTAGTCGCATTATATAAAATACATCAGCATATCAACAAACTTCTGTTAGATTTGTTTTAATTTCATAGAGTGTCTTAAACAAAGTTTTACATATAGAAGTTTGGTGGAGCTTTTGGATGTCTAACTTAATCAAAACTGAAACTATTTAGGTATATTGTGTAAGATGTGGAGGAGCTTTCGAACTATGCACTCTTTTATCAAACGAATATAGCCGAGTCGAGACTTTGCCATCTAATTGATGATGTTATTAAAAGTTATTGTCGGTATTTAGTTCCGTCACATCTCAATGGATTTAGTAAAGCTTATTAATTATTGGAATGGATTTTAATTTAAAATAATAATGTACATACAGAGAGAAAATGGGCCACTCACTATATATGATGCTATACACACTCGGATGCTGCAGTTAAGCCGATTGCAAATTATAGACTAGAGGGAGAGGGACTGTAAAGCTGAAATCTATGTGATTGTGTTTAATATCACCCACAAATCAATGTCTGTACTTGTGTTGTATATGTATGTTTGATGCTTTGTAGGGAAAATTGTTAGAATTTAGAACTCATCTGATGGTTGCGTTTGATTATCTTCATTATTACCATACTATCAGAGTATTCATTTCAATCAAATATTAGAGTATGTCGATATTGCTTATATTAAATAATAATATAATAATACCACCATACCTTTGTATATAGAATATAGAGTTAAATAGCCATGTTATAGGAAAGATGTAAGTACTCGGAATTGTTTGTTAATTGCAGTAGGTAAACAATTATTTAAACCATTGTTTAGTGAATGAGGATAATTTTTGAATGATTTTCGGCACCACCCCGCTTATATTACCTATTACTCGTAAACTTGCTATAGAAAATTCAATTTGAATCGCTTACAAAATTTAAATTCTAGTTTAACAGTTAGTTGCTAATTAAAACTTTGAACTTTAATAATAATTGTAAAAAAGTACTTGACGATGGATGGCGAAAACTTAGTGGGAAACTCATCGAAAACTTCGAGTTTGAAACCAATTTCATTTATTAGGTTATATGATGAAATTATGCCAGGAAGAGTGTTATTACAATATGAACAAAAAAGAGTGTTATCTGAAACGGTCTGGGTTCAATTCGTCTAAAAGTGTTTGTGTAGATGTATATTTAAGTGTCTCGCATATATACGAATAAAGAAGATAAGGAGAAACCGGTGCCATTATAGGAAAGAGAAATCCTAGTTTTGACTGTTTTATAGGATACTTGTTGCATTTGAAAATCCATAAATAGCATTTTATGCAAAGCTCGAACCGACTAATTTTCCATGAATGTAGTTACATTTACGTGACAAAATGGTATTTGTTCAATGTCCTCGTACACTGTCTGCAAGTGGTGTCCCGTATTCCTTACGTAACACATTTTGCATTTGAACGCCTAGGCGAGTATATTTATATGAGCAATATGAGGTCAGAAGTCGCACTATATTCGATGGGCTATAGAGAGAAATTAACTTGAATAAATCAGGCAGGAGATTTGAAAAGCTATTGGCGTCTTATAAAAGGATTTGGGCACAACGTCCCGGAATACTAACGGGTGGCGAATGGAGCGAGTTTCATGACTGTGTGCTATGCCTTTCCGTGTTAGATGAGTATGCCTTGTGTGTGTTTGTGCGGGGCCACATCGTGTTCCAGGGGCGAGACGAGAATGAAATGGCGATGGTAAAGTACCCGGCGGCAGCATCCGGACTAGCTCCGGATGGCGGCCTTCGTCCGGATTAATCAAGAGACCACAAATCTGAAACGCCCACATAAAAGCCATTCGCCAGTGGAATGGGATTCGTAGAAACATTGTCCACGCAATGGATTGAATAAATTGGGATAAATGGAATGTGTAATGCTGTGTGTATGTATTTGGAGCAGTATGATGGCGATAGAGAAGGCCCTTGATATGGCTCGATAGTACTATATGGTACTTTGTCTTCGTATGGCTATATGTATACGAAGCTATTTGCACACTCATCACATAATCGATTACATGACAAACGGTTTGCGTAATGGTTTTTAGTGAGAATTGTAGCGCCGGACCCCATATCGTTTTTTTCGATTAATAATAACTATACCTAACCCGCTACTGAAAAAAAATTATAGGTACACTTTTCGGGATAAATGTGTTTTTGTAAAAACTATTTAATCTCAATGCCTAACAAATATTAGTAAAAGAGACATGTTTAATTAAAATTCATGATATTAACAATTTATGGTTAAAATTTTAATGGAATGTTTTAATTAAACCTAAAATGTTTAAATAAATGTAAATATTCAAAGTATGTTTTTTCGAAACTTTGTTTAAATTGAAGTAAACAGTATATTAGTTGGAATGAAATTAATTAATTACTTAATCTATTTCTGTGAAATATATACATAATACCTTATGTATACATAATTCAATGGATGTACACACATGTTGTAACGATACAAACCCCGGTATTTACTTAAATATATATTTACGAAAAGAATAATTAAAAACCCGAGAGTTATTGTTGACCAGGTTCTAAGATAAAGTAGACCATCTGAAAGAAATTAAAATTGAGTATTAGTCTACGCGACTAAGTGAGCCCAATAAATTAAAACTAAATTATGCTTTGCATCGATAACAATTATGACCGAATGCATTTTACTTTCGATCTGCAAATATCGCTGTAAAGCGTTCGAAACCATCAGCGTCCCGATGGGTGTTAGGCGTCCCCAATAATGACTAGCAAACCTCACTATGAAGCTTATTGCAGTGTATATCACACTATGTGATAAATACGTAATTAAATAAGTGTGCTATACACTTATTATAAAATGGCGCGATACCATACACACATCAGTAACTTGTAGTTAACGAATTAATAAAATAAAATATAAAAGTAAAATTGGTACTCACAATTATTGTTGATAATTTCGGCAACTAACAAATAATAATTACACAAATAATTCAAATCACACTTTCAAGAGTCAACTGCTCCACAGTCACCAACCAAATGAATCTGTCTCCCCTTTCAGCAATACACGTGTTAGTTTTCGGCTACAGTAAAGCCAAGATAAGAAATTGCAGAATTGCTGATTTAACATTTCAATAAATGCGTTTATTCTTTATACACACTAAAATACTTTTAAAAACAGAGCCGGACTGGGATTCTTTACAATGTAATGTAATGCCTATTTGTGCACGTATATTGTACTATAGATGGGTGTATACATAGTATGGACAGTAATAGGAGTGTGTTAATAAATAAGTGTATGAAAATGTTATACATCCCTTAGGGTCTTTCTGTTTTAGTCCACTATATTGTCTACGGTCAGGATCTTACAATCTAAACAGCACTTTGGTTCGGGCAATAATAGGATTAGACAGGTTTACCCGCTAGTGTTAGATAAGAATGGAAAGGTTGGGTCCTTAAAACACACGAAGGACTCGTATTACAAAATGTTGCATGTGTAGTTTGCATCAATGTTACAAACTTTACTAATAAAATGTTAACTAAGGAAAATCCCCTTTAAGGAAGGGGAAATTGAAGTTTTTCCGTAATTTTTTTCTTTTTTGTTTTCCTTCCTCCTAAATTATGTAATAATTTTCAGTGAAAATTAACTTTATGTATGTATTAAAATAGCTGAACAAAGTGTAATTCTAATTAGTATAACGTGCTAATTAAGTTTGATCATTTTTAAAGCTGTGAATATATGAGATTCTGACGGTTTAAATCGCAATAAGTAAGTGGGTAGTTTTCATATCACCAACAATCCCAACAAAGCCGTAATAATGTTACAGTAATCAGTTATATCCCAGGGGTATGTTAACACATCTTGGTGCTCCGGTTTCCGTTATATGGGGGCCCTTCGTGTAATTAAAAATCGCCACCATTCAGAGAGAATGAGTTAGATTATAGGGAACAAGAACTTTTTTATATGAAGTGTGAAAATAAAGAGTGAGCAAGGGGGGACTTTTTCCATCCTATATATACAACGAGCACAACAACAAATTCTCTAAAATACACTGAACAAAACTGTGCACCCTTTCACACGCAGAAAACTTCAATAAGCCTTGACAAAACGTTAATATATTTTCTGGTTCTTTGTGTGACCATGTTTGTACATGTGTGTGGTTCGTTTTGTGAGTTGAGCTTTTTGTGACTTTACGAATTTGCTGGTGCAGACACATTTCTAAATTAGTTTTTATCGCATAAATGTTCTTTTCTGTTTTATTTGAAATTTTTCTGTTTTAAATTCACTTCAATATATCCAGTCTTCATTATATAACACAAAAGACAAAATCAATGAAATTTTCCCTATACAAAAATACCTACCTATGTTTGGCTCATGATGATGCTCTTGCAAATAATATTTCACAATTTTATAAAAATATATAGAAAATATAAAAACAGTGCGTTGCTTTCTACCTATACCAGCATATACACAGAGGGAATGTAATTCAGGAAATTATTTGCAAAGACTTTTTAAATTAAAACATTTTTCTTTGAACACAGCTAAAGCACAGTAGGTATTTGAAACAGATCATTAAAAATGTATTTCAACGTTAGATATAACAAGTTCCAGATGGATGGGTTTCGGTATGTAATAATATGGGTATGTTTAGTCTCAAGACAACTAATGACCCTTTTGGATGCACGTAAAAGTGTCAACTGTCACATGGTAAGACACTTCTTGTCACAGTTGTTGTTTGGGTGTTTAGGTAACAAAACCGAACGTGTTCAACATGAACTTGAAGTCATTAATCAGTCGGATGGGTGGTCGTCTGTGACGTCATTTTCGGATAGTGAAGACAGTATATTTGTATGTGGAAAGGGAGGATGGGGGTGTACATAATGTACTAGTCTAGTGGATATATATAAGCAGTCAGGGAGACCTTCATTTATAACCCACCTTGTGACACTTAATTATCACACTGTATTTCAAGGATATATTATATTAGGTGTTCGTTATATACATTTAGTCGCATCATAACTCATACCGTTCGAGACTAGTGGAAGTGTTTTGGGACCCATATTAAATGACCATTGTTTATTATATTCATCTTGCAAAATTTCCAAACTTTCCACTTAAATTCGAAATAATCAAAAACTGAATTGTGTTCCTTCATAACGGTAGGTATATAGGCCAGGAGGGAACTTTGTCCAAACTCCAATAAGGGATTTATTTTGATTGGGACCCAACTATATATTCAGTGGGTAGTTGGTATAGTTTGAGGGTAAACTCTAAGTACCTTTACCGACTTTGACTTTCGCACGACATTACATTAAATTCCGAATTCACCAGCCACTAATAACATTCTTGGAAACAATAAACTACTTAAAACGACTTACATCTACACATAAATACATTTATAATATACGGATGTATTTTATGGCATGTGTGAATGGGTTCGAGGCTCTAAATTTAACCACAACGTGGTGTAATTAACGCTTCCACGCACACCGCACGCGCCACAAGCACCACCGGCTGATGCCGTTCTTCCGCTCAGTGACCACCCCAAACAGTCCCAAAATCGAAACAATATACTTCACGAAAAACAACAACTTACCCAATTGTGAGATTAATGCCCAAATATACTTGCCCGAAACTCGGATACTTAACACTTTGACAAATTAGGAGAATCCATTTGGTATGCGCGAATTGATTAAAATCAAAACCTTCCTCCTAATTAATTTCAGTTATAATTACGTTGTTGAGTTTACTTTTATTATTACTGATTCATTATTTACTAGTTCCTATATTTAGTCATCATTAAAATTAGAGCACGAAATGCACCCGGATGGCGGGTGCTCACGCTCTTTGTTCCTGTTATAAGGTATCTCTGTTTGAAATAATACACTTGTTTGGTATATGTAAGTGCTATACCTAGTAATGAACAAATTAATATATGTTATGTAAAAGCTCGTCTAATTGAATTATATCCCGAAGTTCAGGAGAAACAAATCCCGATCTATTTTGGGAAAAGGGAGCTAATTCCCAATTTGGTTTTTTTTTTGAGATAAGAACATTCGGGGTTAACAAGTGTTTAAATTATTATCCACTTCAGATATAAAATTATCTCGTCTCTTGAGAGTATAGTGGCGGAACAGAAGAGTGTCACGAGAAAGGAAATTGTGGACAAAGAAAGAGATCCTTCGGAGAAGGATGTCAACTAACTAAACTAGTCACTTAACCTGAATTGGTGACCTCATAAGTGTTTAGATTTATGAACGCTTTTTCCTGCATTCGCAGTAAATATGTCGTAAACATGCAGGGTGCAATTGGCCAGTAAATCTTACTTAAGTCGCGTTTATGATTGTTGTTCATTAATTTATGACTTAGTGATACGATCTGGTATATGATAATTTTGTTGATTGGGTGCATAATAACCAATGCTCGATAACGCGGGCGGTTCTTTCCTACAAAACAGATGTTTCGTTGGGTACGAGAAATGACCCAGTTAGTTATTGACCTGTTGGCACTGCCGAGGCGGAGCCCCACACACAAATCTGCAACTTGATGATGCTGCACTTGTTGACGACTGCTTCTTTCGAGGTGATCCACAATTAGCGCACACCTTACGCCCGCCAAGGTATCCACAATCGGCGCCTAAAAACCCTAAGTGGTTTGGGAAAAACTTTGACTGATTTATACTTACTTGTTAGGATATAATATTGGTTGATTACGTTTAAACAAAATGAAAATTTAATGATTTATTGGTGAAAGTTTCCAAGATTTATTAGATTTCAGAGGGCAGGAATGGAAGACGCGAACCTTCCCAACTCCTCGACACAGCACCATTCTTAAACATATAATATAAATAACAAACAAGGGTTTCCATATATATTTTATGTTCAGCTAGATTAACTTTATCGAAATTGTTGGCTGTTTTTTGGGGGTAAAAGTGGCAGACTTAAAGTGTGTCAAATTTTACGGTGCTGTTGTGGGGTTGAGACGTGTACGGATTAGAGGCAAAGGTTTCGTGTATAAATTTGTCTGCCCGTTTGGATTTATTGTTTTCACGAGAAAATTTATTAGTTGTACTTGAAAGCCAGGTGATGTTATTAATTGTGTCGCATATGAAACTTCAAATTTTTAATCAATGTTTGTTGGAGAATGGATTGTTCCATCGCTTGCCCTTTCACTAAAACTGTTTAGGGGAAGGTGCTAGAGTGGCATGTGGTGTGATGATGTGTGTTTCCGATAGTTCGAATTGGAAGTAATAAGTGTGTGTGTATTGTGATGTTATATGTACTGGTATGTAAGTATATATTTGGTTACTGTTTGTGGCCCCAGTAGAGAAACATAGCTAAAATTTGTCCAGAGAGCTTTTTGTTGGAATACAAACGCTTTGTGATTATATTGTCTGTGGTATAGTGAGCATCCACCACAAAGAGCATATGTTAACTATTTAAAGCAAACAGTTTTCATTTTATAGCATATTTCAACTTTTCTTCGACAACATTAATTTCTATTTTATTTGTTGAAAATAAAGTGAAATTGATCGAGATTATAGGATTTGGTAAACATTGACACTGATGATGACAATAGTGATATGGGCTGTGGATGTGAGTGTTATCCGAAGAAAATGTATAGATATATGGGTTTGGTTATACATAAAATATGTCAAATGTTTGTGATATGTGTGTGTGTATGTAGGAAAAGTAAATAAAGAGGTTTGATGTTGTCGATATTTGATTACCTGCATGTAGTGGGAAAGCTGACAAAATAGAATGCATTTATGTGATTGAATATCGATTTGTTTGTGTAAACATGAGCAACTTGAAGTGCTGCCGAAGGACATGGAAACCAGAAAAGCGATTTGCCATCAAGCGAAACGCGAAACGTAATTTAAGTATTGAAAAACATACGCGTTATGTGTACCTATACATGCTTTAGATATGTATGTATACAAGTATGTATATACAGGGTGTAAACTACCAAATGAGTAAAATTTTAGCAGTAGATTCTCTGTTAAAGAGGACCCCTTTGCTGAAAAGCCATCATGTTGGGGCGGTTCAGTTTTCTGAACGAACTGACTGAATTAATTACTCTACATGAACATTGTCCACTAATAGGTCAATGTGTATAACAAATTTGGTGGTTTTAGCATTTTCCATTTGGGAGATATTTTGGAAGATCTTTGATGGCCTATACCTATATCTCCTTAAGAAAGCATTTGTGAATAATGTTTGTACGGTTTTTGTTAAAATTTTGCTCAATTGGTCTTTTACATCCGGTATATTATGCTTAAACTTTTTCTTGATTTTTTAATAAATAATGAAGAAGACGAAGTGAACTTCCTGTAAATATATTTGATGTTTTCTGTATGTGGCTTTTCTCTTACCTTTTTGCAAAATTGATTTACCCCATCATCTAGACTTGAAGGAAGTTTTGATAAATTTTTAATTACGAGTTTAATTAGTTTTCTATCACTGAATACATACACACGACATGCGTCTGTCAGATCAATAGAATGTGTAGAAAAGTGGAACAAAATGTTTTAATTGAAGACCCACTTTACATTAATAATAGGCAATACAGTATTATTAATGTAATAGAATATGTCGTATTCACGTGACCAAACCGCATCTATTGTCTTATGTAACAACAGCATGCAATCAGGTTGAGTGGTGGTCAGGTTTGTGTTTGGACGACGAGTGCGGTCCACCACAAAGAAGGATATTCAATTCAACATACATAGAACGCCAAAATCCATTGTGTATTTGTTTTGTGGATGACAGTATAGTCTCTTTCATCACACATGTATACAACAACACAACACTTAGTTAATACAAAACGGAACAAAACAAATTATATTCAATTCCATTTCCTATTTCTCAACTAATTGCTCCCTATACAGAGGCTAGATTTGCGAGAATTTATCTAATTAGGTAATGAAATCCATTGGGAGTAGAATAAATACACCTACACGGTTCAAAAAGACGAGGACATTTTTCTTTCAATTTGTTTACATGTTTTTCTTTCTTGGAAAATACTGTAACAGAGTATTTAATCGGATTCTTGTTTTTTCTGTTTCAGGTGAGTACTTTTATATCTATCCACCTGCCTACATTGTTGTATTCTTCTCGGAGAATTCCTTCATATCGTCGTAAGTATTCTTTATTTTTAAATGTTTTCATCCATCTGTAAAAACATACAAAGCGGTAAGAGGATTCAAGAAACACTTTGAGATTTTTCCCTATTAAATTTCGCATCATGAAATTGAAAAAGTATAAGCACGGTGAATAAACAAAAATATACGAAAGAAATGCGCTGGGCGCGTATATATCACAAAACCTCTCTCTTCAATCTTCAGAGGAATTGTAAAAAGAATATATATGCTGCCTAAGAAACGGTATGCGAAAAGAAAAGAAAACATTAAGCATAATTTTCGTCAAGTTTAAGTAGATATTATAACATTGTCGAAAACATTTTGAAATTGGAGCTAAAAGCTATGTTAGCCAAAACATTAAAGATCAAAGAAGTAGTACGATATTGAATAACTTGTTTCCTAATAATGAATTTTAGTGGAGTTCTATGTATGGATACATTGAATCTGTGGGTGTGCTTTAGAAAATAAGCAACGTAGACATATAATAGTAGTGTGGAGTAGAAGATGTAGAGGAACAGGGGATCGCGGCGACGATGTTGAAGGAACGACGAACGATTAAGGAATGCGTTCGCTGTGCCAACGCGCATTACTTCGTTTGAATTGGAAATTCTCGCTCACATACTTGCATCTAATAAACTCAGAAATTTCCATGTAATTAACTTTGAGCTTCCATGTAAAAGATCAATGGGCTATGTATTTTGCTTCATGGTTAAGACATATTTTTCTATTACCCAAGAACCCGATAAATGACAGGTATTTGAAGTAAAGAAGCAAAGACAACACAGCGACAACACAGTAGAGGTACAAAAAGTTTCCACCAAAACATACACAAGGGGATGTAATCTGTCTTGTTCTGTTTGCATCCAATGTAATATTCCTAGAGAAAGAATGCAATTTAATGAATTTTTTCCTTGTAAAAATTTTCTTTAAAGGAAAATATTTAATATTTCATTGTTATGCGGTTTATTTATTTGGATTTCAAGGAAAACAAGTTCAAAATAGCTAGGTTGACGCTTTTCATAAAACTTTTCTATACATAATAAACTAATAAACTGGAAGGTTTTTTTCATTCTGTGTGTAACACACTAATCAATATTTGAATTGAATTTTTGTATAAAAGTTTTATTATGTTCCACACAGGAAAAAATGTGGGTATGATGGAGAATGGCAATTTCAGTAATACTTGAAAATCATTTTTCCCTTTTTGCGTAGATATAATAATATGAAACCGTTATGGCGTGTATGTACATACAACGTATATCAAACACAAAAGGTGAAAAGTATGCCCCTCTATACGAGTAGAGAGCAGCATACACCGTTTGTATCCTATAAACATGTAATATGAGAAATGTCGTGAACAGCATTTACCTCCTATTGGGGCGCAACAAAATGTAAAGCAGTGCGTTTCCTTTTCACTCATCCTACTCCCCTTTTGCAATGTATTTGTTCCAAGATTACATACTTATTTTCAAGCCACGCAATTTCCTTTACACTCCATATTTGCAGATATAAACAGCCATTAGAGTTCAATTATGCTTGAAATTACCGAATTTATACACTTCTATAGAAAAACTTAATGGGGGATAAATGAAGTAGCTTGCGTCTTGATTTGGCAGCTTAAATGGGCAGTTTTTTCGACGTTTTAGTTTTCTCAGCTTTTATTTTTATAATTTCGTCGTTTATGTGGTTTTGTTCTCTATAAGTGAAAGACTTTTACACAGACGTCATATACGAATGACAAAACCAAACTTTTATATTTTCATATTCCCTTTCTTTGTTTCTCTGTTTTTTTATTTTACTAAATTTAATTTCCTGCGAAAATTTTCCTTTTCATGTACAATAGCTAGAATCGTAAGTAGATATTTAAAGCTGTGGACTCAATGAAGTGAAAATTGAATTTCTGATGACAAGACATAGCCCCACCTCCACAAATCACACGATAAACAGTAAACCAAGAGGTTTAAGTAATTCTCTTGAAAAGCTTGTTGACATAGCATGATTAAGTGCGTGATAGGTATTATTAAACATGCATGTAGTTTGTAGACATGTATAGACCACCCAGATTTAACAAACCACCCTTCTAAACATATATCTTCGCACAATTCACTCCATCAGACTTTAGAGATGTACCGTTTGTGGTTCAAGCAATCTGTATGTTGGATGTTGTCAGAAACTTGCCTTTCAAAGTCTTCCTCCCTTAAAATACAATAGAGGAACGAGTGCCTTTAGGTGATATGCACAGTTAGAACAAATTCGCCAATATTGAATTAATATAACGTTTGAATTACCAGTTTGTAGTTAATAAAGAAATCTTACAAGACCACTTTACCCTTAAGCAAATTTTTCTTCTTCCGCTATGGTTCTTCTTCAACTTATTAATTTCAATATTTCCTATAAAATGTTCGTATGAAAAGAGAGTCGGGTGGATCAATAAAAGTTTTTTGGTTATACTATAGAAGGATGGCCCCATGCAAAATCATGCGGTCTATCAAAGTTTCATTTTAAAAGGAATTTTGAGCTATAAAGGAATTTCCGCGCTCATCTTGGATGGAATCTATTACATGCCAATATCATCCGAAAATTTATAAAATTTATTTACTTACAGTACAATGGGGGAAAAACTTTGCATTTTGTTTAAAATCTCAAGAATAAATTGTTACAAATCAATGCTCCACATAAGGGTAGGTATCTAGACTATGATATCGATGGTAATTTCTTTGTAACATTTCTCTGACAAATAAACGTGCTGTCACAGAGCAAGGCAAGAAGGGTATCAAATCCATAATATTCATTCATGAATGGAGGATGATTTGAAATTGACATTTATTTGAACAGGGAGACATAGTAAAGCATTTTCCAAATGGTTGAATGCACATACGAAATTCTTGGTTAATATTGAAACGGCTCCAATAAACTTGTGACTATCATACTAAAGTGAAATTTTCTACAATACAAATCAATTCCACCTGCCAAAACAATAATAAAATTCAGAGCTAGGAAAACAATTTAATTATGTTGGCAGTCTAAAATTGGTCAAATCTAATGAAATATTAAGGTCTCAGTGCTGTTAAATTTCGGGTGTTATATTGACATGCAATATACAATGAGAGTATGCTCTCTTTTTGTAGTCCAAGCCAGAGGCGAATGACAGGCGAGAATTTGTTGCGATGAAAGGGGCCTTCATTAATTAGGCGATTTTAATTCAATTTGCACCTATTAATAATGCTTTATAATTAGGGTGTTTCTTTATTAGAGATTTTATATGAATATCAAAAGAGTTTCTTGCACCCGTAAGAAGACAACACTTTTCCTTTAACAATAAAATATATTTTCATTGGTAATGATGTTTATGAGATGTTCTCTCGTTTGAGCATAAAATATAACTGACTATAGCTATATATTCTTTGAATTTCGATTCAATTAAATGTAATCGTTGAAATGTAAAACTAAATCGTAGTGTTATAAAATGTGTAACTAAATATCCAATTTAACTTATTCTTTGATGTATAGGTAGGAATCTGATTCTGTAATTGGTATGAAATTGATTATTTTCAACTGAATCGCGCACGAATAATAATTTTTTGAATAAATTAAAACGAATATTTATGCAAACAATGAGGGCCATGTTTTCATTAAAGACGAATATTTATGTAAATCTCTTTTATTGCAAAAGCAACAGGTTCTGTGGCCTACAATAATAACCATTCCACAAGGGAAGAAATCCAACAAATCAATAGCTAATAAAAACTATTATAGATGATAATAATATATCATAAAAATGATCCAATATCTAGCAATATCGAATAATTATTCGCACATATATTATTCATCTGAATAATTCTCTATTCTAATGTTGTTACCAATTATCCACTCATTAAACTGTATAATTAATTTTATTATTATTGCATTCGTTTTCCAAGCACACATACACAAATATTGATGAGGCAAACACATACACATACACATACAAACACACGGAAACAGGCAGAGAGACACAAATATATCAATTGTATGAAATGTTTGTTCCGCCTGAAGAAATATTGAATTAAATTCCATTTTTGGCAATATGCCAATATTCGCTGTAACTTCGGAGAAAATTCTAATTAAATTTTATTTCTCTCTGTATTCAAAGATTTAACCTTATATTGCTTATACACCTTCCATTTGACTATACTATACCTACACACACATTTTTATTAAATCATCTAAAAATCCGAACACATTTGATTCATTCCAATTTATGTTGTGTATAAAATTGTGCATATCTAAAAATTTTTATGTAACACGATATTTTTTTCTCGTTTTCCACTTGTGTACGACTAAAAACTGTTCATGCGCCATATATTTTTAGGGGGTATAAAATTTAAATTCGCATATCGAATTACGCTTTAATTAATCTATGTATAGATATATTCAAATTCAAATATAATATTCGGCAGGATTCATATGGCACATGATCGATCTATATGGACCAAATTAGTTAACGTTGCATCAAAATGTGATGATTTTCATGCAAAGCGTGAGTGGAATGATTAAAACTCATACAAAATAAGCATCAATATTTCATTTTGATGAAGCCTTGTTCCTACACAGTTTTTTTTAATGTTGAATTGGAAAGTGTACGTCTTTGAAACCATCATTTTCAAGGTCCTTAGATGTCAATTTTCCAATTACATCAAATCAACACAATGGATTTCTTTTTCTTTATGTCCCGCATTGAACAGTTCGTTTTTCGTTTCATATTAAACACAATTTACCTGAGTGTAAAGGAAAGTGGATGCTCCCGTCGCGTCTTTTGCACACATACAATTTGCAATCAGAAGCACCCCGGTTCTTATACCTCACCTACTACTCTTAATTCGAATCCAGTATTTATTTCTCTGGCAGAGTTTAATTTTATCCAACACTGTTCAGCATCCTTCCAGGGAATTTTAATTACTTCTACGCCTCTATTTTCTGTATTTGTGTTAGCTTTATTTTGTGTTAAATTAAATTTAATTGAATTTTTGTGGCATCCGCTATAGCGCGACTTCTACATTACCCACCATCTAACGTAATTTGAGATTTAACTTCTATAAAGGTGTGTCAACAGTCCATTTTTCTATATTCCAACTTTACTGCTTTTAATTCCCTAAATTGTAACTTCCCATTGAATATTGTTTGATTAAAACCTTACTCGGGCGATACACAGTGTATAAAGCTTTTAACATTGGTTGTAATAATATTTTCGTTACGATTATCGCATTTTCCACTGATTAGCTATAATTGTGTGAAATTTGACTCAAGCGGAGTGTAAAAGCTGCTTATCTCTGTACGTTGTTATGTATGTGAGCTAAAATCATCCTGCTATACCCGTTTTGTCTGTTTCAAGTATTGTTAATTTTCACACACATATAGAAAAAGTTAGCAGCTGTTAAAAATATGTATGTTATTTAAAAATGTATAAACTGTGTTTGCACACATCAAGAATCTCATTGGGGCGCGCCTCTCGAATAAGTTGAAAATGAGATTTTTAACAGGTGTTTAGAATGTGCTCTTCCCACACCCTCCATATTTAGGGAAAATTTGTTCGAACCCCATTATATATAATGTAATAAATGTTGTACATCTACTATGTCACAGTTTATCATAAGCAGACACCAGTTTGAAAACAGTATTATAAAAGCTGCGAATAAAGGCACGAGTGGTGCCATATCCTCGAAATTTCCTGCTATATGAGATTGTGCTAGGATATTTGCCACACCAATGCCCCTCATATAACGCACACATATACATGCACTTCTGTATACTGGATACATAAAATAAGTATGTATATTTACAACCCCCTCATCTGTGTATATGTGATGTGTGTATATGTATATTACGAAACCCAAAACCCGGTCAAACATCCACTGTTTAATTTCATAATACACCTCAGGTTTATAACTTAATTATGGCTGTAACAGGGTAATAAAATTTCAGTTTTATATATTTGATGGAACGAAAGTGTATATTAGGTATATTTGAATTTACAAAATAGGGGCCGAAAATACGTTCAAAGTGGTTTGCATTTTTCCATTAATGTTTAAATGAATTAACACAATCATTGCTCATTTTACTTCCTTAATTGGAATAGTGGAAATTTTAATAAAAAAAAGGACATCGTTTGTTATATACTCGTATTTCTCTAGTCTGTCCTTTTATTATTATTATAGTTCCACTTGGCAATATATTTAGTTGTAAACCGTGCTTATTGTTGCTCGTCCTTCCTCTTTTATACACCCCCGAAATATATTGTGGTGTGGCTGAACCGAAGACAAATTTCCTCTCGTATCTATTTCTCGCTATCTCGTTACACGATGAACTTTGAACTCCCCGAAGATGCGAAGAATTATTATATAACCTAGGTAAGCGCGCCAGCCAGTTTTGAGTAATATTAACGACTTTTACACATAACTTTAGAAACATTCATCATCCCCCAAAACAGTTTATAGTATAGTAGCGGCAGTGAGGCCGGCCTTTCCACTTTTCAAATACGCAACAAACACACAGAAAACTGTTAATTCAGTCTAAGGGGGGTTATACACTCGATTTTAATCAGGAAACTGCCATACACTGCTCTTCCAACAAGGCCGTTTTATAATTACAAGAGGCGAAATGTTGCCGGCTGTCATATATAACAACGCCTTTAACAAAACCGCGCTCTATATTTCATTCTTTCACCCTTCACCACCTCCGTGTTATTTCTAATATTTACATAATTAGGCGTGACTAGTTTTGGGAATTGCGGGCGATTTGAAAGATTCCAAATAGGATTAATAGCAAAGAGCCACTTAAATCCGTCAAACTTTTCTGAAAATATCATTCGCATTACAAATTCCTAATAGTATAATGGGACAGTTCACTGGAAATGTAATTATTTTGACTTGTTGCTAGAAAGTTCGCACTCGACCCCAGTCCTCTGCTCCTCTTGCATTTCCCGCGAGTGTTATATGTGCATTTGTCGCAAAACTTGTACCTTAAATTTATTTGTGAAATGTGAACATACTGTGTATATTATATAAATTTTATACAAAATTCTACCATAAAACTTTTGGGAATTTCCATGAAATTCAATTTACCAGTTGAACACCTTAACTTTCCTCTCTTATTGTTTGAATTTATCATTAACATTAAAATTTACTACCGTGTAATTAATGTGTGCTGCTATTATTGCATGTTGCAAGTTTATACTACAATCATTTATACAATACACAGCCTCAAAGTGGAGAGAGATCTTTTTGTATAACAAAACCCAGAGCTCCACAGGGGTATTTTTGTATTACTTCAGGGGAAAACGTGTAACATCAGCAAACTAAACGCATTTCCCCTTAATTTCACGAAATTTGTTTTTGAAAATAGGTGAGTTCTATGTATCCTAGAAAATACTTAGACTGTGTGATAAATATTGCAAGATATTTTTTATTTTAACAACGTGATAGTATAGAATATGGTACGTTACAAAAAATTTCATATTTACAACCATATAAAGCTGTCAATAGATAACCCGAAAAAGCAGTCTATGCGAAATGATTTTTTACAGCTCTTTGAAGTATAACCACTTTCATCGTATTTCAAATTAACTACATGTCGTTATGTAATAAAAAAAGTAGAAATAGGAAGGTAATAATTCAAAAATCAGGGACAACTGATGAATATACCTTAAAAGTTCGCATATTGGAATAATTTTTTGATTGGCTGATATTAAAGTTGTTGAAGCAATACAATTCGTTTGAAGCACAGCAGCCAAAATAATGCAAGCAACTCGATTTCGCAAGAGATAAGAAAACATCTTGTTGAAAACGTACATGAAATAGGATTTTTCCTTAGAAAAACAGCTCATATTATAAATTGTATTTTCATGGAAACTTGATATCATTGTAACGAAGTCATTGTCAAACTTAGCAATTTCGGAATTTCTCTTAAATTTATAGCCAGTTAAAAACGCTCTTCTATATTAGCACTTTGTTTTTTTTCTACCAATGTTACATATTTACAAGTATTATAGAGAAGTATAGAGAAAAAATAATGGCACTTGCCTTTGTTTAGAACACATTATGGTAAAAACAACAATGTAAAAGCTGGAAATCATTAATTTCGCTTCATGAAACAAAGCCGTACCAGTTTAAGACCCTTTGTCTCTTTCTTTTTCTTTATATGTGTGGTGTGTTTATATGCTTGTGCTTGTTTAAGGAAAAGACGAATCAATAAAAAGGGGGATCAACATACCCCTCGTGTATGCCCTGTGTATATGTTTGGAGAGTGGAGTCGCTATCTTTCATTGTGATCACTAATAGACTAACTTTGTTACTATCGTTCTTGTGCACAAGAGAAGAGAGGCTGAAAACATATTCAAAAATGTACCGCAGGCACATTACGATATCTCATACAATCGAAATTCATTGCTCTCTTTTAGGATGCTTTTCAATTTTTATATTAAACTCTCATTACGTGCCTTATTCATAAATAGAACTACTTCCCAACATTGTATCCTTTTTCTGTATATCCAAGAGGAGATAAAAGTCGGTATAATAGTTGAATAAAAAAAAGGAACAATTGGACCCGTATAATAGCGTAATTTCTCTTACAATGTAACAGTATATTGAATCATAACCAGAAACCGACAGTGAAATTTTTATTTACAATCAATTCAGTTAGAAGGCAATTCTCTGCACATAATTTCAATAATATCAGGAATGATATAGTTTCACTGATGTATTTTTGCAACAGTTCAACATTTCGCCAACAGAATTCGAATGTAATGTGACGTTCGTGACCAGACTAGATTATGTATAACTTGCACAGCCCATCAACATTCTGCACGACGTTTATAGGGTGACTTTCCAGAGTCGCGCCTGTACTGACTTTTCCACACACATTTCAATGTAACTCAAGTATAGACGAGCATATAGTACGATGGTGATATTGTCCAGAGTTGGCCCCTTGTTGACCTTTTTACTATCTTGGGGGTTTAAATAAGCCCAATATAAGCGAGCCACGCGCTCGTAGAAGACGTTGGCACGGCTTGCGGCTCCACTTTAAATGGACCCATATGTGCAGAAAAGGATCGTTCCAATATGGATAATGGGAGCAAAGGAATCATGTTTAGATATGTTAAAAACCTGCTTTTGATAGGCAAATTATAAATATTTCTTATAGGAGAGCAGCTAGAGTTTATAGTTTTCCAGGTTTTTGAAATATGCTTGTTTTGATGCTTTGATGCTGTGATTATACAAGTAGATAAAAAATTCCTTATTAAAGAATGAATAAGTAATAAATGTATGCTTTTAATTTGTTTTTATGTACAAAAAAGGAGATGTTTTGCTGGCTTTGTTTTGAAAAAACATTTAAGTTTAAATAATGCATGTTAACAATTAGTACATGGCAAATTAGAAGTTCCTAACACAATAAAAGGTCTTTTTTTTAATATTTATGATTACAATTTCTTTTTAAACCTTTGCTGTATTTAGAACGACTGCTACATATATCACATGGTTTTATTGAAATTCAAGATATTCAAATGAAAAGTTGTTAATGACTGTAAAACTTTTCATATACCCTCCTCTTTAATATTATATTAAATAAAAGTGATTTTAAATGTTTTCATTAGATTTTTCACATCACACATTTTATACCAGCTACACTTGTATAATTAAGACACTTCATACAAAATATGTTTTCATTTATACATTATTTAAGGGTAAAAGTAATAAAAGTGAATGTAGGTGAAGAGAAGGGAAAATTTAAATGAAATAATTACGTTCTATACATAAGAACACATTTGAAAAATAATTTTAATAAAAGTATGACTAAATGAAGTTAATGTTCGTTAAGAGAGTGGTGAAGGGAAAATAAAACGTCGCAATATAACCATCCACATTGTAAATTTTTGCTCTCCTTTTTTTATTATTATATCAGTGATTGAAGAATTTTACGTATAGTCTTCTGATCAGGGAAATTTGATTTGTGATGAATCAATAAATGCAAAGGAAACTGTAGCATTCAATTGAATTACAAACGGGTTTCTAAAAGCAATATCCGCCTCTCGCTGTAAATGCAGTTTCATCTGCATCTTCCATATATAAAATTTTTAAAGCAGAATTGATAAATTCCCTGAAAATACCTTTTCACGAATACTTTTCCTAGATATGCTAATAGATATATAAGTTATATGGAAATGTATTGGTGAGTTAAACATTTTGTTTGCGACAGTTATAAAATTACATTTTCCGGAAATCAGATAGGGAAACAGCAAGTAAATATTATTCGTTCCAGTTGGAGCGTATTAGAGTAAAAGTTGAGATTTTATGAAAAAGTGCACTTACTCTAAATGCACTCCATAAATGAACTCAATTCCAATAAGTATTTGATAAATGATTTTCCATCAAATCGAAATCAATTTGTCTCGATAATACACTATAAAAAAGAACTGTATTTCAGTTATATAGATAATCGTTTAGTTTTTCCCAACTTTTCCTTCATCTTTGGCGTCGTATACAGGTTGAGAAAGTGACAATGTGTTTTGTGAGAGGAACGTGCCAGGACCGTAGAAGGCAGATAGTTGTTATCGCACGTACATCGTCTTTACGGAAATCCATCGCAACGGTTTACATGCACGACTGAACGGTTGTTCGCATATTCTACAACGATTTTCATAATAACCATATTTTGTAACTGTCGAAATGGTTTTTTTTACAATCACTGATAAATAGGCTCACATGTAGGCTGGGTAAATAATACTGTGACAAAAATAAAGTGCGCTCCTTCGTAAGGAATAAACGGCCTTTCTATATACGGAATTCTGCATCTGATTTATTTTAGTACCAATCTTCTGTTTTTATTTTTTTTTTTCTACCATGAGAAATTATTAACGAAAACAGGATATTTAATAATAACACTGCAATAGTAGGTACGTAAGGTAGTCGTTTAAATTATTAAATTTTTCTGAAAGGTTTTCATCAGGTGCAAAGGATTCAGATGAAAATAGTATGCATTATTATAGTACTTAAACAGTTTTTAGTAACTGTACAATAAAAGAAGCTCTTAAAGCATTATTTATTGATGGTGTAAAATTTTAAATTCAAACTAGTAAATATGTAAATGTACATCTGCGGCTGAAAAATCATAAAAGTGCAATAACAATGAAAGAACAAACAGTTGAGGTGGAAGAGAGGGTATAGCAGGAGGAGCTCTGGAACATGGGTGGTGAAAGATAGATAAAAATGGCACAAGAAATGCTATGTATACAGCAATTTGGTGTGCAGTTCTGTTGGAAAGTGTGGAAAGATAGTGGAATATGTATTGGTGAGGGCGGCTGATGCGATATATACACAACAACACATCACACAGAGCAGCAATTCGCTTGAGATGTTATGTGGAATTGTGAAGGCGCCCAATTCGACATCTGGTAATGACAGTTCAGTGGAGTAATCGGTTCAGATTGTTCGATAGAAACGAATATCCGGACACTGTGTGTGTGGGTATATGTATGTGTCGGTTAACAACACTAGCATGATTGTGCGGTCAGAAGCAATCAAACCCCTCAGAAGAGCAATAGTTTCAGACAATTTACACTTGGAAATTTTGTCCTTTTGCGCTGCACTGTACGACCACATCACCGACAGTAGATGATGGCGTCGGTGCTCCACTCCCGATACGATTTGCTCATGGGTATTATATAGAAAATATCCCTTTATCACTAAACCATTTCTGACAGTCCTTAATCAAAATTCCCTTCCGGTCATCTGAATTCCTTACAAAAGTCTCAAGAACTTTGCCATCTCTATAATTACTTTATCAGATGGAAACAAAGAAAAGTGTCACAAGACTTTAGGTTTTGTTATTTGTAATTAGGAACGAGTAAACAGCCAACAGCGTTATGAAGTTTCGTTCAATGCGATTTGTATGCAACTAATTCTTGCACATAATTGTGAAATGGCATAATAGAAATAGGAACGTCTCCGGATGCATCAAGTACAACTTTACTTTGTTTTACACATTAATTACATTAAATCGAAGTGATTTTGATTTTATGGGTATTATAAGCGTACTACATGATCAAATTTAATTAGTTTAAGACTCGGTTTAAGAGGAAGACTAAGTCTCATAAGTCCCTACTTACAATTTACAATTATTAGTACTATTTTCGCTTGAGAAATGTGCTCGTTTATTAATTAAATTTTGTCTTTCATTACTTTGCCTAAATTAATTTGCTATGTAATTAATTCATTAAAAAGTATAAAAAATAAAAAGGGGGGTTTACTAACAAATATTCGCGTTGAACGAATTTTAATACAATTTCCGCCCTTGTTGTTCCTTTATGATATGAAATACAAATTTTATTAAAATAAGGTGAGCTGCTCCACCTCTCTGCAACTCTGCCATTAGGTTACTCCGTTTAAAATATCTATAAGCAATTTTTTATATTTATAGAATAGCAACTTTTATGTAATATTTCCACTCAACAATAATTTCCATAAATGTACAATTCATATATTTTCCCCTTTTTGTTTGCTCTGAACCAGAAATGGGTCGCAAATATAATTTATGAGGAAATAATTCTTTTTGGGGCATTATATCTAATAACTAAATAGCTTTATACATGAATTCACACAGCCACTTTAATTTTAAAAAGCAATATAATAATTCCCCATGAGAGGGAAATGGAATTCAACGTTTTTAACAGTTTCACAAAAATAAACGTTTTGAATATCATTCAGCCACATTCGAAATCTCTATAAACTGTGAATCGCAACGATTTTCCGAAACGATTACTCGAAATATTTCCACAAAATCACAATATTCACAGAAAATTATATTTGAAGACACCCAACAAGTGTGCTTTTCTTTAAGAAATTGGTTTGGTATCATGAAATTGAAAGAAAATACAGCCTTCTAAAGCTTCACCACTCTATATTCTACGCTTTTAGTTCATCAGTTTTATTTTCTGCAACTCAAAACGAAATACCATATACTTTGCTAAAAATAATTTAATAATCATAAGAATTTATTATCAAAAATCCTCGTGTTCAATGAGACAAGAACCTTCAACTTCCATAGAAATTGAAATTTTACGTAGCAAATAGTTCGTGTTTATTGTTGAAGTTCGTCTTCGACTTCTAAAGGTTTATTTTGTTACTAATGAGTTGAGTTCTACCAGAAGTTATGTTCACTGTGATGTTATTGGGCATAGAAAGTAATAATAGTACCTACCTACATAAACCTCTGCATGTTAAGCATAAAACTTGACTCATTCTTGTTATTTGAATATAACAATGTACGCCAGTTATAGACAAGTCTCGGAAAATGGGTCATTATTAATTCTACAAATATGTAATAAATAATCTCCACTCGTGGATATAATTAATCTAAGAGCTCTACTGTGGTCTCGTAGAGCATAATTTACCTTCCGTATCTAGAAGGGGTAATAGTTTCAGCAAAGCGGAATTTAAAAGGAGTACCGCACTTGTGGCATCGCCGCCGCCATGTGGACCTCAATTCGGAGTGCTAGCTAGTAGTGCTGCTGCTGCCACCTCATTTAACTTTGTTCGATAAAACTTTACGATCTGAACATTTACTTTGATAACGATGTGTGTGTGTGTGTGTGTAAACTCAAAAACTTTATGCCAAATTTATGCTCAAGTATATTTGTCGAGACTTTTTTCCCTTCACAGAAAAATTTATTTCTATATACATATCTGTCCAGAGGTTGTTAAATTTCCCTTTCATCACATTAAATCGAATTCAATGCACAACATTGCCCACGCATTCAACACAACAAGTTGTACTCTAATTGACTGCTTTTGGCTTGGAAAAACTGACTGCCGTAATTGTTGTGTTTGTCAAGGTTTACAATTTGTGTATGTAGGAAAATATGGCACACAATGGATGGAAGGAGAAGAAAGGAATTTATTGATTCGAGGGCACAAAAGGGCTCTTCCGAACGGGGTGCGGAGCACACGGTAAATCTGGGGTCAGGTGAGACATTCTTGTTCACTGTGTAACAGTGTGTCGTTCGCTTGCCTTCCAGATTCCCCCAAGGGCAGACCTGCAACAACATCCACCAACCGCCACCACCCTCTCCGCGTCTCCCCGCACATTACAGAGCGACGCTCTCGAACAATTGTCACCCTATCCTGTTCTTTGCACGTAACACCTCGACAAAGCCTTTTAATGAGCCAAAACAAAATAAGATCATAACGTGTATTTATGCTATTTCGGATTCAGTATTCAGTGTGTTTTGTGTCAGTGAAATATGAGAGGCGCGAGGCGCATACAACACACACAAGAGTTGTTGTAATGCAGATAATTGCTGAACTCAGCAAATGGTTCAATTATTCCAGCATACGAAAACTTGCACACTTTTACTTTCATTTAAAACTAATTTATTCATACATAGTATAAACCCATCTAGTTATTTTACTTTTTTTTATATAAGAAAACGAATATTGTAAGGAGAGTATAAGAAAGTGGGTTATAAATTAGTCTATTCTATAGTACTTTGGAAAAGTTTGTTTGTAGCACAAAAAAAACCTATCTCAAAACTTAATTGCAGTTTATATCAAGTTTTGGGTGGTTAGATAATTTTTTTCGTTCCGTTCCTCTTAGGGTCGAAGAAAAAAACGGTCTTCATTAGATATTTTACATACATATGTACACATACTTATATAAAAAGTTATTCAATCTACATAAAAAAAGTTGACCCAGTTCTAAATAGTGCTTCCTTTGTTCTTTATGGTCATAAATTTGGTTTTATTACATTCATAAATACAATCGATTTGGACCATATCGCTTATCGATCTAAAAGGGGATGTAACTATGACTCTAACAAGAATGGAGTGTTATATAAACTTGCATACGGGCATGAGTAAACAAAGCTATAAAGACTTGAGGGTACACTATAAGTATGGAAGTCCCTCTCTCTTTCAATAGTGAAGAACGAGCAAAGTTTCGTAATCACCTTACCATATAGTTTCGTTGGTATACGGATTTAATGCAGGTAGATTCGAGAAATCTACTTTATAAACTTCCACATATACCTATAAAACTCTACATACTCACCCCATATACTAATAGCATGTGTGTATTTCAATCACATTTAAGGAAAAACAAATCACTTTATATTTCCTCGAAGAGCAGCAACAGTAGCAGCAGCAGCGATCGAAATTTTCTCGGAATTTGTTTACGTAATACCTTTTATCTAGGCACTTTCCCAAAAAAATATATAACAATGTAAGCGAATATACTGGTAATGTTCAGACAATTTCAAATTGAAGAATACATATTGTGTGTGTCTGTTTCTTCAGTGTGGATGCAGACAGATATATATGAAAATTCCATGTGACTTGGAAAATGGTGATTGAATTGAGACACAGTCAAAGTGGTATAATCAGATGAATATTGAGCAGAACTAAAATTTCCATTTTTCTACAAGAAAATAAACTAGAGTATTAAAAATTTGCTTCAATTCAAATTGGAAATCAATCCTCTTTGCTGATGCTTTGCCTGCCAACGTAAACGTAAGTAATTGCATCCAATTTGTGTGCTGATGCTCCCTTCATTCTAATCAAAGATAATTAATGGTGATTTTTTCTGTGAAAAGAAAAACTGTTGCATAACGAGTTAAATTGTTATCAGGGTGCTCTACACTAGCGTATCCAAATATCAATTAAGAAAATTTAACCATAGACTATGGTGAGGTGCGTTGTTATACATATATGAATGCTTCATTAAAATAGATTTCGCAGAATTTTAGCTGGAATATAATTAATAAAAGTGAAGTGAATTATAACCAGAAACAAACTAATTAACTTTGTTAATAATTTGTTTCCAATGTTTATCAAACATTTAACTTTTAAATTAGTATCCTTTTCATGAGTTCACAGTGCTAAGCTGGAAAAGCAACTTTATTCGCTCGAGAACAAAAGAACATAATGGATAACATAACTTTTGCAAAACACACACACAGACAAGGAAACAGTATCAGTACAAGTACAAGCACAGCTACAGCAGCACCTGGATCCTGGATGATGATGATGATAATGATGTTTTTATGTTGTATTAAAATTTCCCTGTCGATGTGTACATAATTAGTGCTTCGTTATAATAAACCTTCGTTGTCATGGCGCTCCACAAATGCACAGAGAGAACTTTTCCACATGACTTACAACGTATATTGGAACCATCATCAATAGCGAGAGTAGAGAATGCTCAAGTAGCAGTAATGAGCCAGTTATCCTTCACAGTTGGTTACCAAGGCAATGATGCCGTTGAAGATTTCCCATCTAGAAAGTATATACGATGATGTGGAGGCCGCTTTTTTCAGGTACCACTTAAATGGCACATAAAAACCATCATCGACTATCAATAAGTTCACTTCTCTCAGTGCTCTCTCCGCACCGCCAATGTATGAGTGTGTTGTTTTACGGTTGTTTTTCTACACCGGGGGAGATCCGTCCACCTGAGGAAGCGTGCTGCGTTCCAAGGACACACGTCTAGCCCAAAGGTTACCACGGACGACGCACTCCACGCGATTCACCAGCTTGCGGGCGGGATATATTGCCATGGAAACGCCGCCAAGCTCACACACTGCGCACAAGTGCACCGCCTTCAGCGTAGGTGACGTCATCCAGGACCAACTCCTCCCTACGAGGACGTCTGCCACGATACCGCCTGTTGCTAGTCTTCTTCAGCAGCTGCACGCGTATCTCACACACCACCAAGTAGTGTGCGTTACGAGAATAGATTTTTTCTGAATTTCTATTATTAAGGTAGAAGTAGCTGAAAGCGCGAGAACATTTTCAAGCGCGCTCTTTAAATCATCACATCATAATCTTGCAAACGACTGGACAACAACGTCTAGTGTCTTCTATGTGCTTGGGATACTCAGGTACCATCATCAACACATTACACACTCTAAGTACCACCTTCTACTGTACTTCTTCTAACTTTGTTTGCTTGCCGCTCAAATACGCTCACGAGTCTGCATTGCGCTCTGCTCTTATGTTATCTCTCTTCTTCCGTAAACACCAAGTATTCTCTTCCAAAGTAATGTTCCACTTAATATATAACTCAAGTTTTATGTTTACCCTATATAATATATATATATTGTTATATTGGCATGCTGCTGCAAGTTCCAGCATGGTTTACAGCGTGTCATTAACTTAAGTGTTAATAAAACTTCGTGAAAGTAAAGATATGACACATAATGCATCCAGACACATACATTACCCTCTAGACGCCAAAGATCCACATATCAGATTTACAACAATGTAGTTATACACCTTTTAAAAGAATCGTGTCTCTTTGATGGCGTTCGGTGATTTGATTTTTCTCTTAAAAATTATTAGACGCCTTTTATATGTGTGACTTGTGGGAGGATGAGAGCAGAATTCGTCGTTGAGAGATGATAAATACATAAAACAGCAATTAGCACTGGCATTCTAGTTTTGAAGATCCCAACGCGTCACTCCATTTCCCATCATCTTGTACATAAATTTGAAATTTAAAATTCAATTTGGCTTGCAAATTTCCCTTTCCCACTATGAAGGAACTTTTATATATATATATATATGTATATAAAAGCAATGCTTTTGCTTTTTAAAATAACACACCCAGACGGCAAAAGTTTGAACGGTAAAGTCCTTAAGGCAAATTTTTGAATTTTACGTTTATTATTGTTCATAAAATACAAGGAACGGTAGTCAAACTATCTGGGATTATATATCTCTATGGTTGGAAATGGAATGGGTGATGGGGTAGTGGTGGGCCCCTCTCTTTTTTATTTGTTCTCCACCAGATCCAGCACGAAACGATTTTTTCCTGTGCTCAACTTTTCGCAGCATGTTAAATTCGTACAAGGAGCGGAAAGTTTTATGTTGTAATTTGGGAAGAGGGTGTGAGCAATAATATTTTATACGTTTAAATTATTTTAATAATATCCCCCTTTAAAGTGATTTTCGTGAATTGTTAAATCTGATTTACGGTAATCATTAAGTGTGTGTAATGGCGGTTCATTTGTTCGCAAATCCATGTTTATCCCATCGTATTTAATCTTGCACACATACACTCTCACCTCTCGTCTCGTCTCTCTTATTCTCAAAATGTAAATCGTGATTTAATAGTGGAATGAAACGGTTTACCAAAGGTTTTCGATTTTGACTACCTCTACCGATTATGGTTGCAACAGTAATAAATTGCAAATAGGGGTACATAATATAAGGGCTGTTTTGTTATATTGCCAAAGTAACACAAGAGCAATTAATCAGTGGAAACTTTCACTATCTAGTCGTGCATCTTAAGAGAACTTGAAACTTTGCAGCATGTTTAGAGGGTGCGTATGTGGGGAATATAGTGGTAACTAGTATATTGGACTTGAAAACCGATCATAAATCGTTGATTTAACGTAAGGGAGTCAATTTCATGTGCTGTTCTCTTGCTCCACTACTATTTTATCTTGTATATGTTGCTTTCCGTATAAGTACTAATTAAAATTCAGGACTCCGCAGTTCTGTCGTCTCTGATGTGCATATATATATCGCCACTATTGGAGCGACTTGAAGCCGTTATGCAGCTAGCAGCAATATCGGCCCTGGTTGGAGGAGTGAGAGAATATGGGCGACCCGGCGAAGAGTCGGTAAATCAAATTTCTCCGCTCGCGCTAACCCATTTCCGCGGTACACTCAACTCTCTCTATATACCATTGTAATGGTTTGGGAGACAGTAACATTTATCTGCTCAAATTACAGAACCAATTTCGCTTGAAATGTTCAGACCAAATTAAAATTTTACACTAACCTCATTCCATTTATATAAAGCAATTACCAACTCTAAATGTATTCGAATGTGGTCTTGCGTTTACTTATGTCTCGTTTTTTTACAGAACTTCGTGTCCACTGCTGTGCTCTGTCCGAATTTACATTTTTATTGCGACCTTTGCCATCCACCCCTTTTTATTATATAAAATAGGAAAAATTTTCAAGGCTTTTAATCCTTAATGAACCCTTAACCGTTATAAAATACTTTTATATGGGGCATATTAAATGCGGCTGTAAATTTTTTGTGCGGTCTATCAATTCGGACTTTAATTAAAGTTATAACTGGCCGCCTCGGGTTGCGTAAGCTTCGTATTCGAAAAGGAATTAAGCTCGAGATTACAGTTCCAAAACCAATAAGAAGTTCAAACTTGCTATGTAGTACCGCTTCTGCTATATATTTCACTTATGTCCTTTGAAATTCCATTTTGTGCGAATAAGAAGGACTGATAAATAAATTGCGCGCTCTAAGAGTGCAGTGCCGGTTTTTTTAGACTTTGCGCGCTCGAGTTATCTATTATGCGAAATATATTTTATTTTGTATGACTTTGAAATGGCTTTCTCTTTTATTAGATAATATGTATATCATGTTTGTCAGTGAGTTTCATTAGTTGTTTTCATGATGAAAATATTAATAGGAAAAATGCGCGGCTCTATATTTATACTCACACACGAAAAACATTTTAATAATTTTGTGTAGGCTATACTTAAAAACGTAAACGTGCAATATTATTTACTTTATATAGCATAAATTTATATTGATAAAATATAAAAATTTTAATAACTAAATTGGATTTTTATCCTCTTTATATGACTATGAAATGAAACCTTAAAAGTTTTACAACACAAATTTGTTGTGTTATATTTATTTGTATATTTAATTAATTACGTTTAATTCTGATTTCTCCACGCGAATGTTTGTATTACATGAACTCCCATTTTACTAGTACTCCAAATCCAATTACTGACAGAGGAGTTATCCGTATGGTAATATACATTTAATTACAAATTGAAATTTCATTATATTAACCCGCTTTAAACCAGGATTACACTAATGTCGATTTTAGAGTAAATATAAACTGCTTTACTAACGGCCTATCATAATGTAATATTATATTTTTCTTAGTAAAACAAGTAAATACATACATCACTTTGTGTCGTTTAAAATTGCCGATCTAAGCCTAAGATACGCAAAACTTTTTTACAAATATATAATGTAAAGGCAATTGCAAAAGAATTAAACTGTTTTACGTTTAGATTGGATATTTAAATTATAGTCACTTCTTATTGGTTTTTTATGAGCTTCTCTCCCAAATAAAATCACCTTTAGAACGTTGTTTGATT
This sequence comes from Silvanus unidentatus, assembly GCA_963930825.1. Taxonomy (NCBI): domain Eukaryota; kingdom Metazoa; phylum Arthropoda; class Insecta; order Coleoptera; family Silvanidae; genus Silvanus; species Silvanus unidentatus. The sequence goes on along the minus strand of OZ005757.1, from coordinate 3,944,795 downwards.
GACTTTGCACTCATTCGAATTCAATCCCGATTTAAGAATTCAAAGCCAGCAAAATACATAATGGATATAAATTAATATTAAATAGACATATCGAGCAACGGATTGTTTAGATTTATAGTTGTTAGTCAGTTTGTCATTGCTTAATTGCATTTTGCGGTTTATGAATATCATATACAAACATATCTGGGAAACAAATGAGGTATAATATAAAGTACAGTTTTTAAGTTTGAAATTTATTGATCCTACATAGCAATACATCATCATTTCTGTGACCGAGTTGAAGTTCGACATTAGATTGTATCTAATCCTAGATCACGAGAATGGTTTAATCCTAAGTGCAAGTTTCTCCCTGCTTCCATACTAGATGGGTTAATTCGGTTTCAAATATATATACGAACAACTGAACGAACGAACACACAGCCAAGAGGGTTGCTATTACTTGCTAGGGGGTCACAATAGACGTAATCCCTTTTGGATCAAGCGAAACAAACTAAAAGCTCGTCATTTCGACGGACAGACTTTGCTTGTTAAACTTTTCCAAAAGGGTTTCTGACCGACAAAATTTGGATTATAAAAAAGTCTTTTGTCATTTGCACGCTTGCCTTTGATTTGAACTGTTTGATGGAAACAAGTCGACTCTTAATTAATTCGTGTCCTTTAATAAATGAAAACTTGTTACAATGGAACTTTATGAGGAATTTCTAGCCACCAGCAAATAAAATTTAATACACCTCAATTGAGGGCTTGGGGATGGCCGAAATTCACGTTTTCATATATTCCACTATGAGGCATTTATTTACAATGTGTGCGTCTGTGAAAAAGGGAACCAGGTGCGTGAAGACCTAAAAATCCGCAAATAAGGGTGAAGGTGTAATTAAAATGTCTAGTAGCAAAACTCCTCGTCACTTGCATAAATTTATTACACGAGTATCAGTGCATTTTGTTGGTATAAAATAGATTTCTCTTTTTAAGAACAACACTATTCACGCAGACAAAAAAAAATCTGAAAGGGCTTGGAAAGGTTGAAATTTTAGGAATTAATAACTTATGTAAAATGGTATGAAATTTTAAATGGGATTTTAAATCCCTTTGGGAGGGATTTTTAAAGTTTCGTACGGGGTAAACTCACTCGTAAATCTATATTTACAAACGCACACGGGGAGAAGAGTTGAAATTTTAACCCTTTAATGTACAATCAATAATATTGCACCTTTATAAGCTGAGCTTTCGGTTTTATGGGCACTTGTGTATTAAGATATTTGAAAATTAGCGAATTATCTAATTGTTTAATAAATAATTGATAAGCTCCTCTGTTGCTATAGCACAATACAGTCGTGTAAGCAGTTTGCATTGTTTTATTTTAAATTCAGACAAAGGTACAGTAAACGATGCTGAATAACAAAGACCTGATTAAATAAACAGCATGGCGTAAACGTAAATCTGAAAATCGATCAGGAACATGTTTGACAGGGCGGTGATTATTGTTAAAGTATCTTCATCTAATGTCAACAAGTGGCGCCTTGCCCATTATATGATGGTGCATTACTGCTGTTTGAAGTTTGTGCAAGCAAAACCCTTGTGTGTTTATATATAAACTAAACTAGATTGGTGCTGATGCTTTTGCAAATTCCGCTAGATGCGAAATAAGTAAAGTGTATACACTTTGTGAGGGAACCTCTTAAACTGGATACTATATTTACCACTTTGACTGTTCTGTGTGGAACTTTCCAGTATCAGTATCATTAAGTCTACGGCCCCTTAAGGCGAAGACGATCCTTATACAGTTTCCAATAATCATTATAACTTTACGTGCCAAATTAAATTTGAACAAGAAAATCATTTCGCGCACATAAAATACACTCCATTGTTTCCCAATTAGAGAAACTGGGGGTCGACGGCGAGCCCTCCAATCATCAAATACAACAATTTCACAATATAATAATATCTAGTATGAGAGCTAAGGGTGTGTGAAAGTTAAGAAAAAAGTCATAATTAAAATTGTTGTCTAATAAATTACATTTCGCATCACAAAAGAAAAATTCTCAAAAACAATTTGTAATATTGCAGCTAGAGAGCCCAACCATAATTTTAAGCTCGTCGGGATTAAAGTTGGTGGTGTTGAAATTGTAAAATTAAAAAAAAATCCACATGAAGCGTGCACACGGCGCGAAAATACACAAACACAATTACAATTGCGTACACTTAAAAGCCGTATTAAATTGCTATTCTCGTAACAAAGCAAGCATCATTAATCCAAGCATTCTTTATTATTTCTATGTCGTTGCCTTTTTTCATGTCATATTATCCTTTATGTTGTAATTGCAGACAGCGGGTTAAGTCAAAGAGCTTTAGTTATATGTATATATGTGTGTGGATGTGTGTGTGTCATCTTCGCTTGTACACCACCAAAGCGGCAGTTAGTTTACATTCTCTTCTCATTCGCTAATTGCAGCTATGCTAATGAGTGACTTCTAAGTTATGCAAACTTTAAATTCACTGAAGGCTTCTGAAAATTGTTAAGATTAAAATGAAGCGAACCATCCACGATCCAACGGAGAGAGGGGCGCCTGGAAAAAGGGTGCGTCTCTCTGTTGTGTGTCGGAGTGTGGAAAAAGTTGCCATTCAATTACGATTACCATCATCGATTGCTTTCACTCGTTCGTTAATTGCAATGTCCAAAGATAGCATATGATTACGTTATACATAACCTATTGGTAAATATGTGCCAATGTTATCGTAACAGGAGTGGTTCGAGAAACAAACACACTTAATGAACGTCGGAAAATATCATTAAGTTGCCACTGAACCGTGTCTCAACCCATAGGCAAACATTACATGTATACTAACACAAAATTGGATTTATTAACCTGAAAAACAATATTATCGTAAAGGATGTAATAATGTGGTTCGAAGGTCTCGGTCCGAGGCCTATAGTTATGTTATATTGGTATTGGATTCAATAAAATTTACTTTTATTCGTAAATCAATGCCCAGCAAATAAATATCGGCTAAAAGATGTGCTCTCATTATATTCGTACAGTTCTAAAGAAGCACGCTTAGGAAACATTTTTATTTTATCGGCCACTTATTGCGAATAAAATTGCCAAATAAAAATCTACTCGTCTACCGCGCCTCTTTATTTAACTTAGAAATTAATTAAGGATCGGTTATAAACGGGAAACCCTTAAGTGTTTTATGTTCGCTCATTTTTTGCTGTTCTAGTTTGATTGGATGTAGTAATTTTCTTTGACAAAAATCATCATAACCTACATCTATATTTATCTGCTATAATATAAAAATGGGCAAAGAAAAATTGACTTTGCTATTCGACAATTTTTAGTATAAATTATAATCAATTGTAAAGCTTCTCTTCTTTTTTACAATATTCTCCCCAATTACGCAAATAAATTTTCTTCTTCCCCGCAGCTGTTTTTAACTTGGAAATTAATTAGGGCACAATAATAATGAAACTAATAAACTGTTCATGAACCATGAACTTTAATTACAATCGATACTTAATAAATAAATTTTCAGTTAATTAGCCTTCTTCTTTATCTCTAACTCATACATGTGCTATACATATATGAACTATACATGTAGGATTCTCACACACATAGAATTCCACAATTTACGATTTAATAAACATTGCATGTTTTCAATTCACATTGAAATTACCATTTTACCATGTTAAAGCAGATATATTCTATTTAGTTTTTGTTTGTTGTGTCTGGAGGCTACAAAATTATGCAATTTAATCATAATGTAGATCCATTTTTTCTGTAATCAGTAAATTGAATATTTTTTAATCAACAAAATACAAATCAAGCAAAGCAGATCGTAGTTCTTTTTCAATTAATTTTTTTTGTTAATAAAACTCGGAAAACAAGTAAGAAATACAATAACTGAATTAGAAATAGTAAAGAGATATCAGGGAGAGATTCGCTCCGTTTGGCTGTTGGTTAGAATTTTCGTTATATGATACGGTGAAATGGAGCATCCTCTTTCCTGTAAGAGAAGAAAGACATTCCATACATTTTCCGAATCTCAAAGTAAAAAGAAGAAGCAAAGAATTCCACACACGGCCAATATGGAATTCGCATAATAATCTTTTCCCTTTAACATGTTATTACTCGTAGCAAATGTATGTAAAAAGCAAGGGCAAAAATAAACTGGGCGCTTTATAGTGTCGGAATTGGATGAAAAAAATGTGCAGAATACGACGGCAACGAATGGAGGAGGAAAAGGGCGCTCTCTCATTTCATTATGTGAAATTTCTATCAATATTGTCGACCGAACATTGATGCATATTACACAGATCGACCTGTTTTACTCCCTCTGTTATTCATCCCCTATACACACATCCGCACACAGTTCGTTTAACATTTGGGACATTAGAATCATTGAATTGTGTCTTATATATAGGTGCGTGAAAAGGGTTCGACGCCAATAATATCTAATCAGGTATAAAAAGAAAATCGATACAGACGAGATGCGTAGTTTCTATCTTCGGACTTTCAATATATTGTCCCCAACTTGTCTGTCATCTACCAATTAATGAAAAGCGCACAATATTCAATATGCTCCCTTGAAAGTTTTCCACACTTTTTCCTCCATCCTTGGCCTTATCTCGCCCGAACCGAATTCACCATTCAGCAATAGAGCAGGATATATAACCGTCAAATTATTAACATAGATATGAGCACAGAGACTTCATTTGGGTTTCGATTCATCATATTTCTGTCTACAAATCTGTGATGGTGTTCTCGCATATTCGTCATCACCATCACCATATACCAAAGTCTGGCTCTCTCTCGTTTGTCTCGGCCTGATCCACCTCTCCTCCTCTTTATTCAATTTACATGCAAATGTACCCACCACCTCGGGCAGCACTTCCTTTTTACCCCGATGCCAACTTTCAACTCTCCTCCTGTCACAATCTCCACACACACACCAAGAGACGAGTCGAGAGCAACGGCGTGTATGGATATGATGAAGGCGGCATTTTGCCATCTATTCTATCCCATCATGGTTTAGACACTGACAGATTATAAAATGGATTTATCTATAGAGAGTTAGGTGCTTTATTTATCCACCTGAGTACCGGAATCACTAATCGCACTCGTTAATCAGCAAACAAAGGGAAAACAAATAAATAAGGTGTGCGGTGCGCGGTTATTATGCCGAAAGTGTAGCTTTTTAATTATCCACAAAATATTCTCCCTTATGTAAATAAGTGGGGAAATATTTGCCGTTTCACATGGTGATGAAAAATGTCCCTTTGAATATTTTTCCGGAGTATATAATAGCACACTCACACTCGCCTCTCTCTACATGGTCTTTCCCAATTTTTATCACCACAGAAAGATGTCATGCAAATGTGCACCATTATGGCTAATTCCATTAAACGGTGCAGTTGATACTTACAAAGTGTACAAATATAGAAACACATACATATTACGTTATTGACATGTTAGAGAGTTGACAAACACACAGAGAGAGGAACGTCCATAGCTTGAATCAATATTATATAAACCGAGTCCTCTCTATATGAGTTTGTATTTCTGTTGATGTCTATATTTATACGCTCCTCTAACTAACTATCTCTTTCCCCCTTATTTGCTGACGAATACATGTGTTGTAGTTGCGAATTCCACCCCCGGCAGAATTTGGACAAGGGTCGAGTTCATTCATTTGGTCTACTATCTCTTCCGTTGGTTTATATAAATTTTACTCTTGTGGAACCAATATAATATTGCATTTGTATATTTTGCGGAGACTCGCGCTCTCTCCCAGACTCTCCGCTCCCTTATCAGGCGTATACCAACGTCCGGTGGCTTGGCCCACGGGACCAGCCTTGTATGTATGCCTCTGTCCAATTACACTCAGACTTGGAACCCTTTCAGTATCCGTATGTATTTATATTAAATACAACAGGGCCCAACCACGTCCATGGACCAACGAAAGGGTGTCCTATTATATTCAATTTGTTGAATCATCAAAATGTTTTAACTATTCAAGAGAAAGAAGGGAGAAGTACCGGCAGCAAGCTTAAACAGATGTTTATAATGAAATGGGAATATTACTTTAAATTGGACCACTAATTATTAGGATTTCAACAGACCAACCCCCATATCTATATGTATTTATTTAGAAATAGTTAGATGGTGTTGTGTTTAGTTTAATTATCACTGAATCAACAATCATCATTTACTGCCCTATATAACCCAAAAAGTTACTACCTAACGCATATAATTTAAATGTTCACTATAGCTAGATGTGTGTGTCTGTGTGTGGCCTAATGGAAATTTTCTCTACCATGTAATTTCCTTCACTACTAATTACTGTACTACACACATAAAACTCTTTATATTTCTACATTTGAGAGTTTAATGAAGCCTTGATAAGCGACTTGAAGTGTAGACCTCCTCCCGCCATATGCCATAGGATAAGAGAGAACACCATATTCTAGCCCGATGACATTATTTGATAGGCTTTTATATTCTGTGCTTGGTGTGTGTTATTGTTGTTGTTTTATGAATTATATTATTGACGAATGTGTAGTACAGTACACATGTTGATGGTGATATTTCAAAATGTAACTATCTACACACGTTCATATTTGTATGTGTACAAGTATAAAATAACTGTGGCTGTTCCTCCTGAGGGAAATCACAAACTGTAATATTGTATAATTAACAAAATGAAATTGAGACTGTGCCCGGCTTTTGAATAGAATTTGTACAAGTTTGTTGGCCAATAGTCAGTGTCCTGTTGCATTTCTAATCATGTAACTTTAAATTCGTTCATTGTATGGTCGATTTGATTTTGAAAGTGCACGTATAAATTAAGCGAAAAATTCCAATATTTCCTCTTTTATTTTCACACCTAAATGACAAACCATTTATTACACAATTTTGCGAAAATGTTTGCACTATTTTGAATTGTCAATAAAATATGATAAATGTATAATTAATATAAGGGCGGTCGAATATAGGAATATTTTACACATTAAATTAAAAATCATTGCAAAAATTTTAATTCAATTCCAGCAAAAGTTTTAAAACATATAAACCACAATGTATGTTTATTGTGTAAACTTTGGACATAATTTACTGTGGCAATATTGAAAAAAAATTGCGCCCCAATTGAAGAAGTTCACGATATCGTAACTACTTTTTTACTTTTCTCTTTCACAAACTACCCTATTCTATAGTATATTCTTACATAAAATACAATGGTACATATATAAGTTTTAAATGTAAGTTCAACTGACTTAGATTTATATATCATGATGAAAGAAACCTTTTCAGTATCGAGCTTCAATCGTCTGAAAACTATTCTGATTTATCCGTATCAAATTCAGCGCTTCGTTGATTTTGCGGTGAAATCAGGTGATTTGAATTCATATGTAAGAGAAAATAAACTCAACACATATGTTGTGTTTCGGTTCATCACAATTCTTTGAACTTTAAAGTACTCAATTTTGCCATAAGGTATTCATCCTGCCATTTTGCCCTACAAAATCTTTAACATCCAATTCCCGTAAATTAACACACTTGTTTTTAATTCAAAGTTAGGTGGCAAAAACGCGCTAGTAATATAACAGCGAATACGAACATCCCAACAACCAACCCGTTTCTCCTGAAAAACAGCATAAAACATTAATCATTTCAGAATGACTGTTGACATAATATTCATGTTTTGTTTGTAGCCGACACGTCATCATTGTCATTATAATGAAACAAAACGCGCAATGACATTATATTGTAAAGAAAGTAGCGGAATTTTAAGTTGTTTTAAATTGTATGGCCGTTCATTATTCATTTTCACAGACATAAGAACTCACATATAGAGATAAATGCGAGTCTATACAATGCGCACACAATAGTAAACTTAAACATAATTAACATTTAAGTGTTATCATGAGACAGGTCGACGAAGTCATATAACCGACCGCCGCCGCCACCCCCATTAGTCTCTGTCTTTTTAGAATGGTTCTCATTTCCTAGCACGTATTATGACATTGATTAACATCGCCACACACATTCACACACACATAGATATTTAGAAAAACGGACCTAAATCGTACGTGCGTGATCTTCTTTCTAAAACTTGCACACGCAACTTCTAATCAACTTATCTCTTAGTTTTTCAATTTTTTCCTTTGTTTTGCTCTTCACTCTGGCATCATGACTTCTCGTTCGGAGTTTTGTCTGTTTACTTTTTCTCTCTATATACACTCGGACTCGGACTATAGTAGATATAGTAAAGGACACAACAAGATGGGGGCAATAACTACTCGCCTTTCGTTTTATTACTTGCATTTTTTTTATTTGCGACTAAATTGGATTTTTTATTGTTTTAAGATGGGGAGGTTGCGGATTTATTCTCTTTGTGGTTACTGCAGCGCGTTAATTGCCAAAAACTAACTTATTTATCAAACATTTCTCTCTAATTGTTTTTTTTCTTTTTCAGGTGAGTAAACACGCCTTTCATTCTTCCCCTAGCCACGTAGCAGTGTGGTAAGAGGAAAAATATTAATTACATTTAAAATAATGAGGGTTGTTCAATTTTCGGCAGGCCTGAAAAGTTCTTCGACTTGTACTTTAATTCGATTGTTCTTCAACAGACATACATATCCGTTTTACAACCAAGTTCAAAAGGGATGTCACTGCCTCCACTTTTCTTATATAGAAGAAGAGTGCCTCTTCTCATCTCACTACAATATCCCCTGCAATATTAGATAATTTCGCTGTGAACAAGCCTCTTAAACGGCAATCTAAAATTCAAGCCGAAAATCGTCTAATAATCTAGATTGTAGAAAGTGTGTGTTTGTACCTACATACCATCATCGTCCTTTATAGGCATCATCATTTCTTCCTTTTCGGCTGTCACCATTTAATGAATGACCGAAAAATATGTAAAGTTTGTTTCAATTACAACAAGGAGAGTATGTCTTACTACAGTGGCCCCTTTAGCCTTATAACTGAGGATGTAATAGGTTTCTTGGCTTGAAGTAGTTTAATATTCAATGACGTCACGTAGTTAAATATACGTAACCCTGTGAGATTATACGTGGCAGAATCTCTAAACGACACAAGTTTTGGATAGAAAACTTGAAATTAGGACGACACTTTCTAATTTAAAACGGTCCCACAAAGTCTCCAAAACTAATTCACGTATGTACTTTATTTTAAACGTATTTTCCTAAAACGATTTGAGTGGAATATTAATTTTGGTTGAATGCGTGTTTTCCTGTATAAGTTAAAAGGAAATGTTAATGTGGAGAAGCGAAATTAAAGAGTTCGAGACTCATTAGTCTCGAACAGGACAGTATTTGATGGTGATTAGATATTTCAGACGGACTTCAAAGCAGGGTACATTTAACCTGTTAATACAAATTTATTGCATTTTAATTTTTTTTACATTTCATCTTCATTTTAAAATAATTTTCTGCGAATTGAAAATTTATTTATCGACAGCGATATATGTTCGCAATTCTTGCTTGGGTTTGTATTTCTTTTTCTAAACGTTGTAAAACTTGTTTTAAACATTTAATGGACATACATACAGGAGTACATAGTTTTCCCTTAATCCAGTTTGTGCTTCATAAGTTTAGCTTCCGGCTCCTGTTGTTGTTTTCCATGCATTATGTACACAGACGAAACTATAAACCTTTTAATTGTCTAATAAAATTCACATTTTAATCTCGTTGAATTATTTGCCTTTTTACAATCTCTTTTTATTATACATATTCCATATAGGATGGGAGAGAGGAACAATAACACAAGATTATCTGAATTATATAGATACAGTGGGTGGTAATAATGATCTTTATTTTATGAATAATTGATATACATTTGTAGCTATTGTTCTATGGGAGTGGAAAAACAAATGTATTTAAGTCCAAGTGGACACCAGCACTTTAAACCATCTATTATTTGTGACATGAATGCCCTTGCACATCGCTTAAATCCACCTCCCCTCAAGTGTATACTTTATATTATAAAACGAAAGTAAATGATGTTACATTTCACGGCATATCAAACGTAATAACCCAGAGAGACGCCAGTAAAAACATAATAATTACATTATTCAGGATAGCACGCAGATGTATTCAATTTATACCTTAACCAGAACAATGGGGACCATTTCTATCCTAATTCTGGATTTGCGGCGTTTCAGCTGCCTAAACCACTCAGAACTCATGAATTAATCATCGAGAGATGTTGTGGCTTATTCGCGCAATTGTGAATTGTGTGAGGGGGTTATAGGGGGTAACACTCTCCATGCTGTGCCTGCTGATGGTGGTTTGGATAAAGAGGATGCTCTGGCTCATGGCTAATATAGCGTATGTGTGTGCGGTGGATGAGTTTGTGCATTTCGGTCAGACTTTTTCCCAACTTTTACTGAATATTTGCACGTCTTTCAAATAGATAGAAATGTGTCTATAAAAGCGCAACTCGTCACAAAATGTATAAACCTTTCAGTGGAGGGCAAACAGTGAGTGAAGTGGACGCCAAACTCCATCACCATCATCCATTCCCCGCATACACACATAAAGCGGATTTTAAGGACTCAACGTTGCACATACTAAAAACGTGTTTAGTTTAGTACTGGAATTGCATTTTTTTATTTATTCATTTGGAACAATTGTGTTTCACAAAAAAAGAATGCACTTTTTTCATTGTAGAGGAGAATAAAAAAGTAAATCCTTGACCAAAAACTCACGTAATAACACTTGTGTAATGTAAGCATATTTAATGAAAACTCTTGGGATGGTTTTTTCTTTTCTACCATTTGTCTTACGTCTCTCGGGCCGTTGCGTTCTCAATCAATTTTGTTGTTTTTTCTCTCCTTTCCTTCACCTCTTTCCACAACGCACAGTAACAACTACCAACAGTATAGCAGCATCACCACAGATCGTATATATAATGGAAGAGAGAGGGTGGAAAAACGCGTCAGTCCGAAGGCCTGCGGAAAACGGCTAAGATACTTAGTTTTAATTATAGCCAGACACAACTGTACACCCAGTCTGACATTTATTGGCCACTTCTTCGTCATTCTTGAACTGCCTGTTTGCAGTCGAAATTTCCCTAGTGGCTAATACCGATCAACTTAGGCAATTTTTGTTTAAAGAATTTCCTTTACTTATAGATACAGTGGAAAGCACTAACATTTAATTTATCCACAACAATACACACAAGTTTTACCTGCCTTTATAAAATATTTAATATTCCTTTAGAGTTGCAAGTCGTTTTATTTTTGTGTTATAGATGCTACCGTTTGAAACGCAATATTACATAAATATTTTAAAGAATGATTGAATAGAGGATTTGATGGAAAAATGCTTTTTCCATTTTACTAAACGTAAATGGTATGTACGTCAGAAGTAATATGTGGACCCTAGAGGATCCGTGACACTCCATCATGAGGTGGTCAAAAAAGCGGTTTATCTATGTTGTGTGTGAGATGGTTGATTCCGCACACGTCATCATAGAAGAAATCGCAAAATAACGCACTCTGTCATTAATATAAATTAACTCATCAATTTCATATTTAATTGGATCGTAAAATGGCAAACACTTTTTTATTATCAATTTCCTTATATTATTGGATCATATATTTGTAATAATGGTCATGGATATAATGCGAAGCGGTTTCTTATTTATGAGCTAATATTTTCCAGGCTTTAGTATAATATTACTAAAACGTTTTTATTATTATAATGTGTGAATATTTTATGAGGAGATATACTTTATTTCTTGCCAAAGACACAAAAAACAATCCAATAATGCTTACTTATACCCCGTTAAGCTAATCAATATAAGCCATCACTTTCATTACGTCCCTGTGGTACTGGTACTATATGTTTAATTAATTTATTTAAAGAGAAAGGATACAGAGTTCCGGAAAAATTAATTTATTGAATTTTAACTAGCCATTTATTTGTGTCAAATAATTTTGATTTATCATTGCAATGCTTTGGCAAATAGAATCAATAGAAAAACAATAAATCTTCGTATGACCATTAGTGTATTGTAAAAAGAAATATATAGCTGGCAAGGATTTTTATTCTCCTGAAAGTTCATATCTTTCATCGTAATGACGCTTTTATTATGATTTGTTCTCTCGTTGAGGCGGTCTACAGGCGGCTGGGTCCATATTATGAATAAAAAATATTATGTATAATAATATAATTCGATTCAAGTTTTCACTTTTTTTATGTGCTTTAATAAGGCGTGAAAAGATCCCCCAGAACCATGAAATGAAAATGAAAGAAGAAGCAGCAGCGGAAAAAAGGGCGCAAAAACACAGCACAACTATAGTGGATGTTATTAAACCTAAACGGACAATTTACATTTTTATGTTGTAATGTGGTTTATTTGAAAATTTCCAATCGGCTTGATGACGATGCGCTCCTTTTTCCCTTTTCAACTCTCGCCTCCAATTCACATACAAATTTATAGAACCGTGTGCTTGGTAATATGGTTTGATTTATGTTATTATCGCTTGTCGTGGTGTCTCTAGTGAATTGATTTGCATCGACGAATAAATTACGTTTCACTTATGGAAATTGCAATCAGTCGCTATTTTCTGATCCAATTGTCTATTATACAAGCGCGGTTGCATATTTATGAAATAGAATCCGGCCATGCAATATACACAACAAACTCATATTAATACTCGTCTCTCCTATCCTGTCTATGCTATTTTGTTGGTGATGCTGTGGATGCGAAAACCGTTTTCAAATGTACATCTGTACACAGTAGTTTCATGATGCGGTATCACAGGTATTGAGGCAGCAACATGATCACTAACCACACATCTAACCCTACGGCTTCATCATCATCGTGATGATCACAAACATCAGCCAAACATGCACCAACCTAGTTTCAATTAAGTGTTGTGAGGACGTCAAACAAGATCCTGTCTGACATGCAATCAATGCCTCTGACAGGTTGTCGCTTAAAATATGGATTTTTCTTTTATAATGTCGGGACCCCGTGTAATTAAATCTCGACAGGCATTCAAGGCAATCTAAACTCAGTGGCAAACTCAAAGTTGTGTGTATTCGAGTTTGGCTTCGCTTCTCACTCATTTTATACCAATAAGGTTGGTTGGGGTGATACACATATACACACAGAACAGCGAAACACATCACCAGCCGAGGAGGAGAGAAAGAGAAATAATTTACCCAACTCGGGAAAACTATTTTCCTTGCATGTATACATGTATATAGTCAGGTATTTAATGGGTTACAGTTGTTAACCTTTTGCACGCTATTCCTTGTTTGTTATGTATGAAGACAACATTATTAAAGTTAGCACTTGAAATGTTCGTAATTAATTCATAAATGGAATAAAACGTGAACGCTGGACTCTCTTAATACTGTATTACAGTATTATACAATAAATTTGGTGATTACCTTTTCTTTTGGAACAACGATAAATTATTGTTGTGATGGTCGAAAACTAAACTAATTCCCTAAATAAGAAAGTTTTTATCTCAGAAATTGGATTTGATGAAAAAATTGATTAGGTTGCACACACGAGCTAATTCGGTTTTATCAAAAAACATGTATACAATTTGTTAGGAATGAGATTCATACGAAATTCATTGCTTTTGTCACTTAAGAATTCCATGCATCAGAAATGCAAAACGCACAATAAAACCATATATCTGAATAAAACGAATCAACAGGATTCCTATTTGTGTCACCAGATATTTTCCTTTTTTCGAAAAATCCTGCTCCTCTTGCAATATTTAATAAATTCAAAAACTCCTTCCAAAGATGTTATAAAAGCGCTACAAGTTTCCAGTCTTGTATACAAGTATATGTATACGAAAATTTTCTAATAAATTTCTAGTTGAAGAAGAAACCTAATAAAATTTTGAGTACCATCCATCACCAATACTTTATTATAGTTTTACTTTGTTGTGTATATCTATACCTACATGAGAGAAGTTTTTCTCTTCCTACTATTATAACAGTATATACATTGAATCTATTGAGCGATAAATTTTTTTAACAGTTTAATATCCAAAGAATATGTAGTCTCTCAAAAGCATTATTCGCATTCTTTCCAAATACCTCTCTTTTCGAAACGTTAATGAATATAACCGTGTCCAAGCATAAAATTTGCAATTTCCACAAATCACATCAATAAAGATATTCCAACAAGTTATACATGTTAATAATAATTGGTAAACTATGTTTGTTAGAAACCATTTCACTAACTACATTTTAATTGAAACCGCAACATACCAAATTTGTCTTTGATATCATAGGTTTGAGCTTTTGTCTGCCACCCATTTCAACTAATTACTCATTCCATACATTAATATTATGAATTCGCTCCCTTTAACCGGCCCCCTCAATTCTGAATTAAGCAGCAACAAAACACTAATTATTTTTGTAGTCGATGAATTCATAATACGGCGCTACAAGTCGAATTTCCCTATAAAACATATCGGATTTTTAATTTTTTAAACAACCTTATTATAACTGCAGAAATTAAATACAAAAACGATTGGAAAATTTACACAACGATGATTTTTAATTATTATCAATTTGTAACAGGTTTTCAGAGTTGGTTGGAATTATTTTCAATTACAAATGCTTTTATGTAATTATATCATCAAACGGTTTAACTGGTTTTCATGTTGATAGGTACGAGGGTGATGGCAAAAATCTCTAGTTTTGAACCATAAACTCGTTCATTAAAAGTAATAATAATTAATAGAAACTAATTGGAGGCAACGGGTAGATTTGCCAATATTTTTGTAATAAACAACCCCTTGAAATATACACAATGATTCTTGACTGAAATTAAAAATCGGAATGAAAATTACTTAAAAAAATAATCCACAATAGCGCTGCCGTCCCAAAACTCTTGTATTTTATATTAACTCAACTCAATATCAGAGTTTTGTAACAACAGCAAAAGGAAAGAAAAACTCTCTTCCTGATTAAAATTTATAAGGAGCAATTAATATAAGTTATAATAGCGCTTCCTTTCGGCTCCTCTCCACTCAAATAAAATATAAATTTCACTTTGACTTTTAATCAGACGGACCGTGGGTGTCAAATCAAGACAAACTTAATACCACTTCCTTTTGTTATCCTTTTCGAAGGGAAACCCAAACAGAGCTTCCCAAACTACATAGACAACGAGAAGCCAGAGAGCATAAGAAACGATTTACATTTATATATTTTTCTATAGCTTGACCAGTAATAAAGTATAATGTTTTAGACGTCTACTTAATGAATACAGATACATACAAACACAGTAAAAGAGAGTAGAATTTTATTATTTTGCGTTTAGGGTGATGTGGTCGGATCTTATATAGTAGCCGTAAGTTACTAGGAAGCGCACTAAAGTAAGATTTATGCGGTTAGTAATGAAAGTCCGTGCTATTGGCGCTAGGTTTATTGTTGTGGTGGTGGTGATGGCGCGTTGGTGGATGCTGTCAAGTGTATGTTGGGTGTTGGGGTAGCAGGTGTGTCAACCGCCGTGTGCGCCTTCCACCACCCGACTCGACCACTTGCTAATTATTATGACATAAATTACATTAAAACTGGCTGCATGCAGTAATCAATTATGTGTTCCACGGCCAAAAACAATATCAATTTAGTTGTACGGCCGCTTTTCTCCACCAGATATACTCTCGACACACCCCTCGGTGTCTTCATCTCATCCCTCAATTTCAACTTCTCTCCAAGTATTATGCGAAGTTTGTGTGTATATTTGCCAGTCGCACACTTAGCGACATTATAATAATAATAATAATAATGGACGGAACGTGATGTCATGTAGTTGTTCAGTTAACAAATTTCTTTTTCCCTATCCCGAATTTGTGTCGGTACATTAATCTTCATTTTGTGTGTATGGATGCGACAGTGGAGAGCGCGCCATCAGCGGTGTGGGGGCGATTTTGTTGCCTGGTTGTATGCTAATTTAGAACAATGTCATTTTAATTACATAATTGCACCAACACGCACCAAATCCACATTAAACATTATATAGTTGTTTTGTGTGCGAAAAGCGCTTCTCAATTAACCTGAAAATTTTTTCGCAAACGATTCACGTCTCTTCATCGACATTTACATATTTATTAATTGGAAGGAAGTAAATGCAATTTGGATAAAGTGGCGGTTCAAGACGAGTGTGTGTACTTGGGCTTAATAGGTTTAAAAGTGTATATATTTAAGTTTTGGTAACGCACTTCAAAGTAGCGATTATCTGGAAAGCTCTGAGTCTGCCGCCACAAGCAACATCCTGCTGTCCCCAAGGAGTAATTGGAGTTTAGCACTCCCAACACTCCCGCACACATTCACCTCTCCTGTATCTAGTTGTGTAGACCTCTAAACTGGCACGAATCCGTGTATTTTAGGCCTGCACAAAATTGATTTACAACAAACATTAAATCTGTCGGTAATATGTAGGTATACGACTATAATTCATTTCGTTCGGTTTCGGTCAGTCGGGTTTGAGTTTCAGCTGTTAATAGGTAGAAATTTAACAGAAATTTAAACATGTTGTAATTCAATTAGGCCGACATGTGTGGTGGTTTTTATTTTTTTTTATCTATATGTATAACATACACACGAATATATCGTGCAATGTACGTTCGTAAATAATTTATGGTTTGAAAGTGAGCGTATTTGTGAATTAAATTTTTCGAAAATCTACCACCGCTCACACATTACAAGTGTAATCTGTTTGTGTTTGCTTCACATATTACAGCACAAGATAATTTATTGTGAAACACATCCTGTAAATGCTCTCGAGCTTAGAAAGTCATTATTAAGGCTTAAAACTTGTCAAACATTCAAAGTAGACTATAAAGACTCTCTTTTAGAGTATGGGGAAAAAATTTAATTATCCGTTTAATGTTTTAAATTCACCAACTTATTGTAATATTCGTCGTTGATGAAACGTTAATTGAATTTGCACGTAAAGAAATAGTTTCCTGGAACAATTGTGAAATTCATTTAAGATTAAGAGCTTTTCAGTTCCATTCAGTGATACCGTTGGGTGTATGTAAAGATGTATGAAATGTAGATACAGTTGTTTGTGTTGCCGATTAATATAAAGTGCCTTCCGTTTGCGTGTTCCAGATAAACTTACGAACAAAGTCATGACTCAAATTTAAGTTTGAATGTGTGAGCTTTGAATTTTGCACATTACAAACGTATATATCTTCCTAAATGAAGTGGATACTTTCAGGTACATCAGCAAATAAAAGCAATCTGGAATAGTTTTGCGAAAAGCCGCACACACATACATCTATTGAAACAACTAACAATTTGTTTCAGACACTGAAAAAACAAATACCTAAACAAATATTCAAAGCTTGATTTATAAACAGTTGGGGAAAGCGATTTTTCGGGTTGTGTTATAGGCAGATTTAGAAAACATGTGGGCGAGTGTGTGTGTGGGTTGTTTGTGAATTCATAGAAATTATGGCGAGCTTTTTGTCTATTTCTTGTTATCTGATGCACGGCTGCCATAAATACATAGATCAAGGAAATCGTATTAACATATAAAGGTAATCGAAACGGTGCCACTTCTTCTACCTTTCCTCTTTTTCAGTCGAATGGACGATCCATAACCGAGAATGCCGTGTGTAGAAAATTGATGTTTATTGTTCCAGATTCACAACATATTCCTATTAGTTTTCAATTTAATTGTCACGCCTTTGTTTGTGCCCCGAATAGTTTCTAAAACTGAAATAAAATTGTACAATGAACTATAATTGTACTACCACAGAAAGTAATTCAATAAAACCTGTGTGTAATATGCACATATGTATGTGAATGCAGGAAAAGTGGAGACAACAGACAAAATATACACAATATGCAGTTGCATATACAGCATCCCTTTTCAGTCGAATACTCATACAAACAAGAGTGAATAGTTTGCGGGGAATGGTGGAGTAAAATGGTGTGGGCGGGGGTTGAGGGTAGAATGGTGTGTTTGGAACGGTATCGGAAAATAGAACAAAAGAGCTTTTTGAATTTCACTAAAATAGTTCGTGTTCCACTCGGTTCACGCCAGTGTTCCACCCCCTCATACACACACACATAGACCAGGAGGTATGGTCGAATGGGCCACGAATTACATGTGTGTGTGCTCAGTTTCGTTAATTATGGTGTATATATGAGTGTAGCATGCAATGACGATTTCTATTAAATGTCCGTTTATTAGAATTTAATAGAAAGAGAGAGAGAGGAAACTATTGTATAATTGAAAATGAACAATTTAGCAAATAGAGCATGAATGCGAATATGTGCGAATAGTTAAAATGAAAGGGCCCCTTTCACATTTTGTGGAACGTACAATCATATTAGATTTTAGCTTAGGCTATGATGATGGTATCAACGGGGGGACTCACTCTGTGGTCACATATTGATGATGTCACAATGACAAGCAATAAGGCAAATGGGAATCGTACATCCTGCAATGGCTGAGAAACCACTAAAAGGAACCCTCTTCTTATCGATTCCTTTTCTCAAGAAAATTACTACACCTCGCCCCTATACTTCCTTCTACATATTCGCCTTTATAACAGGAAATATTTACTTTTACATTTCTTGTAATATACAATAAAGAAAAAGTCGGCGAAATGTAAAAGGAGGCGTAAATGGTGAAAAGTAATAGGTGAATAACAGACTTTTCTATGTCTTTAGCATTCCTTTTTCTCCGGCAAACAACTTGCTGTGTGTGGTATTTCGTGCCTTTCGTGCAAACAATTTATGTGGCTAAAAAAGAGGGAAACCGGATTTCGAGTGTCTTAAATGGAAAAGAAAACACTGTTTCTTAGGGGCGGCCTTACAACAATAAATTTAAATTAATTGTTAATTTCTTGCAATTTCTTTTTTATATTCATGTATATGTAACACATTTCCGCTGATTTAGTAACACTGCTAGATTAAATTAGAGCTTTCATTTTGGTGCTTTAGGAGAGCCATTAAATTAGCGTTAATGTTGTAATAATTTTAATAACAATTCCTCTCTGGAAATTAAGTCTTCTTACTGTTCCAAACAATAAAATTTCAATTTGTACCATCCTTTATCTGATATTATTGGCACGGATATTCAACAAATCTACCCACCCATATATAAGCGAACGCAAGAGTGAAATTGCTCAAAAATATATGTAAATAAATAAAAGGGAAAACATACACAAATTATCTCAATGTATGTATGTTTTATTCCTTATATATAAAGCAAATTTTGCCGCGAGCAAAGCATACAACGAATGATTTGAGTTTCGTAAAAAAAACTTGAAGCAGAGAAAACACACAGGAAAAAAACAAACAGCTGAAAATATATTATTCCATTTTACTCTTATTTGATATTATTTTAACTTAACTCTAAAATGATTATTTACATTTATAAAAAACATACGGTAATTGGAATTTCTTGCATACTAGTTCAATTTGATATTTTCTATTTTTGTATCATATGTTTTAATTACGTTTCTGCACGTTTGTTCTTAATTCCGTGCTCGGCTTTGGAAAAATATTTACCTTCCAAGCGTTGAACGTTTTTGTTTTACCAGAAATAATGGTTGAAAAAATTTGTTATTACATTAATTTTTAATGAAACAGAAAGTATTCTTGCTAAATATTTTCAATTTACACACACAAATAAGGAGAGACAATGAACTTTAATATCAGCATTAATAAAATGGTTATAAATCGTTGAAAATAAATTTGCATAAGTAAATTTATCAGACGCAAAGGATCTTTTGCGAACAAATCAATTTTTTGCTTTTCTGCTGATGATGCAACTGCAAAAATCACACTCTCTCTCTTCTCTCTAATGGGTGACACTTGAATATTATAAAAATGCTATTCAATGGGGCAAATTAAAGAGTCAAAATTGCTATGAAGATTTAGAAGAATCCTATTAAGTACAAATGCAAATGAGAGTGTGTCGAAAACGCCAAAAATCACAATGGAGCAGTTTTATTACAAAAAAAAAATGAAGGAAAAAGGAAGTGGCAGGATTGAGACGCGAATTGGCTCCGCTTGGAGTACAGCAGGGACAGGGACAGTTTCCTTGAATCTGCAATAATTGCAGATACACTTTAATTAGGCAAACGTCATCAATAATTCTCAATAACACACGAATATACCATCAGCACTTTGGCAAAGTGTTATTTATGTCCTTTAATACCGCATTCAGGCTCGCGAACTCAATGCCTACAACATATAGGAGCATCTTAGCCCGTTATTTATTAGTGGCAGGCAGTGGTGGCGCTGGGCTGATGCTGCTATTACGACGTTTTGTTCAAACATCCACAAGAAAGTTGTAAATTCATTATACAGAAGAAATATTGCCGGAATTTCACCGAGGAACGGGCCTGGCCTGGTCCTCTCGCCCTCCACGCCTTTCAGTGTGCGCGTTGCCTTTTTTGTAGTTAATTAAAAGTCTATCGAACAATTATAAAGTTATTTTTCAACTAATTCTTTCGGATTAAAGGAATTACGCTCGAACATTTTATATAAAATTCACTATACAAAAGGCCATAAATTGACGGTCTTTCTCTTTCTTTTTGAATATAATTACTATGTTATTTGTTTTATGTTGTCAGAGATATTAGAGCAATAATAATTCGTTATCATATTTCCGCTCTCTTATTAAATTTCGCAATGAAAAATCTCATTTCTGATGAGGGACATTTTTTTAAATAAAATCATAATCCCTCACCTTGGTATACATGCAAAGGAAGGTTTAATAAGAGGTATATATGGCTAAAATAAAAAAAGATGCTATATAAAGCCAGTCATCCTCTCTGAATAATACTTTGTTAGAGAAACGAGGCCATATAATATGTAAGCTTATCTGTCGGTACAGTGACATATTACAAGGGTTTTGATTTATTCACTCGCAAAAGGATTACATGCAACATGATTGCAATGAAACGAGAGAGGAACGTCACAAACTCAGACTTGGCTAATTAATTAACTCCATTCATCGGAAAGAACAAAATGTGTACCTCTCTAGTACATATCTCTCTCTTTGGCAATGTAGTTGTAGAGTTCCGCTCCTGTGCGGATTCAATTTTGTTCGAAATACGGGGAGAGATGATGTTGTTGATGAGAACGATGATCAGGATAATGGTAAGCTGGAGTACAATAGCGGAAAATTGGCTATTCATGTGAAGGAACTACGAAAATCAAAACAATTAATTTTACTAAGCACTTGTTAGCTTTTTTCTCTATCAGTTGGTAATTTGTTTTTGAGGGCAAAAAGAATTAACTGGCAGGGTTGTAAAATTCTCTTATTGTGCCATAAAATTGTAAATGTGCACTTTATCTGAAGTAAAAGCAGAAAGTTAATGATAATATTTTATGTTTTACCATAAGGATATGCATTTGCGGTATAAATCTGTTTATTAAGATTATAAACGAACAGTTTGTGACATATATACGGGTGATTAGAATGCATTTTAATGCATAGCTACATCAATATAAACATAACGACTGTACAGGGATATATTTTAGAAACGTTATGAATACCATAATAAAATTGAGCATTAATTAAAAAAAAACTAGCATCAGGATATGTTTTTGTTAGTACTTGCTTGAAATACAATAGCGTGAACAAACCAAACAATTTTCTAAAACAACATACAAGAAAAAGGAATGCCACAAGTAAAGAAAAATTGTTTTCCAATATCGAATTCCCATCTTGGACTTCTTTTAACTGGAAACCCCAAACTGGAGATCTGCTTTCAACTATAAATTCCTAAGGCTTTCCAGACATGATGCAATTCACTGTATTTTGCTTTAATAACATTCAAATTCCAACAAACATTGAATCATTCTTTTCCCATCCGATTTGTTTTCTTAATAGAAACTAAATTAACAACTATTGTATTACGAATGTTCTGTACGTTATTTAAAAAAGTTTAATTGGATTTAACTACAAACACACACCTTTTCTTGTATCCTAAGTCCGATATAATTCCTTACCTACTTATTTAAAACATACTATTAAATTCTCCAGTTTCAATTCCTCTCTCTTCAAACTCAATTTATTTCTTTGTTCAATCTTATCGGATGAAGTCATTATTGATGAAAATACACGTGATCCAACAATGCTATTTTAACATTTTATAAATTTTACATCCTGAAATTTTCAGGATTTCTAAACAGGAATATTCAAAAAAAAAACATACAAACAGATTGGACTTAATAACACATGTATACACAATGTGCACAAGGTAAATTTTAAGATCGTTTAAATATTTGCCAAATTTTAACAGTTAATTGACGCTCGATATTTGGCGTCTAGTCTCGGTACGGTTCACATCAAGAGTGGACTTGATCGGAAGACCTCTGTTATGTAAACAGAACGACTAACTAATTAAGCCGAATCAGGTTCAGTCCATCAGATCCATTAAGCGTCCCTCTCAATGTTTGTACACAAATTTGTACAATATAATAGTAATTGTGTACTTCGAAAAAGGTTAAAATTCGAAATGGTACATAAACGATGTGCTCGCGGACAATTTTATACACATATAGACCTACTATAATATGTTCACTTTCCTCATGTGCAGTTTACATTGTTTCAACTTTAAAAGCCTTGTAATTAACAATTTAATAGTATTTTATGTATGACACAGAGGGACACAATCTAATATTTAACTTTAGGAAAACAGATCAACTAACATAATTATTTTAATGTAGATTATAGTGTATGTGAATATGCTTGTATGACGCTTAATTTTGAGTTTACTATTCAATTATAAGTCAACTCAATTATTTATTTTAATGATGTTATTTGTTTGAATATTTGATTGAAATGTCGCTTTTAAAATAGGAAATAAATTTCATTTTGTGTGGAAAAATTGTGCATTATTTGTGTGACAGATTTCAATTCTAAAAATTCATTACCTATTTAGGGAAATACAAAGCAGTGACAAATCAGTTTTTCCATTGGACCATCTATTATATGCTCCACCACTCTATATACCCAAAATGTCCAATGTTCCATCTTTTATGCATTTAGTGAGACATTATCCCAATTTCTATCTCTTTATATTTATACACTAAGTGTTTTAAGTGAATGAAAATGAAACTTTGTCACGAAATTAAATGCACGACGCTTATGACACAAAATAACGATCGTTTAAGTTTTAATGATATCACTTTAAAACAGTGTACAACTGCAATATAATGACACTAAAGAGAGATACGGATTCCAATGTCTCTCTATACTGGTGAATGTCAGGCAAAATCCGATCCAAGTTTACTAGCATGGCTGTTAAGATATCTTTCAGTTGAGTGTGTTTAGGTTTTTATAACGACAATTGAATCGCAAAGACATGTCACAGGATCGTAATTTAAACGAGACAGCATTTTATAGTTGAATGTTTGTGCTGGATTGAAACTGTGTATGGGAGAGCAGCTCCCATTCCAGCCAACCTCCATTCCAATGCACAGTTTCACCGGTAAGAGGATGATGGGCTATTCAACCATTAAACTAAATCTACTACTTTATGTAGTGAATTTTGGAAAATCCCCGTAGCTTTCGCTTGTCCGAGAATTCAGCTTGTCTGCCAACTCCCACTAGACACAGAGAGGTGTAACAGCAACATGTGTAAAAGTCAACTCATATTAAGCCTAAAACGAGCTAAACTTTTGCTACTCTTCTATTAGACTCGAAAATGGATTTTTTCTCTCTTTATTTTATTACAATTTTCTATTTCTATTGTACACATATACTGTTGTGTGCATGTAAGTGCATATGGCGAAGTGTACAACTCATAATTACATTTGCAAAGCTTTTAATACTTTAGATATGCTGACGTTCATTGCTTTGTAGTGTCACTAAAAGCTCGGGAAGAATGGCTTTTATAAAAAATAACCGCTCGTGCTTGTGTTCGCATTAAAATTCTAATGTGCGCTTTAAGAAAGGCCAAGCAGGAAAGATTTATTTATTATTCCTATTTAAAGTGTTATGTTACGGAATTGTTCAAGTAAATCCAATCCAGATCCATATACACACCCTTCACCCGCACCACACATATAATAATTATTAACAGTGAAGTGGCGAAATAATTTATATATAAATTCGTGTTTGTGTGGATAGAGTGAAATGTTTGAGTAGGTAATGTGTTAGTTATGCCTACATATATTTGGAGGGATATGGAAGAGGCAAAACCCCACCAGATTCGACCCTGTTTGATAAACTGGATTAAACATACACCTCATGTACCCTCTGACTCGATTTTCCGCTAACATAACCGCTGCTTACGTGCATTAGATTAGAGAATGTTGGCCCGCAGCTAGTTTCGATTAATATTGCTCCCTTCAGGTCATGCTTAAGTCAAATTCAAATGTGTTTATATGCTTCACGCTTCCGCATATTAGCAGTTTTCTAGGTGCTAAACTAAGATCAGCCAATTTGCATAAGTAAATGTTGGTTGAGATAGCTTTTTGTTAAGTTCATTGTGGAATTTTGCTGCATTTTCTGATGATTAACTTGCACCGTCAACGGAAATGCATACCCCAAAAAACATAGACCATAAGACAGCATTAGATCCTGATGGATGTTAGTTGTCAGGGTAGAATTATAGTCTAAACCGTAATCCTCCTTTATGTGACGTCTTGTGAAGATAATCATTATAGTGTTGTTGATGGTGATGTTCATATCTTATTAGTAATATCTTCCCCATTGTTAGACTATTCGACGAAATGACCTGGGGATGAAGTTAAAATTCGTCAGCACAAGATCGATAAGGATTTTATATTATCCTTGTTTAATAATTCGTGGAATTTATGAAGAATATGGAAACCGAACAATTTTATGATTATGTGAGAGACACTTTGACGTAACCTTTATATATTTCTTAAATATAAGTTATAAAATGCAAAACCTAATTTAAGGGCATAGTGACAAAATGGAAAGGTAATTTAATTATTCGTTATTTTATAGTTTTCAGTTGGTGTTCTCAGACAGTTCTACAAGTGAAGGAATTGTATAGTAGAAATATAAGTGTGACTGAATTACATTTCTTAAGACAGGGAAAATTGGTCGAATTGTAAAAGCTTAGTGTTGGAATTAGTTTTATGTCTGTCACCAAGAAAATGCGGCCCAAATGTGATAAAATTTTATACGTTCTTTATTGCTACCCTCATAAATGTTACTGAAAATTAACTTCAGCACAAGGTACAATTAAAATAATTAGCACACTGATATTATCCATTTAGTACAATGGCACAAATCACGGGACAATTTGTTTTATTTCCATTTACTTTTGGGACAAAGTTTTCGTTTTGGAATTTGTTGTTTTGAAATTACTTTACTTTTATAAAAAGAATTAAATGTACTAATCAAATGGATTGTGAATTGTGTGTATAAGTTTTTACTTTTATTATCCCCCTTAAAATTTTATTTAGAGAGAATTTTTTTACTTAATTAAATCTTCATTTGACTAGCCGGGATTTTCATTAACTTTGTAATGCTAATTTACATTTTTTCGCAGTACGCAGGTAATAACATGTTCATTAAAATGTGCCTACGTAATTTTTAATAAGTTTAATAGATATTTTAACGTGTATTCCCTTACACAATGGTCCATTATTCTAATAATCTTGCGGATTTCATACTCATAACTCTTACAATGTACAATATTGTAATTGTGATGTTAGCAGCAACAAGAAAATCTATAACAAAACCCTTATAATATACAATAAGATTATTATTATGTATGATTTATGTAGTACATTCTACATGAATAGCTTCTGACATTCAAAATAACTAGATGAGACATTAATCTTGAATGCATTTATTTCCTTCGTTCGCAGTCTAATTTATTTAGAGTTAAAGCGGGGCGGTAAAAATTTTATTTCTCTAAAATTTTACATTTTAACAACAATTTCTAACCAGATAACAATCTCTTGCATAATAATTAAGCAGTGCCCCCATTGATACCATCATTTTACTACATTGTTGTGTCTTGCAAGTAAAAATTTTACGATTTATTTATTGTTATGTAAAAATGTGAGGGGTTCTTTTTAAACATTACAAATTTGTTGTAAACTTTGCTCTGTCACACGCAATAAAAACATGTAATAAATATGGAAATTAGACTATAGAGCGGTATAAAAAAATGTTGTTATTGAGGATTTGTATTAAAATTTATGCATTTATTAATTTATAATCATAGAATTATTTCTCAAATATTTTGCTCTCACCATTAAATTAATAATGCACACACAAAAGTTTCTTCCATTTTAATGTATAAAATTTTGTTGTTAACAGTTATTATATCAATATAAACAAGAAAATTGGTTTGCTTTTTATAGAAAGTTAGTTTGAAACATGTTATAATATTATCTTGGGGTAAACAAGAGTATAATACTGAGAGGGAAATATAATAATAGGAAAACTAGATGCGCCATAATTGGATGGTATATAGTGGAAAACAGTAATTAATGCTGTTAGTTAACAATCTACAAAATAGATTATTAACTGGATACTGGAATTGACACAAGTAGGAACTTGTTATCCGGAGTTCTATAAAAATTCGAAACAATTACAGTCATAAACCGAAAATGTTCAAAGCTTTATTTAATGTATGGTAATCGTAACTCGTTTTTGCTCCCCAAACGCAAACATTTCTATCATGTCACAAGTTTACTAAAAATTACATCAAAATAAGTTATTTTCGGTCCAACTAATGGACTGTTATTGTTTGTACTTGTTTGTTTAATGTAAACTGTTGCATTATAATGAGTAAGGTAGTCATGCGAGATAACACTTCAGCAAAGAGAACTAAGTAGACTCTCTATAGTTGAGGCTACACGAAACTGCAAATTTGCTTATCACTTTGTCAGATGGTAGATTTGTCAATCGCATAAATTTCCTGTTACCAAATCCAATCCTTTAAAAGACTCGTGCAAAACTTTTTCATCTACTTAACTAACATCAGATTTCTATATTTTTTCTCTTACGAGCATATACCTAACGCCAGTCAATTAGAATTCGATAAAGTGCGAGGAAATCGAATAGGATATAAGAAAAAATACGAATACTGCAAATGCGTTTTTGGGAAATCTTTTCCTATATCCCTCGAAGAAATGTTCTTCTTCTCTATTTTAAAACCGGATTCGATTGTAAGGCCGATTTCGAGATGAACACGATTACACAAGAAGCGCAACGTTTTTGCGTCCAACACACGAAAAATAAAAAAGGAAAATATATTCACTTGTGTGAGTGTTTAAAACAGTAAAGTCGTTTGGTCCGTGGACCACACACAGCTTGATGAACAGTGTCTTTACTTGGCTTGAAGCCAAAAGGCGTTTCTTCCTTTCATCCTGGCCTTTATAGCGGTCATACCGACATATGTCCGGTTAGTAAACTGTCATTACTTCAACACGCCCCATCTTGAACTTTATACCAGTCTGCAATAAAGACAAGGAACTATTCTTGCTCCAGTTTAAATGGACACATTAAAAAGCGCGCGTCCTTTGCCTTTCTGTGATACCGCAAGCCAAGACCTGATAATTGTTTGTCTGTTTTTTTCAAGGGAAATAACAGTTTCAAGTCTTGTGTAATTCAAAACTTTTCCTACTGTTGTTGAAGAAATGGTGCACAGTATGTGTATGGGCAAAAGTTGGCCCATGTAATAAATTGTATCATAAGAGCGAGCTGAATTTTTAGGAGCAGATAACATCACTTTCCTCTTCCTTTTCTTACAGGGTTTCCTACTTTGGCTGTGTTGTTTTTCAGTAAATAATGGGATCTGTCATTTTACATTACGATGCCAACCGCCTCTAGAGAAAACCTTCAGCCTACGTTAAACCAAAGTCTACAATAACACATACATATCTAGACGGAGGAAGAGACTAACATTACGTTTTCCTTTCTATAAAAAGAACCTATTATGTGGTTCACGAAAAATGTATCAAGATATGATAGAGAGGAATGGGGATGAGAGTGAAACAAGTTCCAGTATACTTAGTAAAGTTTTCGGGGCCATAATGTGCTTTGGTTTCAATTTTAATTTCATTTAGTTAATTGAAACCAATAAACAAGTGATAAGATTGAAGCTGTTACTGGCTTTGAAGCGTAAACAATTTTAATATATAGGGGAGACTGCAAATAATCCCCTTTTGTATTGACAACTTAATAAAATCATGATGAGTACTCGGAAAACACTAAACATGAGACCTTATTCTTCGTGTTGAAGCTTGAAGCGCCTTCCCGTTCTCTCATACGACATTTACAACACTGATAACAACATAGTTATTCGCGTTCGCTGACATTCTACAAATGCCTCAGAATTGTAAACAGACTCGATTTGCATATTTAATCAATGCCTGGATTTCTTTCACTGCCTTAATAAATTGAATGAGATTCTCTGCAGATTTATATTTGATGACAGATAATATCAGATTTCGCTAAAGAGGGAACACTGTCGACAAGTCCAATAGCTATAAAGAATAAAAGAAGGAAAATTTCTTTATATAAACCTCCATATATACATATACATAGGCATTGGGTATATAAATTCTATAAAGGGAAAAAACCGAAAATACTTTATTACTTCTCCAACTAAATTAGAATTGACTTTTATTTTGTAAGTTTTTAACGGGAAGATAAGTTAATACACTTATATTATTTTATTAGATTTCTTTTATTGTTATTTTTATCTGCTTTCATGAGGGAATTTATATAGATGGGGAAAGTGAGCCCTGAAATGCTATCGTGGAATTTTGATTAATTTTCTTTAACAATCCCGTGTGCACTAGATAGGATTCTTTCGCCTGAGATGTTCAGTTTTCCTAAATTAAATAACTACACTTAAATTATTATTAGCTTTTTGCTTAATTAACCTTTAATATAATTTCGTCTTTTTTTTGCTACTGTCTCTCTTTTCCTTTATACACACAATTTTCCCTACTCTCCTACAAGATTTAATCTCGTTCCTTGTGTGATCATCAGATGTGACATTTGGGACAAGGTACATAAATATTTGAAAATCCCGTTTAAATCTCCCGTATATACCGTTTGGTCCGTATTAATAGTTAAGCATTATGGTGAATCCAATTTCCCTTTCACCTAGCTTCTCTCTTATGCCTTCACAACATCACTGTATTTAATCTTTAGCGCCGCCATCGTCAAATGTTAATAAGCAAGTCACTCTAATGTATCGTGTGTCTATCTATAATAGAAAACGAAAGGGGACAGGTTGGTCCCTATGTGTATAGTATTATATCTGGTCTTCTAGCGGCAGGTTTCGTTAGTACTTAGTTGTGATTCACGGTCCAGGTCCTTCACTAAACCCGATTACCGACACGGATCGCTTCATCCCCATTCCTCTCTTGTATGTCTTGACCTCGTATTCCCTCGATACCAAAAAGCGCCACAACCACACTGGCCATCCTCTCATCTCTCTGCATACCTAATGGGATTCTGAGGGCATCACATGTGACAAAACCTTCCCATTTTCAACGGCTCCAATATACTAGAACAGCATGAACCAGTTCGATAATATTCAATCATAATCGGAATATGGAATAATGGTGTTGGTGTTGATGGTTTAGGAAGGATGCGGTCGCGATAATGGCCATTTGACAATATATTTCGTGTTAATTATGGGCCAATACAGATAGAATGTGGTCGGAAGTCCCTAAATGAATATGCCTGATTGAACTTGGGGCTTTGTAGTGCAACTAGGTGAGATTACTGTTATTAGTTCCGTTCGGAACGCTACTCTCTCTCAATAGTAGATTCTATATCAAAGAATTCATATTATAGATGTGTGTGCAGCACATAAAGCTGAGTCAAAACAACAATTATATCCACGGATTTCTGAGTCAAATCCAAGGTCCATAGAAGATGTGAGAGTGCTCTTTTGCTCTAGCAGTTACGTCCATTTAAAATAGAATAAACCAACATTAATTTTAATTCATAGGAAGCTCCGTAAATATTAAAGTACAAAATCAAATTACAATATTTAACCAAGTCTCAAGCAACCGAAACATATACAGTAACACAACATACGAGTATATGCATGCTCTAATAGCTGCGAGAAAAGAAATAAAAAATGGTTTACTGTATACTAAAAGTAAATAAAAAGCTTCTATGAAAATGAATCACGTTTCCTCTATATTTACACACACAGCATACACACTGTGTGCATCTTTCAGTTTTCTTAATTATAAGCTGAGCTTTTAACGCTTAAGTATATAACTTCTTGTTTCATATTTTGCAAGTTTAATTAAAAATGTGAGAACCCTTACAACGAACTAAACAATTCCATTAAATTTTCACATTAACTTTACTACAATGTGCTCGTAATGTAAAAAAAGCGTACAGTGCGGGAAAAAATTTGGTACGAGATGTGGGAATATGAAGTAAAATGAAAATTGACCCATTCCCTGTTCTGGTTTTGTGTGTGAATCCCGAAAATAATACCTACGCTAAATGAAATTGTTTTTGAAAATGTGCTAGCATTACAAAAATATTATTTCAGTATGGAAAATACATACATCAAAACATTGTCTAACATATTTTACGTCGATTTTAACCATTTTGTGTTTATCTGCTCCAAATTCGCAAAGTTTACACAAGTCTGCATCACCTCATCTACCTTCAACCCTATAAAGTCTGTGTAGTTTCCAGCCCCAATGGCGCCATCACCAATTGTGGTCGATATTATACGATTTATACATATGTGTTTTCTTTCTTTTAAATAAGCACACACGGCAAAAAACATGCCATTTCCATCCAACCACACACACCAACACCACACAACCATCATAAAAATTAATTACCGAATTGTTTCCTTATCCAGCGAACTTGCAATAGAGTTCTTCTCTTTTGTTGCACATCTAGCGTTTTTTACCAATGAATAGCGTACTGCAGGGGAATAGAGAATTCATTCTATTCATATATAACATTTTTGTACACACTATGTGGATCTACTACATATCCGGCAGCTATGAGAAGAGCTAACTCAATGAAGTCGACCAAATACAAAGTAGTTGAGACAGACGAACACAAATAAAACTCGTCTGTTTATTTGAAATTCAAAACGCTGATCACTTTCCACTTCCCCATTCAAATGCTAAAATATTTATTTGAGGAAAAAGTATTTGTAACTGTAGGGATTCTGCATATGTATATGGAGTTGCGGTTACATCATGCGGAGGGCCGAATAAAACTTTTTTAACTAGAAAAAAACCTGTCCACCTAACGCGGTAATGACGTGTGTATGTTTTGTAGTCGAGCTCGAGGTGCAGTCAATGTGCCCATTAATAAGAAAAAAAGGAATTGTATCAAGTTTCTATAAACAATAATCAATTATGAAACGAGATGAGAGGTCACTACTAATCTATCACGTTACATGAACCTTTGATAGATAATGTAATATGTGCTGGGCCTGGTTCGATGGATAAAGGAGAGTGGATGGGGTGAGGTGGTGTACTAGACTCGTAGTAAACAGAACAATAAGGGCGAGCTTGATATCGGAGAGGATAGGTAACTTGGCAACGCTGCCTCAACTACCCCATTCTACTTTCCAATTTGCGTCCATCAATCGAGACCAATCTCGGCGAGTGGATTAGTGGGAAATGAAATTTACATAGGCCCGCGCACGGCGATGTTGCGGGGAATGGTCGAGGGGGCCCCGATATATACCACCACACTGCAAATCATCCCAGCGTTATTCAATGTGGATGTGTGTGAGTGTTGTTCGGTTTATGTGTAAGTGCTTGCTCATGGTTATCCTTCAAAATCGTTCTTCAAGTTGCACTCGCAATGAATAGACTTTTGTAAATATGGAATTTAGCTTGGAATCATCGAGGAAAAAATCTAGTTAACGATCTTCTTTTTTACTCCTTGTTTAATATTACTACAATTGGACATGCATTTGTATAGGAGGAACGTACAAGACACGTTCCCAATTTAAATATTAAACTGCCACAGGAATAATCTTAACATGCCAAAAGTACATGAAGTTTCTCTAAAAAACATTTTTAATATATCCCACTATAGCGCGCACCACGAAAATGAGAGAATGTCAGTATATGGGAAAAATTAATATTTTACACAGTTTTGTTATTAGGTATTCCGTGGAGTCGCTGCGCCCTACTGTTCAATACTCTTAAATATTATTGTATGAGTTAAAAAAGGAGGAAAATTTAACAAACTTCGCTCACGAGGCTATATGGTTGTGTGTAGTAGTTGAAAGACGAAGATTTCCATTCAATGTATATACGTATGGCCATATAGAAACATTTGCCAGCAATTCGTATTCGTACAACGTACTTTTCACACTTTTCTTTAGAGGCGCGCCTCACACAAGGATAAAGTGAAGAATCGTTTCTATAGTGAACGCATAGAAAAATGTTCAAGAACCCATAGCGCAACAGTGTAAAAAAATTGTCTATTTGCTCCAAAATATTGAGTTTAAGTAAATAACTAATTTACCTTTCTGGAAAGTTTTGCTATGAGTCTTCAATAACACTTTGAAATATTAAGAATGTATGCGAATTCTTAGCATCCGCTTTCAATAATTCAAGTACATCATTAATTTTTTATGCCAAACTTCCATAACGATTAATAACTTATTAAATACGCTCTAAGTCGAAAACAATATTCTATTTGTGGTCTTATTTGCCCAATAAATATACTCAAGGTAAAGCTGTTGGTAAAGTTAAGGAAATACCTACTGAAAGATGTGTGTGTGTGTGTTTGGAAAAGTACAAACTATTAAATATTTACCACTTTCAGGTCACTGAGTGCAAGTCAGTAAGAATTTAGTATTTTCTTAAGGTGACATGAAGCACGCAAATTGAACACTGTAATATTGAAAAAGTCTCGATGAGCGTGCGAGTTTCATAATTAATTGGACTTTATTTAGGTCCACGCACTCCTTCGTCATGTTATAATACCAAGCGAAGATTAATTCTCAACTTTTCTCATCAAATGTATGAGGTTCTGCGAGTTTGCACACCCTGTGTTTGAGTCCGGCACGTCAAATGATCAATATTATATTAAAAATTCAATCTAGTTATTTGCGTCTGGTAGAGCAGGCTTGATTCGATGACACTGTCAGGTGTGGTTAGTAATACCATCATTATAGACGTGTCAGTATTTGATGGATTTGCCATATATTGATGACCATACCTGGCCCTCTACACTGCCATCAGCACACATGTCTAGATACTTTACTAATATTACATAGCATAAACTGTAATAGGGATTTTATGTTAATTGTTTAACGCAAAAACGCAACATGAATATGGTATGAAAATATCTCTCAACGTTTTTACCGCTTTTATGTGATAATGTCCATGTAAACATGTTTTGCGACAATAAAATTTTGTTAAATCATTAGAAATTTATAACCTAGTAGAAATTATTACAGTAATTTGTGAAATATCAAATTATTAATTGGTTCATATGTTTGCGTCTATTATAAATGTGCTCCTTTTTACGCTCAAATGCTGACCAGGTCCACATATACCATTGTTTAGTAAATGTTTAATTAATTCAATTTATTTACATTTTACTGCTGCATAAGCTCATAAACTGTTCACTGTGTGTTATACCAGTTTTATAAAATTTTGTTCGAAAATTGATCACTTTTTAAATGCCTTTTTCAATTCCACAACGGAATCGAACTTGATTGATTTTCCACAACATTCCCAAGACCTCCATTAGTAATCCGACTGACACAATAATAATGTGCGGAACAATAGTAGTGGTCCACTTGTCACGTAAAACAAGAGGAATATTGAGGGATGAACAAAACCCGCTTCTGCTCTCCATCATCGCATTCGTGACAAAATAGTCCAGCCATCATCGCGCGCCATCATCATCAATGGTCCATATCCTGAGAATCGGGGGAGAAAAGGGAAAGTGGTATATTGTAGCAAGTTTTGGCCAACAACAAGAAAATGAAATTTATTTGCGACTTTCATACACCGTTCCATCTTGCTCGTTTCTCTCCCACACGTATTCCCCCTTTCAGCACTAAAGTTTTCTTTATATTCCCATCTGAGTGAAGTTCAGCGCGTTGTTCATTACAACTATTCTTTTGGAGTTGTGTAACCCTCCGCTTCACCGCCGCCATACCGTCCCACCGTTTTCACAGAATTATTGTGCGCCACTCTTTTGTCAATTGTGGAGGAAAGGGAGAAGAAGAGAATTTTACCGCTTCGTAAGCGTAATTCTTTTGTAAAGTAGCTTATTGGAAATATATTTCGCTATTATTTAAACAATATAGGTGGGACGGTGTTTGAAGCGATTTAAAACACTTGTCTTTGTGTTCGCAACGTATGGGTGTGTGTATACATTTAATACTTTCACTTTGGTCCTGGATGTTTCGATGTTATATACGCTGGAACCGTGGGACTTTGAGCATATGCTAAAGATTCGATAAACACGCTCTCTCTAAACGTTCTTACGGTTCACCTGATTTCTGTTCCGTTGACAATGGATCGCCTTGTATTCAAACCGCCCCATACCTTTAAAGTACTTTTACCGCTTGGACGAATATACAAATCCTACGTTCTAACGGTGTAGTTTAAAAGCACACAAAAGGACAAAGTGCAACTGCCTTAAGCTGTTGCCACTAGTACCACAATCGCCTATACATCATCATTTTAATATACAGTGGAAATATTTTCACTTAATAAAGTGATCCTTGGGGAAAAGAGTTAGAGGTGTGTATGTGTATATGTGCAGTTGCCTCAAAACGCCCAAAGATGTAGATACATTTTATGGATTCTGAAAGTAGGTAGAGCAAAGAGCTTTCAGTTTTCAGAGATGTTTTCCCTTCACTCTGCGGTGTGTTATATTATACAACTTTGACCCACCACTGGATTGTGACTTGTGCTTTATGAATTCAGATTTCCTTTGCAATCTCTGACCTCTTTGTAACAACTACTAGTCTTCCGGGACCTTTTTTATTATTATTCGGTCTTTTATCCTTCAGGCAAACACACTCTGGAAATTAATCCCGAAATTACATTTGCACTCATTTTTACTCTCCCTCTCTTAGAAATAACTTGTCCTCGCTTTTGCTTAGTAAACTTGTTTTATCGCTTTAGGCTAGACAGATTTTGCCGTCATATTAATTACAGAAACTTTCTGGTTAAAGGTTTTATTTAATCTCTTTATGTACAAGTATGTATTTTACATACTGCAAGTAGATACAAGAAAACTTAAAATAGACGCGCAATTTTCTAGAAAAAAATAATGAAAATTCTGGTGTTTCTGACACGCTTATTAAATACAAATGTATAAACATACATAGTAATATTTATTTTAAAATTATAAAGTACTCATTTCTGTTGTCTTTTCAGGTGAGTTTTCTTTTCTACAACTACATTACTACAAGTACAATGGACTTTTATACGTACGTATTTAAAAAGTAATCGATGTTTGTGTGTTTCTCTGTATCTACACTTTTATGTTTCGCTATTACACAATATTAATTTTTGGACCACAGCACAATACAAAAAAATTCAAACTCAATTTTCAACTGAAACATTAAATTCTGAAACGTAGATAATGACAAATGAGTCTATTAAAATCCAGTATAAAATTAATTGAATAATTTTATGCATCAATCAGGAGTATATGTGTGTACGATGGCGTTTGGTTTGGGTTATATTATTACAGAGACGATTTTGTTGCAAAATAATAATTTAAATGTTGGCCGAAAGCCAGTCAGATGGCAGGAATGCAATCAATCACCTTCCAAACTCTACACACATACAAGAGACAGACGCACATACACATTCAACCCACACAACCCTAACATATATTTGAACATATATTGTGAGGGTTGGGTGCATTTATATTAAGCGACCAACCTCATCATATCAAAGTGTGATCCATCTTTCTTCCATACACCACCACTTCAATCTAATTGTATCATCTTTACATTATAGCCTCGTTCGTTTCAGTTTTTTTGCGACTTTCCTATTTTAGATAATAGTTCATAGGGTGAATTTGCTAGAAAATTCTATGAGAGTTTATTTGCGCTCGTTTTTTACCGCTACCGCAAACAGGATTACTTCTTGATTAAGCTATGAGAAAATAAGTATTTCAATTTCGCTCTCCACGCTTTCCATAAAAAAAATCCACCTTCAACTGCAGTAACAACAATAAATGTGGATTTTATTTTACTTCTTACCTAATTCAGTGTACCTACCACTTTTTTTTAATTTGTGTGTAGTTATAATACTCCTGCAGTCGTATTTTAAAATTTAGGAGCATTCCTATGCATAATGAAGGTGATGATAGTCTTATAGCAGGTTTATGTTGGACGAGAAAATGCAAAAAAGGCAAAGAGAGCTTTATGAATAAATGCTAAAATGTCTTGAATAATTTAAAATCATTTATTTTCACGGGAGTGAACGATAATTAGTTGTTTTTTTAATGTATTCACCTTTTTTTCGCTGAGAACATAATTTTTTCACTCTATCTTTCTGCCTGTTACATATTTATTTAAATTTTTTCGATTTCTCACTCACAGGAATAAAGTAATCGCCCGGACAGTTTATTTTAAATAAGATCCATTACTTCCAGTACATAAAAGATAAGATATACCTATACCTACAGTTCGTTTTCGCCTAAAACGCAAACCAGTTAACCAGTTCAATCTGCCATGTTTGCAAAGGCGACAATGTCGATGATGATGACGACTGAAATTTCTCTTCTAATATATATTTGAGAGGAACGTCGGAGGCTGTACGTGCAGAATTCGCTAGTCTTGCCTCTTGTCCATTATAAGCATTAATGAAAATGGGCCATGCGAAAGGATACCCCGGCTAGCATCAGGGGAGATAGGCATCGAGGACTCTCAGAGTGTGTTTTTATGTTCCTTTCAAATGAAATTGTCAGCGTTGTCTCATTTAAATGTGACACAGTCAATGAATATCTCATCATTTCATTAAAGTCTATGAGAAATATCTTTATTTTTTCCCTTTTCTTCTTTCTCATACTCCCTTCTGAACCACCCCTTCGTGCGCTGCACACACCCATCCTCCAAAAATATACGAACAGAAAAACATCCCTCTATTATAACGTAAAAGGTAATAGGTTTTCCGGTTTAAAAAGATTTCAAAGCTTATCGTGTCCCATAATGGTTCTGTTTTATAAGTGAAATGTCCAATTTACAAATTGATTTCGTTTTCCTCTCTTTATTCTTGCTCCTTGAACTATTATTATATACTAGATAGATGCATTAATGAGAGGCTCAGTTTATGCTTGGCGTTTTAACGCAAATTTTCTCCTGTATAATATTTGTCAGTTTGTATGTAAGAATAAGAGTGTGGCCTCATTTTCAGTGTTGTATATTATTAATAATTTTTCCATGTCGTGTATTTCAAATAACAAGAGGATCGATGTGGTATTTCATGTGTAAGAACCACAAAAGTGTATTGATGTTCCATTTCCGCCTCTACATCCACAAACGCATTGAATTTCTGACCGTCCTCATTAATAATTCACATTTCAAGTATGAATGAGATGTGAGGGAAAGAAAAATATGTCCGAAACTATTATACGTTTTTATTGTCAAGCGAACACAGTTCACTTTTTAATTCATTTCACATAAATTGGCAGAAATCTCTGTTTCGTCCGGTGAATTTTAATAACAGTTTGGGGATGGGTTTCGTGCCTTAAAAACGTAAAAAATAAAAAACTTAGCAGTGAAGATGATGATGAACCCATCAAGGCGAAAATGTAGATTGAGTCAATGGAAATTTAAAGAAATGTGAACCGAAGCGAAATATGAAATGGAGTGCGGGGGTTAATAATTGCGAACTAATTGGGTTTTTCTATCTACTTTGAACGTTGAAAGTATAAAGACTAATAATAAAAAGGTGGGCATGCCTCTCTACAGTCTCAGATTGCACTCATCAAGAATAAAAAGGAGAAGAGATGCGAAAAGAGAGCAGGAGAGAAGCTCTATGATAAATATATATGTAACTCTTGCAAACCTATACATGCATATTTGAGAAGCATCTTTGGTTGCATTTCAGTATTATATAATATAAAGGCCATGAAATCTCTCTAATGTATACAAAGACACGACCAACTCTCAATAGGCAATTTACAGACTACAGAGGAACTCTTAAAATGGTCACAAATGCTATTTTTCTTTAGAATACTAATTAGTGATTTTCAGTCTCTTCTTGTAACGTTTGTAATTGTTTCAATAATAAAGGAATGGATTGTGTTTGTTTAAAATTTGATCCGATTAATTCCACCTTGTTTGCCCATTTCGCAAATGGTAATGTTTGTTCTTTTATCTTTTTTATTGGCACATTAACAGTGGTTTGCAAGTTTGTTATCTGGAATAATTTAAATTCGCCAAATACTAATTATTTGAATAAAGCACTTTTTTAATTGTTACCTTAAAGTACCAAGATAAAGTAAAATTCAATTCTCAAACATAAAAATAATAATACAGTAGAATTTAATATTTTCTATAATCGGTTTTATTTAATAGAATCCATAAAGTTTTATGTGAATCAATTACATTATTTGCCATAACAAACCCAAAAGAATATTAATTAAAAGAAAAAGACAATAAAAAAATCATTTTTCAAGTGCTATCATTTGAAAATAAGCGAAGTCTTATCTTTCCCGGTCGTTTACTTCATTTTAATTGCATCTTTATTGCAAATCTGAAACAATACTGAAGAGAGAGCTTTTGTTCAACACAAAACGGTAACTTTTAATGTTATTGTTATTAAGTATTACAGTGCAGGAATAAAAATGGAACGCTGATACCTACACACATCGAAGAAAGTTGTATTTGTTATTGACCTAAAGGCATATAATAATAATCCTCTCTGCAACAACTATTCTACAACAATATTTCTGAACAATAACAATCTCTGATGGCACATGTTTCGAGTACGGGAGAAAATTTTATGTTTAGAAATTGAAGGCAAGCAAAGCTTTTATATGATTTTATCAAATCACTTACGGGCATTCTACGTAATGGAGCGTGTATAGCCATTAGGGCCACGGGTCTCCATATAACCCTGTACCTGCTCGAGTGAGATGAAAATAGCGAACCCATCATCACCACTACTCCACTTCCTGTATATATGAGTATGTTGTTGTTGTTTCAACGGCTATGATGCTACCAAGTGAGATGGAGGGACGATCGAGGGGTTGGGGCGAGGTTTTCTGAATAAACATAGGCATCGTTAAAGGTCCGAACAAACATGGCCATTAGCATACAGATTAAGATGTTGCGGGTCGATTGTATGTAAAGGGTGTCGGACTGAATGTGTGTTAGTGTGAGTTGATAAATAAAAGTAGATGGACGAACCGATAGCATTGTGTCCCTTTACGAGAGACACATTTCATTGCATCCAAGCTATGTGCAAAGTCGTAAAGGATGACGAGACGATGGTAGTTCATCGTGAAATTTTCCGGATATCCTTTTTCATCATAAATATCCGCATTATTATCGGATAGGAATGGGTATATATGCTTGGCGACCCATTTAATCGCCCTGTGTCGAAATTTTATTTAAAGCAATTCCAATCTGCAACTTTATGGGAGATTGTTTTCATTAAAATATTCACTGTAAAGATATTGGTTTCAGTTTTCGAAAAAACAACTCCACTATATCCTTTTTATCACGACTGAGAGCGCTTTACTAAGAAATTTATTATCATCCGACAATAAAGCACTTAAACTTCCTTTAGCCTGATTTTTGAGTGAGACAATATTGCGTATTACATCTCTGTCAATAAATGTATTGATCGTGCAATATCAACAATGTTTGATCAGTTTTCAGGCGGCCCCTGAAACTGGGCGCTCCGCTCTCTTTTCCCCCACCGTCAAATGTGTGTGTGTGCTGTGTGTTGGGCTTGGTGAGAGGACTTTGAAGTTACTTCGTTATAATTTAGTTCCGTTTGAAAAGTTTCCAGGGCAATATTGGCCTGAATTGAAGTGAGAGAATGATGGAGAGAACGTTAACGGGAGGGTGGACGTTTCGCGTTAAGGGGCCGCATCGGTTTCCTATTTCATATAGTCATAGGAAACTGCACTGTCTCCTAGGTGAGGCAATTGTTCCGAGTGACGTCACAGCTAATCACGTTACACCTCATTATAAACTCCGAGGAGTGTGCGTTAACTAGATTAACTGTGCGTTATCGTAAACGGCGTGTATACGGTACCCTTATGTAACCCCAGCGTGAAACCCTATCGGTCTCGCCTGCTCGACTCTCTCTCAAGCCAAACTCTTTTCCATGCGGAGGCGAGGGCTTGTACATTCGTCCCCCGCACTTTAGCTGAACGCTTTTTTGCAGGAGAATTGTGTTGAGGACGCCGGTGCCAAGGTGCGTCGGTCTATTAGGCGTATACCTATATATACAAAACCGCACACACAAATGCAAATTACTTTTAACGGACTAATGGTCCGCTTTTGCAAGTGGCGTTTTTGAATTTTGTTAATTAAGTTAACTGAAGAAGAAAACGTGATTTTACCTATATATTTAAATGAACTAAAGGCCTACGGAAACACGATCCGCTCTGTACAATGCAAATTTGAAATTAAAACACTCCACAACATCTATTCAACTAAAAGATCCGTCGAAGCGGTTTGCTTTTATTTTTTCGCGTTTCATTATTAATCCACCATAGCCAATATCAGTTTATTTTTCGTGCTTCTATATAAGAGCTTTTAGTACATCTAAAGCGAAAATTTTGATGATTCCTCATTCAATTGAATTTTTGTATACACATTTATTGGTAGTTTGATTTGTCTTTTTTCTGCAATAACTTCTTTATTGAAGAACGAAGCAGTAGAGTTACAACACACAGCTTTACAGCTTTACACATACGAAATCCATTTTGGCGTGGCTGTGTTTTTTGTGCTGGAAAAGTGTGGAACGAAAAGCGGTGTTTTACACATTTATGTAAAATTCAATTTCCCCACACAATACAATTAATAATGATAAAAAAGGGACCATTCAACGTCACTCTATAAGGCAACATGCAATTAAGCATAATTAATTCATATCCATTGAAGATATTAAATCTGGCCTAGACGGACATTACAGCATTCTCGTACAGTATATTTCAGTACAATAAAGTCCATTATAGAAGTCGAGTGAGCTGAACACACTCACACTCTTGTCCACTGCTGCTGAAAGCTACATCCCTATTAACCGGAAAGTGTACTGTTCCTATAATGTAGTTACTGCACAGTGTCGCCCGTTGCAACACTTTTTACAGAAAATTCAGTTACATTATCCTACTGGAACTGCACGAGACGTACAAAGTCCCCATTGCTATATAAAATACACATACCACTATCTCAGAGTGTTGTGTGTGTGTGTCCCTTTGAGAAATACCGCCATTTCTAATACTCTCAACTTAATTAAAACCAAAGCTTTTAATGGTATTTTACTAATGACATTTTTCACATTAATTTTCTCACACGCACCACGCGCACATTTAATAAACACTCTTTCGCACTGATGTTTATAAATCATTTAGACTGTCTAGACTTGAATGTAAAAAATTATTCAAAGCGGCGGGGAAATTTCGGCTAATCGTCTTGCGATTTTTGACTGCTTATATATTGGAGTATTTCGAATTTAATTGTGCTCGTTTAGTTTGGCAGAGGGAACGGGTGTTCAGTACCGTACCGACGTCGTAAAGGTAAGCGTCGGTTGTAAATTCCTTGGCTTGTTAGCTGGGTGTTTGTATGTATAAAGAAAGACAGGAAAACAATCCCGAAGAAAATTACTAACATAAAAGTCGTTGTAAGTAAAAGTGCTTTTAAAGTGAAATTTGGCCAAGACGAATATGCAGAGGTAAAATGAGAAAAACAATTGAAGCAATTAATCCAAGAAAAACTAATCAAGCAAGATAAATTGCTGGGGTGTAGGGAAGTTGTGTAAAATTACTTTATAGCCGAGATAAAATATCCACCTATTTTAATTGAGACTGCAATTTATAAAACTAGTCCGTTTTGCCTAATTCTATACCTACATATGAGAGCACACGTGTG
Source organism: Silvanus unidentatus (assembly GCA_963930825.1). Taxonomy (NCBI): domain Eukaryota; kingdom Metazoa; phylum Arthropoda; class Insecta; order Coleoptera; family Silvanidae; genus Silvanus; species Silvanus unidentatus. The sequence continues at coordinate 3,902,753 of OZ005757.1, read as the reverse complement.
CGATAATTTCTATTTCTTTCCGTTATTAGCCATCTTACTCTATTGCTAAATTACCTATAAAACTTAATAAATGCATGATAATGCATGCAATGTGATTGCAAGAGCATCGATGCAGCATTCAAGCACAGCAGTCTTCCATTTACTCTCTATAACCGAAAATTATAATTTAAATTTATTGCTATAATTGGTTTTTCCTTGGCTATAAAATGAAATTTAAAGAGCGGATGTTTCTGTGGCGTACATCAGGAAATGATTTAATTAAAACAAAGAGATCGGCAGTAATGGATACAGACGCTACATTATAGTCGTTGGACGAAAAGTTGTAATATGAAACCTTTTACAGATGCTCGTTCCTCTCAAGAGAGACGCTCCAGTAATGATAATATAGCAGTATAAGGATTGCTTCCTGTCTTTTTTCCAAACTCAAGATGCAACTATGTATTATACAATACCGAAGTATTGTACATTGTTACATTCTCCACCATCTTTCCTTTTCCTACCCGCTCCATCGTTCATTATGTATATAATTTAGGGACAAACAGTGTTAAATTAAAAACCATCCGAAATGAGATTTTGCCATTCAGTTCAAGTAGGTTGCACTTAAATGAAATTTTCACAAGGAAAGTAAATGCACAAAGCGAATCGAAACGTGGAAATTCGTCAACACAACAATAGAAAGTTTTGTGTTGGAAGTTTGTCGTATACCTATATATATATTCAATTTTGATATAAAATCATACAGCCATTAGGGTTAATTATAATATACATTCCATTGTAACGACAGTTTTCCAGGGGTTGTACGAAAAGTTTGTGCACATTTCAGCATTTCACACTAATAGAATCCCTCCTCATTCATATATGTCGAGGTGAAATGCATGAATATCAAACTTGAAATTTATGTATTTGACACGATTAGAAGCAGTAACATGATTTGTATATATGTATAGAGATAAAGTGCACATCTTAGTAAGTACTTGGATTGGATGCAGTTTGGGGTACAATTATTGAAATTGCAATTGCCGGTAATTGCATGTCCAATTGTTACGATTGCATGGCCCCTGAGGTTTCCTTCAGTGTCGACTTTCCAATGTTATTACATTTTCAAACATCTCTCTCCATACATATGTATGTATGGATTCTGTCTAAAACTAGTTAATTTGATGTAATCTCATTCTATCTCACAATGTGACCCAAATCCAAGTCGGTCCTTTAAAAAGTGAATTACGCTTGACGAATTATTCCACAAATAAATACTGCAAATGACATTTCACGAATATTGCTCTACATATACCAAAATGAATTTTTTTCACTAAGTGTACACAGTCCTGAATATTCGCAATATACCAAACATCACTTTGAAGTGTACTTCCTTTGATAGTAATCGCTGATAGTAAATCGAAACATTTCGCTTTGAGCAAAGTTACAATGTAATTGGCTACTACACCTCTTGTAAATTACATTCGTACAAAGCGCTGTTTTTCCACCCTAGCAGAAGATATTTAATTACATAATCGCCAATATAATAATAATAACGTTATGATAGGGTATCGCGTTTCTGTTATTATATGCCTCTCCGCTTTGGTATTGTTTTATTTCGTGTGCCGATTCAACAGGTGTAGTTGTATATGTGTGCATAAAACAACCACCAGAGTGCCAATCCCGCTACCACCAAATTGTAGCAACAGTGTATATAACTATGGGTTAGCCCCTGGAGACCGTTTTAGAAACGGTCTCGCAATGCATAAATGATAGCGCCACACACACATTTTATTATAGTTTTCCTCGGATAGACGGATCTAGTTTGGTAGTTCGGGTGGAAATGCCACTTGATGACCACTATGTGTCTATTTGAAAACATTAAAAAGAAACACAACTTGAGTACTAGCGCATTACTTATGTCCGTTTTACGGCAATATCTTTAAGTCAAGTATTCGAGTGGCTGTATATATTGGTGTTTACGATCACCATTTAGTTTTTGATGTATACCCAAATCAATTATTAAATACAATGGGAATTCAAATACACCCATCGTATAAAGTTTTACGTTGTTTATTTCTGTATGTATTTTGTATTAACTGGCAATTGTTCGCTGAAGGAATACAATTTCAGGAAACGCTTTTTCAAATTAATAAGTTTGTTTTTATTTTTCTCGTATATTTTTCAAACGAATAATGGATATTAAATAATGCGATGAACATTTTTCAGAAGCTCTCGAAAACAGTATTGTTTTATGATGGGATTTTTCTAAACTTCAAGTACGTTGAATATTTTCAAAGCAAATTTTGTAACTGTGCTTAATTAATAGACTAATAAAATTATTTGCATTTGAATTCACAATTTGTTTATTAAATACATAAGTACATAGTCAGAGCATCTGAAAAATACACAGTTTTTATAGAGGCAAATAGTTTTTCGGGGTGAACTTTGTTCTATACAGACAAAGTTGTCGGTATAAAGGCGGGCTTAAAAATATTAAATTTCCACGTTTTCCAGAACCCTAGAACATTGGTATATTCAATATGGCTGAGGTATTTTATAATTTTATGAATGCATAAAAATATAAGAATATATTTTGTCAGAACGTTTTATAGACACACATACACATTGCAAGTCTCAGTTGCAACCGGCAGTAATAAAATTGAAACGACAAAGTGATGGTATAAAACGTGTTCCATATAATAATACCATACCTCACTAAAGTGTTACTACCAAAATAGGGAAAAAAATTGTGTAGTTTCGATTTATACAAAGTATCTCGCAAATGATAAAGGATGCAACTTTTCCAGCAAATAGCACATCCCGATTCTGTACGCGAAAATGATAACGGATTTGTTACTGAACTAATAATGAAAAATGTAAATCGAAAGCAAGCGAGAAAAAATGTTGAAAAGCACATCACAGTGTGTATGCCGAGTACAGAGAGACAGAAAGCTGGTGTAATAGGTTTTTTGTTTAGAGCGTGTAATTGGCTTTAGTTCGGCTTTCAGCTAATTCAGGGGAGCTTTACACGGTATGCGCCATTATTAGGAAAATTAATCAATGAGATTTCGATTCTGCTCCTCTGCTTCGTTACTTAAACTACATTTTACAATTAAAATCATTTAAATCTACAACAAAAGGAAAGAAATTGAAATTGCAGTGTTGCTTGAAAGAGGAGACATTCCATGTAATAATGTCCTTGTAAGGATGCGCTAAATGGGGCTGTATGGGGATGGGGAAATAACACCCTATAGAGAAACATAAAAGAGAAATAGACACGTGTCAGATGTACATCAACAAACCCCGGTAGAGAGCAAGTTACATAAGAATTCCTGCTGGAAATAATAATAAGGAATTGTAAAACGCGTGTGTTACGACTTAAAAATGTTTTCTCCCGTCTCCACGTTTTTTAAAGGCGAATTCACTTCTCTCTTCAGTCGTTATTATTGGTGTGTGTCCCATTGTAATGTCCGCAGCTTCTTATTTTCTTCAATTCGCACTTCATTTATCTTGTCGTCGTGCGGCGACCTATATTTCTTTGCACGTACACTTCGAACAATGTTTTTAAGCTTTCCCATTTCACTTGTTGTTCACCTCTTTCTGTACAGTTAACTGCACCCAGCTGACACGGCATTCATTCTCTTCAACTTCTCCCCTTGTATGGATTTTTATTATTATTTATTTCATTTTTTTATGTCACTTAACCTCTAAACACTTATTGATCGAAACTTATCATTCCTTTTTTAAAGACACACAGTTATAATAATTTATTTCCATAAAGTGGACAGTTATTACATTACGGTAATTCAAACCTTAAAAATATACTTCAATATTTTCGAAATATAATAAGTTTCGGGGACCATAAGGAAAACCATTTAGTTCATATATTACAATATACATGACGTATAAGATTATTATAGTGAAATAAATTTTACGATGCGACAACATTCCGACTATGAGGTTTTATTTATGTGTTGTACCGCGTTTTGCTTCAATAAGTAATTTTTATATTTCTTAAAAGTATGTAGGTATCTTACCTACCTATACTTAACACACGGTTTTATAGCGAGATATTTTATGCAATTTTCAGCATATTTCTGTGCGCTATTAAAAAGTGCAAACTTTTTATTAGTACAAGTAAAATGGAAAGATCATAAATAATCTACGACCACTTGTTTGCTTCTTCAGCATCTGTCACCAAAGGCAAAAGCAACCCTCTATATACCCTTTTTGTTCAACACCATCCAACATGACGCGAATTTACAATAAGGCGCACAAATAAATGGAGAAGAATGTGGTGACACATAAAAAAATCCCTTAATGTGTACACAAGTCAAAGGAAAGTGCATTAGACTTTTATCTTTCGTATATTCGTATATTTTCGTATATATTTCGCTTAATAACGTTGCCAATAAAACATTAACATTAGGTATTAACAATAAAATTGACTCTGTTATGCGGAAGGAATTGTAAAAATGTGAACGAGTTTAACGTTATTTGTGATTTATTGCCACCTTGCACAGGCGAATAATATAAAATTTCCTAACAATAAACCTGATAAAGGATTCATTTCTCATTCAATTGCTGTGCCTCTCCACCATCAGCTAATCGATTAAACATTTGAATTGTGTGAGGAGAAAGGGATGAAGAAGGTGACCGCATTCTGTTGGACTTATTGGCTAGGCTGTAAATCATTGGCAAGAAATAGTTTTTAGGCGCAACAGGCGCCCATAACCAAAAAGGAAGCCTAGAATATAGACTAAAGAGGGTTGCCTTTTTAACGCAACTAGTGGTCGTATATCTAATCGGATATGGAAAATATTACATGCAACCAACAAGAACATAATTGGCAGGTATCCAAAGCGAATTATTTAATAATATCTGACACGCAAACTTTCCCTTTTCTTTTATAATAAAAATATTAATAAATAATCAAATTAGATTCTATGAAGGACGGGCGAGGAGCACACAAGAACAGCGAAACAAAACGAAAAGTATAAATGGAAAAACAACATTATTATCACAAAACCATCAAGTTCAGACATTACAAACTTTTATCGGAAAAGTTTTGTGTTAACTTTTTTTTCGGTTCAGTGTGTTGTCCGCCTGTTATGCAATCTTTTTTGGATGAAGAATAAGGGAAGATGAGGAAATAGATATCTTGCGTGTATTTGGTAAAAATGAGTCGCTCTTTGGGCGGCCCCCCATATACATATACACACATATAAGAATGTAGAGAAACCATCATCGCAACCACTTTATGGTTGTTGCCACGGTATACGAAACATCATTAAAGTTTGCGCATAACTGTCAGATAAAAAAATTTTAAACGACCGATGAAATTGCATTTTTTATTGAACATTACTATACCCTGGCCGTACATACATTGTTAATGTGCTTTTCTTAAAACTTGCATAACGATGAATTCTTAAAATAACTTCTCCTAGATATTGCCTCTTTTTCTGTGGGTAATAGCTATAAGAGAAAGAGAAGAAACTATAAAATGGTTGAGCATGTAATAATTCATGTTGTATCATTTATGGATTTATTTGTGCTGTTGCGCTCCATTCGTTCTTCTTATATAATAAAATTGGTAGAAACAAGGAGAAAGAAGTTCGTTTCTAATGACGACTTCTGACAACCGTTACCATGGGATACCCACTTAATGAGGCTTCGTACAACAGGGAGAAAACGCTTTCCTTAGATTGTACCGGAAAGTCATGATGAAAAGAATTTATGTGAAAGGACCGTAGAAATATAATAAAATATACTCATCGAATAAAATTTTCAAAGTTATTTCGTCCTCGAGTCTTTCCATAATATGCATATACATAGTAGGTAAAAGGAATAGGTTTTTTAGATTTATATTGTCTACCTGTTTTTTAATACGCCATAGTGCAGACATAAGAATGCTCTTGCCTCTTGTGTGTGTACATTATTTTCCTGAAGACTAAATACGAACATCCTGAATTCTATTTATATATGTATATTATAAAATGTCATCTCTATATATACTTATCTCTGTTGTGTGCTGTTGTATGTATTATTTATTAAGTTTTCCTTTTTAAATAAGAACGCCACATCTCGTTCATATCATCAAAAAAGTTTTTTCTTTTTTCTTCCTCGTTGTTGGGATTCTTTCAATTTGTCCCCGTTACTAAACAAGGGATTTTTTATTTTATTTTATTATTAAAATGACATCCAACATCCCAGCAAATACTAGACAAAGTAAGAAAGCATACACAAAGTAGGTATTATATTTTGAGTTTGACGATTTTAAGGAGATATTATATTAAATTTTTCTGAAGACAAAGATTTGTCCTCGTGTTGCTCGTTTTCAATGGCATTTTTTCGCTTCTGTTTACTTGTCCTTTCTCTGTATATATAATACAGAATGTAATACCAGCTAAAATTAAATACTGTGTCACAAATATTTGAGAAACTTCATTTAATTTGAAATGGAAGCCAGACACGTTTGAAAGAAGAAGGCCCTTTTATATAACATCATCTTATATAATGCCGAGAGTATAATTATCTTGTATGAAGAAAATTCATATATTTATCTATGTTATGAAGGAAATTAATTAAATAGCTTGAATTTTTCCTGAAAACTGAAACTTTATAGACGATCCCATATGTTGCCTCAATAATTCATTACTCTAAGATTACTCCCTTTTTTGTTGAGAGATATAGAAGAAATAGCGATCCTTGTAGCATAATCCTGCAAATGTCCATCTTTAAGATCCTTAAAAATCAATATAATCCTTTAAGGCATACATATAAAAGTTTGAGGAATTATTTCTTTTTAAGTTCCACAACGATCCACTTTTGTTACACACACACATACACTATGAGGAACACAAGAAAAGCATACAGACACAGACAAAAAAAAAGAAGTAAATGTGTTGCAATATCATAATTTCCATATTTTGTAAATGTCTGTGCACACATATTTCTTTCCTTATTTGCCATATTTTATCTCTCTGAATGATATTAATCTATCAGAGCATAGCAAACATTTCTTATTTGCCTATTTTACGTTCCATCTTACCATACCTGCTCCTCCAAATGTATATACACATTCAGCCCGAAGAACCAGAGTTCGTACAGCTCATATACAATGTTTCCATTTCGGTCCTTCAAGCATATATTTCACATAGCATAAAAAATCTTAGATCATAAAAATTTCATATAGTCACATTACATTCCTTTTGGATATTTTTATGTCGTGTGACACCTCGTATTATTTGCACTGGTGGTCGGGAATCGTACGCGCGTACATATGTCGCCATTATTTGCAGCTCGCTCGGGCATGTATCTGACAGCTGTCGTATCACTGAATGCTGAAAATATCGCCATTCCCGCCATACTATATATGTATGAACGCCTGCACCCACCTCACCGGAAAGTAGGATCAATAATGGTCCTGACACATTCTTCCTATCGCCTAGTTTGTCTTCATCTTTGCCTACCCCACAAGAACACCATCCATCGTGAGCGCATCCCAAAAACAGATCGAAAAACGCCTCCAATTTGCTGTTCTCTTGCACCGTTCGCTGGTAAAAAAAGCGAAACATTCCATATTTACTGCGAGAGATTAGATAGAGTCAGGTAATCGAAACGACGTCGGATGAAACGGGGCACAGTGGTAGGGAATCCTTTGATCAAACTGATGTGTACACGGCACAGATGATGGGATTGGGTTGATAATTTGGTGTTGGGCCAAACTCAAACCGCCGCCTTACCTTGTTTACAATGTTCTAGATCACTGATTTTGCTAAAATTTACATTAAATTTAACGTTCTCCGAACCTGAAACCTCTTCAACCATGTTTCGCACTGCTGTGTGACGCTGGATGAGACCGAATTCATTATATGGCGCGCACATACCTATATTTAAATTGTAAATAGAGAATAGAAAAATGAAGAAGCAGGAAAACTTACTGCTGCTTCTCCTTAACCTGTGCAACTTGAATAATTAATTGCTGCCGTATATGATGATGATGATGATAGGAAAAGAAAAACTTTTAACATACATGAAATCGTTCGGTCAATATTGGACGCTCGACGTCTATGTGCAAACAGTAAAAATCTTAACAAAGCCCAAAATATCATCTCGAATCGCCTACAGATGGATTGTGGAACGTGTTCGATTTCGTTTATGTTAACAAACATGTATTTGCACAACTTCACTAAACAACTTCAACTAGATACGGGTATGTATGTAGAGTAGAGACATCGTATAAAATCTATATTATTCAGGAGCGCATATATGAAATGTTTGTTATTTGTGCAAAGACGTCCTGAATTCCCCCAACATTGACGCGAGCACGTTTCTCGTTATTGTAGGAGGATTGGCCACACTAATTCCTTTCTCAATCACTGCATCAACTTTGGTCTTGGTATTGCGACTGTGTACATTTTTAATAGAAAGCCTGAGCCATTTGAGTCACACATTTTCCTCAGTGATAAAAAAGAACCCCATATTCCATATATTTTTAATGTAATTTTGTGGTGTTTGCAAGTAAAGTGGAAAAATGCTAACAAACAAGAAAAAAGGGCAAATATAAAAAACAGACAACAAATACAATTCCCAATTGCTAGTCGGTGTCACATAGATCTGCGAATGGTAGAGGAAGCTGTGAAGCGACAAACATCAGCAAATGTCCCTGGAGATACCAATACAGACATTTTTTTCCTGTGCAATGATATATCTAAGGTAGTAAAGAATTCGCACACACAACTTTGAATTTTCCACCGGCGAAATTCCCTTATAAAGTTATAAGAATACAAGATCAAATAAAATGATTAATACCGTTACGTACCTTTAGTTGTGTAGATATAGTAGGAAATAAATAAAATGGGGTGATATTTTCCATCATTGTATATATACATTTAGGTATACATAAATATATAATATGGCATAAATGTAAAATGATGGAGTTTGGGGATGATATTGTAGCGTAAAGTTTGTTGGTGCAGAGAGAGGAACCCAATTTGTCATAAAATAGAATTCGTCAAAGAGAAGCATATAATGTAGATTAAAATCTCTTTTAAAGCAATTTTCTTTAAAGTATCTCCTTTTTATGTGTAACCCGCATTCCCAATAATCAGATTTCGGAAGATTCAGAATGGATGTTTAGTTGATTTGTACTGACATCAACGAATCTCCATGTGCATGCATGTATATAACAGTCGGAAAATCCGACCAACTCATCTTCGACCCGCACGTCCATTTTCTATGCTGCCAGCTGCCATTTCTTGAAAAATAAAATCCTCCAAATCGGACACTGATTTTAAAACAATTTCCATAAAATGTTTTTCCAACTCGCTCTCGGTAAGCGTTTAATTGCTACAATTTTTAACGCTGCATCCTAATTTGTATCTTATTTAATTAAAAGCGATTTCATTTGAAAGCATTTTTGTATAATTGCTAAAATTCTTCTATTGTAATTTATTACAGCGAGAGAGGCGCAATTTGGAAAGATTTTTCCAATTAAACCTGAAGCCAGTTTATACTTTTTTAAATAAACCGATGACCTCCGCACACACTTATCTTTCCATTCGAAATACCGAATAGTGAAAAGTTTCTAACTTTTGCTCAAAGGGTACATGTATGTATGCACCCACCCTCCCCCACATATAGAGTGTAGTGAAACGTGACCGATCTCTCATCTCGCGGGATTGCCTCTGAGATTTCCCTCGATAAAACTATACACTTTTGTTGTAAACTTTAGTAATTCTTTCTCAAATCATCCATCATGAGATCAGCACCACACGTTCCCAATTTTAGCCCATACCTAACTAACGCTACATATATACACTTTAGCGCGTTTCTCCATTTGCTGAACGAAGAAGAAAAAACTTGAAAAAACATATATACCGTGGCGGTCCACTTTTATTATTACACTCGACCACATTTAAGCGAATCGCTAGCAACAACAAAGAGGCCATATTATAGACAAAGTAATCCAGTCACTGTTTAATGGCCCTCATCCATCTTGTGGTGTTGTGGGGGCGGCATGAGGTGCCCACATGTAGTGGACAAGATGTTCGATCATGCTATACACATCGATTTTATTGTAAACCACAAATTGAATAAGTATACGTACCATAAAGCACTCTTTTCTAGGATGTAATTAGAGTGCAAAATCGTCGTTCTCGAAAAGGTATTGTTAATTTTATTCAAAGTTTCTCTATTAGCTGAACAAGGGCCAACACTTTATTAAGGAGCTAAAAAAAGACGAAAAGAATATAGTTAGAAGAGAACAGCTTAGGGAGGCGGTCGAAAACATAAACGCCCATATAAAATATCTTTATTATATTATACGGTTATTCCCACACGGCGTCTTTATTTTTAATGCGGTGCGGTGTACCTGGGGGCGCATATAAGTGAGATAAATAGATGGGGCCGGCGTCCAGAAAATGGTGGTAAAATTAAAGTGAAACGTGCCCCCAGACCACAGCACGGCTACGGGACCGTGTCCGAACGACCACACGTCCCATGGCGATTGCGCCCCACCGAATATATATATACGTGATGTCATTGCGACCGCACGATCTTTGTTTTATCTTCGACGACGGCCCCTCAATTTAACTAAATACCTTTACGATTGTCTTTACACCATCAGAAATAATTGAGTCCTTCTATATATATATATGTGGTGTGTGGCCATCATCCCTTTCTTATCGCTCTTCGCCAAAATTTATTTCTTACGGTTCGCAAAACGGAAAACAGTTAAAGCTTATCAATAAGTTGTGATTAATTTTCGTTGTGTGGTTCTCTGTGTCGAATAGACATGGATCTTTTATTTTTAATGAAACGTCAATAATGATAATGTGGCAAGGAAATTCGTGCCTCATTGAGCGTAAGGATAACACCGTAAATTGTTCAACCATATAACGTGGTCTGATTGTAGGGGTTGTACAGAGTGATTTTGGACGAGAAACTTTTTGGGAACAGGGAGATGATTGCTTTCTAAAAAACGCCCAGTAGGTATTTATCGGTTTGTGGTATATTATATTAATTTGGGGATATTTTCGTCCAGTAATCATTTAAAAACGCAAAGCAAAATATTGTTTCAAGGAAATTGCTTATATGAGTTCAAAAGGGCGACTTGCGACTCTTTTTCCCATAGGTTCAAATCTGAAGAATACATCCACGTTGTTAACCTAATATTTCGAGCTTATTTTAAATGCAATTTGTATTTATTTTAAATGATGAGAGTGTGTGGGACTGGGAATGTAATCCTTTAATTTTTTGCTGGTTGCTTCTCTAGTCCTTATTTATTTTGAAGGTACCTATATTTGTATGGAAGATGGATGGTGTGGTGAAACGAGAGCGTGAAATTATGAAGGAAGAGGTAAATGTGTACGGGACTTGTTTCCCCTTTGCAATAAAATAATTTCAGGATGTAAAGACCGGTTGACACACAGCAATGCACGCAATCGATATAATATGTAGATGTGGTGACACACAGTGCGTAATTCATATATTTGGAAAACGGAGGCGGGTTGGTGGTGTGTGTGTGTGGAACACGGAAGGCAGTCTACCGAATGGGGTCGACAGTGGCGCACACAGGGTGGAATAGAATTGTGTATATGTAGGGGGAAGGATTGGCTTATCTCTGGCGCCCAGCTTCCTCGGATCATACGGCCACCTACTCACAACGGACATGAAAAATAACGACTCTAATAATGCTATCAAAACCATTCGAAAATTCCCTTATGTATGTAAGAAATTGTGGTGACGTAGAAATGTTTACGTGGAAATCTAGCGGATTAGTGTGTGTGTTTTTTAAGTTTCTCAAGAGAAAAAATGACTTTGTCAACCCTCTTTATGAACGTAATATAGCACCTAGCTCGAAGGCATCGTACTAATTGGTTTCATTTCGTGTTTGGCAAGTCCATAAGACAGTCTTACGAAGGTTGACATCACATTACTCTTCCTCTCTGTGTATAGGTATAGTTGCGCGCTGTTTCTCAAACAAGAATTTCATAATACTCTGTTGCCTCTCCACTAACACAAATTGCTACTGTTTATAAACTGTAAAGAGTTTGAATGCGTCTTTTCTAATTAGTTTTGTTTCCCTATAACAGCCGTATAATGCATATACAACATTATCGAAGTATCGTATATGTGCACTAATGGTATCTTTGAACATCGTTAATTATATTAGTCTGTTAGATGAAAGAGTTTTTTGGAAGGGATGGCACAACCACAATAACAACGGGGATGTTGTTTTCGTGTTTAATAAAACACAAATGACGTGCCGGATTTATGTATTTTTAGTAAAAACAAAGTATATACCTGTACTATATTTTTATAATAAATTATTGACTATGAGAATTAACTGGATTCAAACCATCATAAAATAGACAGTCTAATAAATTATTAACATTGAATAAATACACAAAATAATGCATTTTGTAAAACAATGTACCAATCGCAATTTGTACCAGTTTATTATTATATTGTTATTGTTCTGTTGTTTGAAATGTAATACGAATTAAGTTAATCTATAGCTGCATGTAAACATGCAATAATGAAGTTGAGTTATTATGAGTGAAGTTTGTTGTTGAACGTCTCATTCATATCTCCAATTTAATCCGTTAAAAAAACGCCATCCAACTGACCCACAGAGAAGATAGCGCTTTTTCAGTCGATTTCAGGAGAGGTCAATAACCCCTGAAAATCACCCTTGTACAACTCTAGGCATTTCCTCCCCTATGAATCACGTCCTCCAAATTTACAACGCACACATTATAAATACATTTCTCCTTACATTAATTTACACTATAAAATTGGATGCTGTTGAAAATTTTTATGTTCAAACTTTATGTATTTTTTTAATGGGTATATATACGTACACTTTAGTTTATCAAGGAAAAGTGCTGTAACGGTGTACAATAATCACAAAAGTACCATTTAAATGATTATATTCCATTCGGTAGTACAGATAAGTTTTAATCCTTGGAATTTCGCCAGATTTTATAAGTAAACAAAATTTTAATTTAAATCTTAGCCTTTGCACTTAAACATAAAATATAAACAAAACAAAGTTTTATTAAATATAAACATTTTCTTCTTGCTTTTAGAAAATCTGATTTGCCCTTACACGTTTTCCCGTGAAGCACCTTTAAAAGTTTTTAATAGAATTTTGTTAAAAAAATGTGTTACACCTAAAACGCAAGGATATCAAGCCCGAAAAGGATGGAGACGCGCTTTGCAAATCCTCAATTATTGTTAACCGTATATTTTTTATTCGATTTATCGATTGTACATTACGTTTACGTATACACAAAATGTGGGCTAAATTTGTGGTTTTTTTGTAAGCGTGATAAAAAAAAGATAAAACCAATTACGGAAACGGCGTTTTACACTCCACTATCATATATTTTTATAGCCCTCACATAAACTTATGTCCTATGTAAATAATTTCCTAGATTATTCATCGAAAATACAACTCGGACCGTACTTATTTCCTACATATTTGCAGATAAGTAAACAGACAATTCGAATTACGATAAGACGTCAAGAAAAACCTATTATTACCTGTATAAATGATTTAGGACACGACAAGGCTATTTTTAGCCAATTCCGTAAATATTTTACCCTCAAACTACGTGCAAAGTGGTTATTTTTAATACACGTTCTAAATTACGCTTTTGCATTGACCGAAAGCTCTAAATATAATAAAGCTCTTCCTTTTCTATCTCCAAACTAACACGACACAGACATAATTACAAAAATTTCTCCATAATTGCATCTGATATGCGAACCTTTTCGTAAATATCCTCCGTTTTTGTCCTTTAAACACCCCATCTGATGGTTAGTGAATGTGTTGGCCGATCGATGGATGAGCGTAATGGCCATAAGGAGTGCGTATGGAGGCGCTTGTGCGATTGGCTGCGTTCTGTCGATATATACCTCATCGAATAATACACATACCGCACGCGTCGTCGTCGTCGGCGTCGCCGACATCGTCGTCATCGACGTCGTTAACATCGTTTTGCTGCTGTTGCTGTGTGCTGCTGCCGTTCGCCGCCACTGACGCTCGCAGAACATCGCTACAACTCGAACTCGAAGGGTTGATGCCAGACAACGCTCTCTCATATCACAGTGCCCAAAATTGTACGCGCCCTCCTCAATTTCTTCGGGTTATACTAATACTTAATTAAACAACAAGTTCTCGAAGAACCCAACGTCCAGTGACACTAAACACACTTCGTGCCAGTTGGTTTATAGACAATTTTAAAACGTTTCTTTCTTGTGTATCTTAGTCCATATGGTGCAAGTACTGGAGATGGTCAGGTCGATCCCATTCGACTTGTCCAATTCAGTAAGTAGTTTTTAAAGTTTAATTGAGTAAACTGGAAGACGATTCCAGTGGAACACACATCGGATAGGGGATAGGATGATAATGATAATAGTTTGTGCTTGTGTTTGTATGAAATTCCATTTTATTTTCTATGTGCAAGCATCATCACCGGGTAGATTTAATTTTACCAAATGTTATTAGGAAAAACGGGTCGAAAGCAAAAGCACTACTCCATCTCTTCTGTTCTTTCTCTCTCTGGGGAGAAATTTGTAATGAACTATTTCAAATTACAAAGTCTACGTGTTTAAGATGATTCTTTTGCATTAGAATAACAAGTCTTTTAGGATATTAGCGCATAATTGGAATGGAACTATTTTCAATTTCAATCTAAAGATCTATGGCCGTTAAAAGAGAACGTGAATTTTATTGATTGCTATTGTAATAAACGAGAGTAACAAGTCCCTTTTCAACAAGTCGATAAATAAAGTTTTGTGATTGCCTGTAATAAATCTGTTTCGCACGTTTTATTTCCTACTTCCATTTGTATTTTAGATGAGATTGCTTTAGTGTAGGTATGTGGTGTGTGTGAAAGGCTCATGCAACATAATGCCTCCTAGCACACGTTTTAAATGTTTGTTTATGTACATACATGTTTTTTGTATAAAATACTCATGCATGTGTTTTATTTCACATCATTATGATGGTGTTGTGTTTCTCACCCTTGAAATCGCCAAAACTGCCTCTATTCCGTATATAATGCCAACGTATGCATGGAGCATAAGTTGTATTTATAGTTGTGTGCAGCACACACATTGCGCCTCATATTTGCATAGTATATTTCATAATTTGTAATAATGGTAAATGGGAACCCCTTATTCTATTTTATCGCCCATGATAACCTTGTCAACAATAGCGCGTTGTCTCTTCTATGTATGCTCTATTAGTTGTTGCTACGAATTTACATATGCCAACCGTTCATGATTTATTCCATCATATCTAATATCTTATTCGAACAAGCTGTTTCATCATTGAACGATTGATAAAAAATGTGTATGGGGGAAACCTGCAATTGAGTTGGAATTATAGTGTTTACTGGGATAATTCTGGTGTTTTTAGTAAAGCAACTGATGGGGTTGAGGGTAAGGACGACAGTGTATATGTTTGTGTAATGTGAGGAGGGAAATAGTTTTGTATTTTATACATTCACCATACATGCAGCACATCCAGCCTAATAATTCATCTTGTGCTATCTCTTTGAGCTTTTGAATTATATAATCTAACAAGTATCAAGAAGATGAGTCAGTGGTTAAAGAGAACTTCACCCTTACTTTAAATGTAACCTTCTCTTGAACACCAATCGTTTTATACTATTTATAAAGGGAGGATGGCATATAAGACAGAATTGTGCTGCTCTCATGATCCCTTTTTGAATGACGTAGTCTTTATTACTTCTATCGATCGCATTTATTATTACAATCTGCCCTTATTAGGACGTACACTAGCATTAAGAACGCAATTAAAATTGGTTTTAAAGAGGATGAGCTTTTACTCTTAACGAATTTTCTAATATTACATTATTAAAGTATAGTATTTCTGGGTGCGCTTTTCATATTATAAAAATGAAACAGTTTTTGTTTTCAGCTTACCAAGAGTATTATAAAAAAAATTGGATCAGCCACTCTATTAATTAAACATTGTAAAATATTGGAAATAGGATTAAAGTAAATATGAACAAAGCCAAATTACGAATGAAACTCCATAAACCAAATATTTACAGTTTTAATTAATTTTTAAATGAATTGAAGAGCATATAAATCCGTTATAGGGAAAAGATTGGTGTTGAATTTTTACAAAATTAAACCAGTAGTGTCACACAATGTGTTTGAGGTCTACATACGAATACACGTTTACATCGTGCAAGCACATACATATAAAGATCTATCTAGGATTAATTTAGTAATTACCTTCGCAATGACAGAATTTTAGTACGAACCAACGAAAAATATTAACTATATTTACTTTAGCACTGTGTAAATTTCATTTATGTTCCTCATTTCGACTATTTACGAAGGGGTTTGCGTTAGGGATTGGTCGAAAATTAATTAATTAATTTCAATTCGTTTTAATACAACCCTTGCCCAGTGTTCGCAAACACATTTATGCAATTTATAAGCTAAAACTCCACTCTAATACAATAAACAATCAAAAATTATACATATGTAATATATGGCCTGGTTTACGCAACACAAATGTAACATTATTATTTTTTGAAGAGACATCAATTTTTCCAAATTTGTTTACGTTATTTAACCCGAAAAAAGTAAATTGATTCCAATGTAGAACGAAAGAGGGGACACTGCGTTGGGGCGCAAATGGATAAAAATGAAAAGTAAACAATTTCATATATGAACTTTTGCCCCTGCTGCATATTAATAAAAACTGGCATTGAATTGCTTAATCTAAAATGATAAATAAGGGTTCTGTTTGTTATATAAATTTGCATCATGAACTATGCAATATTTTCTCTTTATTTTCGAAAAATGTGCAAAAATACTGCGGCAACAACGGTTATATGGAAAAAATGGTTTGTTGTTTAATTTAGAAAACAGAATCCAATATTAACATTGTAGTACACATACCCACATATTAGCTGGTAGATATTTTCAAAACATGGACTATTTTTCAAATGAATAAATTGTTATTCTGAAAGACGCTTAATACAAAAATTGGTTAAAGGTTGTTTATATTTTTATATTTTGCCAAACATAATAATAACACCATTACAGTAATTAGTATCCCGGATAATGTATTATTTTTAGTTAATGGCATGTATGTAAATAATATTGGTTCTGTAAACCTTTCCGAAAAAAACAAACGTTTATTTTGTTGGTATAAAATCCCCTCATCCAGGCAATATTTTTGAACAAATTAAAGTATATATACGAGTAGAACATTGTTTTGTTCTCTTTTGTATTTTCACGCGAGCACACATATTTTGTATTTTTTTAATATCGCAGGGCAGCTTTTAAATGAAATATGAACACATTGTGCTTATCGTTTTTGCCAATCTTAATCCACAAATATTATACGCTATTATCTTGTCATATATTCAATAAAAGCACTTTAGTTAAAGCCTATGTGTATGTATATGTGCAATATTTTATTACGTTTACAAAAAAAGTGTTACGCTTTAGTGCGCATAAATCATTCGATTATGATGACAAAGATAAAGCATTTTTATTTTCTCCTATCTGATGGTGTCTTAAAAATAATTTTAAACTCGAACTCTTTATTTAGATATTCGGTCCGACCTCATACCATATAATTCGAATGCGAAACAATACGAAATTTATATTTAAGTAGAATTGTAATTGTATATTCCACTAATGGAAAAATCATTATACAGAAACATGGTGAATTTTTAATAAATATTTGAGGCCGTCCACAAACTACACCACCAATAAATCCTTGATAGCTCGTAAATTAGAAATATTCATGTGCTTATGTAATTTATTTAGATATTACAACTTCAACTAGTAGTTTTCCCGTACACTTCTATTTAATTACTTCCTTGATTACACGAGCCTATTGTTAACGCTGACAACCTTCTTATGGATGGACGAAATGAAAGAATAATGGCATACCGTTTGTAGCGTGAGGTGTACTTTTAATATTTCATATGTAATCGATAATTTGGCCGGATTAAACAAATACAAATGTTTTCTTTATGGGGGTTTTAATTTTCTTTACTCATACAGTTATTGTCAATGGGAAAAGCACATTATCTAAATGAATTATTCATCACCCTCAAACACTTCCCCAAAACAAACGGAACACATGAAGTCCGCCGTATCTCTTTGTATAAATGACAGGTGCGTTTACAATAAAACGATTTCTGTATATGTGTATTTGAAAAATGGCCATCTCTTTAACAAATTCCCCGCCGAACGGCTAACTCTCATCATTTTCACTTAACACTTTGATAAATTATCTTTCATAATATATATACTTACTATATGGTATTACGTGATGGAAGTGTTTGGGTGGTCATCATGAACTGAACTCAATCCATATTTCATCCAGCTTTAGTCTGGAACCCAGTATTAGGCACACTCCACTGTTATGTTATTGTACAATAATAATAGCTTTTGAAACAAGACCACCAGTGCAGGGTGTGTGTTGGTGGTGTGAAAGCAGAGGCCAGCTGTAGCTATGGAGATAGGCGATAACAACATTCCACCCATAATGGACAGAAGCTCGACTTTAATTTCCTGTCATCAGACTAAATTAGAAGCATGTTCTATGTGCAACTGGCACACATGAGATATGAAATATGGCCATCCTAGTGGTTATACATGTTACAAAATGCATTAATATAATGTGTGCAACAATTTAAACCAATTACTTTTTCCCATTCTTGCAACTTTGTTATAAACTGTGGAACCTCTTCAAGAATCATTCAACTACTGTTAAATAGTTTAATGTTCTAACGTACGGTTTTATTTGTTTTAGATGAACCGCCCCATCCAAGTGAAACCAGCGGACAGTGAAAACCGTGGAGGTAAGAAACTTTTCTACTACAAATATCAAAGACGAATCATTATACCATTATATTTATTATTCATCAAGTTTAAATTATTTATCAAATATAGATATTACACAGAAGACAGTCTATGTGAATAGACTTTTGATTTTCACTCTTGAATATTTTCAAATTATTACATTAGAGAAACGTCTGTATCAGGAAAACGGAATCTCAACACAGTACATTAACATTATTGCATTGAAATATATTCAAATTTCTTCAGTAGAAGTTTTTCGCTCAAAATGTATAACAAAATTGTCCTTTTTTTATTTCCGTTATTTTCTTGAAACGACATACACAAAGGCTTGTCGCAACTAGTTTAGCTAAACGATCCAAAGTAGATATAACTTTTCATACAAACATGTTACTGATTAATTGATTTCTTAAAGCACTTTTTTTCTTCTAAACGGTGTGGAAGATAGAATTGAAAATTAACCATCTATATCGATTTGTGCAACGCCCCTCAATAAATAAACCTCTGAACGATTTCCCTTTAAACCGACTGATTTAAAATAGATTTAACTCCTCTGCCACACAAATATCGTTTCTTTGCATTTCTTTATACAATCTTCTCGCACTGTGGAACGCTTTACATCTGGGAAACTTTAAAATTGCCATTAAATTCATTAAATATTCCTCGAGCAAATTAATTCGAATCCTTTCATTAACCGTTCAAAGTGACAGTGGAAAAAAGGAATCAGTCTTTGAGAAGTTTCCGGTTGATGAAAGGAATATGACAATGTACAATGTATGTATTTCTCTGTGGTATGATGTTGAGATGCAGGTATTTACATTAATCAAATAAGTAAGCACTTACCATTAAGTGTGAGTTATGCATATGACATTTACGCATTATACACTCAGTATGTACAGTAAAATGGCACTTTGTGTGTGGTACGAGAGTTGACAATGGAAGTGAAGAGAAGCACAGCAGAAGCAGCAGTGGCAACAGCCAAAAGCAAGTAGACTATTAGACAACATGAGGCAAGCATATAGCAGCACAAATCTTGAACATTTTGTGCAGCTTAATAATAAATTCAAACGCGAATTATTCACGCCTGTCTTCAAACTAAATTCTCCTTGTTAACTACATTTCAAATAGACCTCTCTCTCCTCTCTTCTCATCTAAACGAAGTGTGTTGTTTGCGTGTACATTTACAAGAGACATCATCAAGAGAGAGAATGTCACAGCTTATTTCCACTTATAATGCGATTAATTTAATAAAAATGTATAACATGACTAAAAATCTGATTACGTATATGGAATATATAATTAAATCATTTACCAGACATGAATATTTAATTCACTATTTTCCTAATTATTACCCGGTGCGTCGGTTAATTACTTTATTTATTATTAGATATGAAGAAATATATGTTTTAGTGCGTTTTTTACTGCTATATAGGCACCGCACTATTTGCGTGTTTAAAGTTTGATGTTTGTCTTGTTATTAAATTTAACGAAAAGCATGTGTGTTTAACACTTGAGTTTAATACATTTTTCATAAAGTATAATACAATTTCGTGACAGGTGGTTATAACAAGTTTAACGATAAAATCTATTGTTTACTTCCCAATAAGCAACCTTTCAATCAATCATTTTTTAGTCGTCCATTTAGAACATAGACGATTTTCCCTTTCAGCAGTATTCTATTCTTGTTGTTATTATCGTGTTGTATTGGAATTTATTTAAATTCTTATCAATAGAGTTGGAGCGGTCATTTGCGTCAGCACAAAACGCCTGTGATCGCCACACACAGATGAAATTCATTTTATTTTTAGTTCTTTAAATTCAGGCTATAATTACGAATTTCCACTGATAAATTTCGTTTAGAGAAAAGGAAAAATTGGTTTTAGATTTTATTGAACCGTTTATCAAAAAGCCATTTCAGCTACTGCTGGTGGACTACCTTTTTGAGGGATAGTAAAAAAAGTGATGTGACCCCATTTTTATCGCTTCTCCTGCACTCTGAATAAAGTTCTATATAGTCTCGCTAGAAAATCGTGTTATCCACAGTTCATTAAGTCAATAAAACAAAATGGAACTTTTAAAATATTTTAACTAATTTCACTTTAATCACTTTGCAGAATCAAGTTAATACAATAAACGCGGAAAATGCAATTTCCTTGGAAAATATATAGAGAATTTTTGTGTTGTTGGCAGAAACAATAGCAACAACAACAGACCGACACAGCCAAGTGACAAGGAAGAAGATTTTTGGGCGCATTTTATTAAAACAAATAAAAATTCATCATCCAAAACACCAAAATAAGATTATCTCAAGCCTTTCAAAGATGTAATTAAATTATACGAGGAAATGGCTGTCCCCGATTTTAGACGAAGATAAGATTAATTATTTTGTTTCGATCGAAAGCGTGCTGGAGCAAACAATCTTTTACAATATTAGCACTCAATTAAAATATTCTAGTTATACACGAATTTCCGTTATATTTTTCGAAAAACGCCCGTTTGTGTGCCACGTTCAAAAATCTGTTTCTGACAGATCATCAAAGAAAACTAAAAATTTCAATTTTGCAAAGCGAAATTCCACTTTGAACTGTTTAACTCATTTTTCGTTCGTTTAGGAAGATAAAGAGGAGGAGGTGGAGGGATCGTAACGGCAATTTAAACATATGTAGGT
This sequence comes from Silvanus unidentatus, assembly GCA_963930825.1. Classification (NCBI taxonomy): domain Eukaryota; kingdom Metazoa; phylum Arthropoda; class Insecta; order Coleoptera; family Silvanidae; genus Silvanus; species Silvanus unidentatus. The sequence continues at coordinate 3,881,227 of OZ005757.1, read as the reverse complement.
ACTAAATGTTATCTCCATGTCATAAAGAACAAACAGATAAAATTATACAAGAGTATATTATACAAATGCAGAAAAACTAATCGTAAAAAGAGAGAATATAATACGGTGTGCAAGTTGTTTAATAACACGTATATCTATATTTAAAGACTTTTATAAGCACTATTTATATGGAAAAGTCTAGTAAATGTAATTAAAACTTGAACTAGTTGGAAAAAAGTAGTCCGTAAATGTTTTATACTTGACGATAAACTTCTTATACGAAAAAGTAGAATCAGATAGTGTGTACAAAATCGTCCATTTAGTTGAGTCTGCTGTTAAGGGAATTGAATATCCCCCTAGATCGAGTTCATTTCTTACACTAAATTGCCGCATTTACTTAAACTTTACCGTATATTTCGGCGACTGTTGCTGACTGATGTTTTGGCCCTTTGTCTTCTCCGCTCCAAACCTAGATGAAAACTACATGCATAAGGATGCTGGTTTATGATTCTGTCGACGTTTTCCACTTCCATGAACTGATAACCAATGTCTTTTGATTCTTCACTTATGTACAACCATCCCACGATTTTAAAAAACAGCTCATTTCTACCACCCCCCGGATAATACTCTATATTATTCTCTAGCACTGACATTCCCTTATCTGCATGTTTCCACTCTGTATATTTTCCATCAACTCTTTACTAGTGCATTTCACTAAACTATTCCCCCATATTCTATCGAGATCAATTAACCAGTAACAAAGCGAAGCTTATCATCGCGTGTACATTTTTGACAATTTCCAGGGTTAATTGTTATGTAAGAGTAGTTTGCAGGGTAAATGGCGACCGCCTCTCCCCAGGGCCCGGGTGGAAATTGTTGAACATTTTATTTAGACAAACACGGGCCGGGAGAGCGGTGGTGACGCCAATGGACGCCGCTGCTAGATATGTTCTGATTGCAGAGCTCGCGATGGCGACCGGTAGCTGCGGCGGCGTCTGCTGGAAGTAGGGGCAAGGTAACGAGGAGATAGCTAGCTCCCGATCCGCCTGGACCCGGTCAAGTAAGACCACGTCCTGTCCTTGTTGTGGCGTTGTGACAGTGTCGTGCGTATTAGATTTACCAAAAAAAAAATGAAAAAAAAACAAGAACCAAAAATTATTAGAAAAACCAAACAATAATAATAATAATGCCGGTATTTAAGTCTCTCTGATGATGTTGTAGTGCGTTGCTGATCCCTTTGGGCAAAGAATATGAGATAATTATTATTATTATGGTCAAAGCTCGTTCGTTCGATGTATGTCTAGACGTTGTGTAACCTCTTGAATGTTATATATATTTATATCTAGTTGCAAATTCCATGTATCGTCTATCGTTGTTGTTGTTTGGTGTTGTACAGCCGCTTCGAGAGAGCTTTTGTTGTCGCCCAACACTACTCCCTTTTTTTAGACCAAATATAGTTTTCTTCTTGGCACTTCTTTTTCACCCAACACTCATTCAACACTCTCTCTGTGTGTCTTTTATATTTTCTCTCTACACACTAATTCTCTTTTTATTTACGAGAGAATGAAGGCTCTGCCATCTCTAAGCGACTGTACCACATACAAATACAAACACACTATTACTTATATATCTCTTTTTATATATAAGAAAAGGCGAGGCCTTTTGGGCACATTAGGTGCATTTAAAAAGGGCCGGTAAGTATCTCTTCGTCAATGTTTTAACGACGCGATTGTTACAACGCAACTACCACAAAGCACTGTCATGTAATAATATACCCTTTATTTATTTTTGTAACCTACAGAGTCAATCCATCCCGAAAAGAAACTCTTATATTCGTACATCTTTTGTAGTCTCTCTCTCTCTCTGTTCCCTTTGTAAATAAATTACCATAAAAATGAAAAGAGCAACGATGGGAATATAAGATTTAAAAAATTAAATTCCTCTTCCATTCTCTTCCATAAAATCTGTAAATGTTCGATTGTGGATGGTAAAAGAGATCTTCTGGCAAACCTTAAAACCCCCCATTTTGTGTCCCACTTTTTCTATTACACGTAAAATACATGTAGAAGAGTAAAGCTCTGTTCGAGTCACATGATATGATTTTCTTGTGTGTGTCTGATGGTTATAAAATGCTGGGAAAAACGCAAATCCTTAAATTTTTTTTATCCTCGTCATCGATCCCTCCTGATTATTCTTGAGGTAAATTGAAAATTTAGGAGACGCTTTTCCATTCGCACAGAGAGAGGAAAATGCACTGTTTAGCTTTCAGAGAAAAAAAATGTGTATCTACTTATTTTGAAATCAAATTTTTCAACAGCATACATTACTTTGTGGGTCTAAACTGAATGGAAAGAACAAAGAACTTTCACTTTCCATGTTTATTTCGAAACGTGTATTATTTATTTAATGTTGTATGCCGCTAGCTTTGTGTGTTAATTAGTTGTTAGAAATGTTATAAATATAAGTACGTATCTTTATTTTCTGCTTATCATTTCTTTATTAGGAAGAGAATAAATAGTGTTTTTCCTCATTTTCGGATACAATATACTCCATTCAGATGAAATATTAACTAAAGGTTTCGTTTCTGGTCCCTTTATAAAAAATTAAGTTTGCGTGTGCTACTGGAAAATAAAAATCCACTCGAAATTGTATATTTATACAGTTTAATAGACTAAACGATCAATACAACAATATCTAACGGGACAATATTGGATGCTTAAGTATCCAATATCTTCTAAATTGTTCGCCTATTATCTTGACTTGAAGTCCTTTTGGGCTATAATCACCTTTTCAACCCATCCCAATTTCCCACCCGCTGAAATGGTGTTCAGGGAACACAAATGGTGACATTATAGAAAAATGAAGCGAAAAAGCGTCCCTAAAAATCTATAAACAACACTGCATGGGCGACCGTTAAAAATAGGGGCACACCATTTCCATTGATATACAACGATTTTTCCAGCAATTTTCATGCATATTAAAAACTATTACTTCATCGACCTTATTCGTTTTATTATCGGACAGATGTAGTGCCTCTGTCTCCCATGAATTTGCCAATCAACCAAACGACACACAATTCTGTCTTTACTCTGTTACTCTCATTAGATTAGTGTTGGTCCCTAAACTCCACTGAAACTAACCCTCCACATCCGCGCCATCCACCCACTCAACTCTGACCATCTCTTTGAGGTTGCGATTTTCGTGCGTGGCTTCTGGATCATCCTTTCATTATGGGTCGTCCTGATTTAGAAAGTGACTTTGATCCAATTATATCAGACCACTCGTCCCCCTTAATCCTGTAAACTCTCTTCTGCCAACTAACGTTCCAACAAATGGCTCCTCTCTTGTAACACATCAGTCGCTAGCTCCTAGGCTCGTACCTTGAGTGTCTCAGTTTAATATTTAGCAAAATTATTGTGTATTTTTGTTACGTTTTTCTTTATGATTTCTTTAATGGAAATGCACCTACGTTTAGTTATTGTACTTAATGTGTGTAAAAATTAATTGAATATTGTTTTTATGCGTGCACAAGAAACTGTTCGCGTTCAATGTGTAATTCAATATATTTTTTATGGAATTTGACTGTAATTCATTTATAAAATGTGCCTTTTTTCTGTTCTGTGCATTCAGATCGTAAGCTGTTCGTGGGTATGCTCAGTAAGCAACAAACTGAAGAAGATGTTAGACAATTATTCGCACCATTTGGAACAATAGAAGAGTGTACCATTCTTCGTGGACCTGACGGAGCAAGTAAAGGTAAATAAATACTTTCCTTTTTTAACATAATTAGTTTGAGAGTATTTTTGTGTGTCCGCCTTAGAATTAACTAAAATGATAAGATGACCGCAACAATAAAATGCATTTTATTGTCGTGATTGCTTTCAGTATTAAAAGAGACTCCAACAAATCGATAAATTCTTATTGACGGATGGTCAATGGTCAAAGTAAATCCCATAAAATTGGCGGGCGCGAATTCTGATGTTCATCCCCTAGTGAGTTTTAGTGTTTTTTAATAGTTTGTTGTCGTTTGGATAAAGTAACAACAAAGAAGTGAGTTCTTTGTTGATGGGTGCATGCATACATAATAATGATTTGCTTGTTTACGGCAAAACAAAAAAAAATCTACTGGAACGATAAACATTTATAGGTACAAAACTAGACTTAATCAACCTTCAATATAAAAAAAAGTTAATGGTAAACAAAAGAAATACTTAGTTAATGAAGTTTTAGTTCGTCTGCATAAAAAAATATAAAAACAATAACATTGCCAATTCGGACTTCAATCAATTTTGTTGTCATTAAGGATTTTCTTTTTTCTTTTCCTGCTAAATCCTCTTTGAATTGCCCGAGGAAGACTTTGAGATGTTTTCAGCTCATACTTTGAACAAAAAAAAAAGAAAAAGAGCAGGCGAAGGGACGGGAGAATAAGAAGGGAAAAATCAAACTCGAAGCAGTAAAAAAACACGTCCCTGTCGTCATTGTCATTATATTAAAGCGAAAATTACTGAGTGCGTCTCTGTAAACGAGATATGAAACCTAAATAGCGTGTTACAGCTTCGCCCTCCAGTAATTAGGAATTGAGAACAAAGTGCGAGTTGGAGGAGAGCAACAGCAGCATAACCCAACCACCATCATTTCCGTGTTTCAGTATTGCATACTATTCTAGCTTCAGGCTTTTGGGTTGTTAGCGCATTCCAAAATGCAAATTAGTCTATTCTGAGGGGGTGCGCGCTTATATATTAAATTTTTGGTCTCTCTATGCCCGACATGGAGCACTATACACCAGTCTATATACACTTATGTATATGCAACGTACAAATTACACATTCAAATTGCATAGGGAATTTTTTATTAAGTGCGCCGGGTATATGCCTACTTGTCTTGGAAATCGTGCACTCAATTAGGGAAAAATTTAATCTACGTGATATAACGTGGAAATTAATCAAGATATTTTCGTGTGGAGTATCCGATTTTTTTTTGTGTAGTAATACAGACCGAAATCCGCCTACCTAATGCCTGCATATTAGTCCAGTAAATTAAAATGTTTTAATTTCCATTTCAGGGTAATTGATTTTTATAGCAGAGAGAAGCGTGTGCTCTCCGAAAATAAAATTTAATTTGTTTTATATTAATGACTTTAGTAAATTTTTATAACGAGAGATCAGTAATTGGTTTGGAATTTGTATTCTCTCTCGAAAAATTTTTAAAACAAGCGTCAGTTTTGTTTTGTTGTATTTATCCACAGCAAATTTAATAGTCTGGTAGTAATTTGTGTTTTGTGCTCTATTGTAAACACAGGATTTATTTTTATTTATTATTAGCATATTTCATTTTTACCTATTATTTTCAATTGTCGAAAACGACCAGATAAACACACACACACGTAGGAGAGAAAGCTTTTGTGCATTTTTTTCCATTTACCCATAATTTATTTCAATTTGGCTTAGGGCCATAATACGCGTTCTGTTGTGCTTCTCTTTGCACATGGTTAATTTTATGTAAGAAAAATTTTACGACTACAAGAAAAATATATGTATCAGTCGACTGATGCAAACTGCCAGCAACACACAGGATGAAAATCCCACCAGGAAATATCTTTGTACGAAAGCAAATATTTAATTCTCTGTATTAATTTATTCAAACATTAAAATGAAACATTTCTTTGAACAGGTTAAGTAAATATTTTCCAACAATCTCATTGTACATTTCATATACAAAAATACCCAATATTTAGGCCTAATGAAAGCAGCGTACCAAAAAGCACCTGAAAATATGTTTGATTTTTCCTATTTAACGTGCAGCACTCAATGTGAAATTACCGGGGAATAAAGTCGGGAATTAAGAGGCACTTTTCCTTCACGCACACATAACTATTGATGGGAAGTTAGAGTGACAAAAAAATGTCGACTTCTTTTTCTTGTAGTTCAAGTTGTCGCGGTGCTCGGGGGAAACAAACTGTCTAAATTTAAAAGTTCACACAACGTGAACAGACAGTCTCTTGTGTGTTTTCCAAGCCCCTTCTTTGCCGGTCCCAAAGGTACGAATGTTACTATTGAGGGACACTTCAATCTTACGAAATAAAGAAGTATACATCAAATACATCAACAAAGCTTTTCTTAAACTGAATAGGATTTATTAAAGAAAATAGGAGCCTGGCCTTTGTGTGTGTCTGTGGATGGAAGAGAAGGCGAGGAAGAAGCACGTCAAACCTATACACATGTTTGTTTCCAATTTTGTTTTTTCACCGGAAGGAAAAATCATTTAAAATATATTACAATTGTATATGCACATATGGTGTACTTTTGTCACAATGGTGCGGTTTTGCTAATTTTTTACTTTTTCTTCGCTACATATGCAACATATAAAAGGCAAAAGGCATACAGACAAACAACAAAAAGAACCTAATAAAAGATGAAATATCAAATATAAAGATATATACCACCATGTCGCACCTATAGTAAATGGAAAATATATTCACAAATCTCTCTCTTCTCTTCTTCCCGTTTTGAATATATACAAAGTTGTTAGTGTTTTGTGAAAAAGCATCTCGCCTTTTGCGAATGGAAGCAGTTTTCCTTTGTAAACTTCATGAGGTGGAAAAATAATTTAACTGTTATTAACTTTTATAATAATAGAGAGAAGTGATGTATTTGTTCGTTTTTTGTATTTCTTTCTCAGCAGATTTTTACGCGGAATAAGAAAAATATAAATTGCATATTTTCTTTTCGATTATCTGTCCGTTGAAATGTTCTCTGTGTGTGTACCTAATACTCACTCTTGGAAAATATACAACAGGTCAATATTTCACACTGTAGTACAATTTGAATTTCGAATAACGAATTACAGGAAACAAATAAAACAACGTGAATTTAGGTCGTTCTCTCTTTGAATAAATTCGATTGCAATGAAAATCTTCCTCTATTACTGTCAACTTTAATTTAGATGTAGAGGAATATTTGAACCGAGATAAAACACGAACATATAATTGCATGCTTCGTCTGCTCTGAAAACGCATTTCCAAAACCCGAACAGAAAATTTATTTATTGTTTTATAACGGGATCTTATTACATCATTTATGTATAAGTGGATTAAGGAAATGTATCGTAAACACGAACTTTTAATTATTTGCATTTTGCGCTCGAGCAAACTTGCCATTTTCTTACTTTTAATACGTACCTATATGAAGAGATAATGCAATAAGGATGGCACTCGGGTCCATGGAGGAAATATGAAAAAGTGTATAATTTAAAACCTGTAGCAAAAAGCTTCATGGGGAGTTGAATAAATATATTGCTGAAAAGAGAGAGTAGAAGTAGAGAGAGTTTTACAGAAGCAACATCAAAATTTGATATTAAATTGACAAATGAGTTAATATAAAGAAGACGAGGAGAAAAGCGTAAAGGTAAATTCTTGGATTCATTAAGATTAGAAAGTATAAGGTTTCATTTTCTGATACCGTTTTAACTTTTCCTGATATCATAAAATACAAACTAGGACTTTAATAAAAGTTTAATTAGAATTTCCTTCATAACTTAAAATTAACTCAAAATAGCACTTTGTGCTATACTAATGTGAGAATATATTTTTTTGGAAAAAACACACAAGTTGAAATTGTCGTAGAAGTGATATTTATTGACGTGTATTTAGTATTCAATTCAATTGTACCAATAAATTGAATATTGGATAACCATTATGTAATATTTAAAGTGCGATTTAGCATTACCATGATACGAACATCATTAAAAATGTCCGTTGTAATTTTAACATAATTAAAATTTTGACGGTTATTATCCCAGTCATTCTATATATTCAACTGTAAATTCTGATTAAAATTGCTATTAAAAAATCCCACAGTTATAGTTTATTTATGTGACATTATTATAACTGTGCAAATAATTACCAGTAATTAAAATATCTACGTAGCATTGAAGTGCATTTTGGCTAGTACCGAAATTAAAATTGCATATATTTATAGTAACGCTCTATACGAGATTAAATAATCACAGTTAGTGAATTTCCAATAAATGTGTGCATGCGTGTGTGATTCATGATAGACATTACATTTTCAGGCGATTAATATTGAATTAAATGCATAGATGAAAAAGAGACAGCACAAAATAAAGATACAAAAGGATACTATGGGGCTGGGGCGTAGGATGGGATTGAAAAAGATGCGAATTGAGTTCAGTACAGCGTACATTAATTTCTATACGGTATCAAGTCTTTGTTTTCATGAAAATCGCCAATTAATTGCAGCTCCGGGGATCAAGTCGTGTAAATACACTATACGGAATTCCAATATAGTGTTAGAGGATAAAGTGCTCATAAAATACCTACAACAGGATCAACAATATAACAGCCACAGCACAGAACGATGGTGTAGGCGTCCCTCTGTAATACTACGACCCCCTAATACTGTTATACCCTTCCTTGTTTGCTCTTCTACTTCCACATGAAAAATATTAGAGCAATAAAAGAAGACACATTCGCGTGTTTAACGAAAATCGCCCCAATACTACCCCGTTACCGTACTTTTAAACGAAAATTTAAACATTTTGTGTGTGTATTTTACACTACGGCACTTGTACTACGAGTATGTGATGAATTCGAACGGAAATTTATTTACATTGTTTATTTTAGATTTTCGTTATTCGTCTGGAAATTTGTTTTGTATATATTTGGTTAAATTGTTAATTTCAACTATATATATATTCACTCTTGTGCCATCAACTCTCTCTCCAGCATAATAGATATACATGCAAAAAAGCGTTAAAATCCTACACTAATAGGATTTTACTGCTTCGTAGAGTATTTTTTTCAAGTACAATTAGTTGATTTTTAATTGCTTCGCCAAAATTCAACTCGCTTCAATAGTCTGTAATGATTTGGGAGAATGGAGTGGAGAGGAATTTAATATATTTTTTTCATTAAAACCACCTACATATGTAGATACACCAGCTTTTAAATCGCCTGTTTGAATAAATACTAATTTTGTATGCAATGTACGTGTCTATATACACATACATATACATCAATTTGCTTAATAATTGAACAAATATTAGGAATTAATTGGAATGTTTATTTATGTTGACAGTATGGGGTTTGTCCTTGTGCCGATTTTTCATTCACCCCCAAGTGTAACTTTGGTCCTCTAGAGATCGGTCTTCCGATTTAAAAATTGTGTGTGTGTGTATTGTATATACGATTTGTTATATTTTTAAACGGAACCCTTAGAGGACCGCGTGTGTATAGGTATTTGATACAAAAAGAAGGATTCGATGAGCGATAAATTTAATGTATAATGACATCAGCCGTCGAAGTAAATTTCGATATTTTCGAATTCTGCTTGTCATAAAATCCCATTATTAATATTAAATAATAGTATATAGCTTTTTTTATACATTCGAGCTTGTTGTTGTTGTTTACAGGTTGTGCTTTCGTGAAATATAGTACGCATCAGGAAGCTCAGGCGGCCATAAATAGCTTGCACGGGAGCCAAACTATGCCGGTAAGCTGTTTCCTATTATATTTTTTCTGCCATAATTATTTATATACTTTCAATTTGAAAAAAAATACATGGATCAGATCACAATACCAATCCCAACACCTTCCACAGAAGAATCATCGAATGAAATAATTGGTTTTAGATTACACATTTTATTTTTGGTAAAAAGAAAACTTGCCCTCTACTAGGTACACGAAATATCTGATTTCCAATTAATCTTTAATTAATTTTTGGGGGCAAAAAGTTTTTCCATTGCCGCTTGCCGCCGCCGCTTATTTCTCTATATACACGGCGAGAATACACATTCAAACATTCTAGTGAAATTAAGAAATGTCTTTCAAATGTAAGTTGACAAGCATCTTATATAAAGTGGGAACCACTTGCTTTGTAATTCGTGCACTTTCAACACAGTTAATGCATTTAAGAGGAAAATTATGTCAGTTAAGAGAAACAAGGGAACAGCTAACTAGTACTAAAAGCCTTGTGAGTTGCGAGTTTATAAATAGCTTATGCGAAGCAACCACAGATCCTGTTCCTTATTCTGGGATGGACGACGATTGAGAAAATGATCTAAATGTAGAAGTCCTTTTAGACCGATTTCTTCCTTACAGTCTCACAAATCCAAAACACTTCTTCCAAATTAACTTGTTTTCTCTGCAAATAATGTCGAACAAGTTCCCAGTTACTCATTCTGCTGTTCCAACTCTGCATGTGCGATTTATAAGACGAGAACATTAAGACGAATACAGCTTACTAAATATAATACCACTTTAATCTAATACAGTGTGAACTGTTATAAGTTTAAGCCATGGCCATATAAGCGAGAAATGGGAGTGCTTTATGAATGGATGTACGGATAAGTTTTCCCTAAAGTAACTTAACTGTCTGCTGCAATGGGGTGCGTATAGCACTCGCCCACATTTCTCTCCATCTTCTCTTTCTCTGCCCTTTCTTCTTGCACCATCCCCCTTTGACGTCGAAAACCTCACTTACATTGAAATTGATTGTGGTTCCCTTCAAAACTATTAAAACTACATAAGAGAATTCATACAAGAACAATATGCTGTCCGTGGAACAATGATTAATTACATAAAGGAAACTTTTATAATTGCATCAACTTGTAAAATATTATTTCATTCTTTCAACTGTCGATTCTCTTTATTCAGTAAATGGGGCATTTCCAACAACCATATTCCTCCTCTTTATATTTAAATAGATTCCAGCGCTTTTTTACACCAAATATACAAACTGGAATACCGGAAACAGCACGACTACAATTAGCTAACTTTCCATAGAATAACCATAAATTCAGCCAACAGCTTTATTGTAAACTATAGAATTTATACACTCGCTGGTTTCGTACAAATAATAGTAACACCTTAACCACACCCTGCGTTTTAACACACTCAGGTGTGGTTGAAGGGGTGTTTGTGTTGTAATGTATTGCGTTTAACCATACAAATGTCTTGCGAGAAAATTATTTACTTTATGTCAGAGCGGCTAGGAACTCATTAGGGGCATGAATACTAATTTCCATTGAAAAATTCAATATGGAACAAAATTTACATAAATGCGCATCTTTTTCTAATAGGTACTTGTTGTTCATTAATTTTTCTACACTTACAACTCTGAGATTGCCTCGAAACAAACAAATCAGCTGAAGAAAAATTATTGTTTGTATTAGAAAATTACGGAAAAAGTGCAACCAATCTTGAAACACAATTAAAAAACGTGTCAACATTGACTTTGCCTCTCACTGAAACAAGAAAACCAACAATAAAAGTAATTGACAAGGCCTTTACAGCATTCATAAAATGTAAATGTTTATTTTGCAGCTATGCTTGTTGAAGAAGTTTCTCTTTTATGTTTGTTACTCCATTCTTATTACGGGGCGATTTTAAGGACTTTCAGGGCACCAAGGTACTTCACACTAGCACAGTTTTTCTCTATAGTGTTTTTCCCGAGATCTATGGATGTGAGACACTCTGCGCCCTTTCCAATGTTAAATGACATTTTCAGAAGAGATCGAAACATAGAAAACCGACGTAATAGACAGGTCGTTTATGATCGAGTGAAAAGATTTCAAGCGCCGCTATTGCTGTTGCTGCGAACGTGTTTTCTTCAATTTAAACTCTCGAGTGGAGAATGTTTTATTTGGATTGGGTGCATTTTTCCCGTGTTCTTCCCATGTATTGCAACACAAAGGAAAACTACGCGTTGGGGATCATTAATAATCTAGCAACTAAGAGGATTTGTTTCCTAAAGTATTTGTGTGCTTTTATGCTGATAATGAGGCGAACTTATGTCGATAATTGTTTATGTCAGAGCCTTGGGGGGAGAAGAGTACGATGCTTGAAAAGAGAATGAATTGTGTATTATTATGTATAGGAGCGCACAGCACAATTCCACAATATGCTAAGAACATAAAATGGATGGAGGCATAAAGGGGACGACAAGGGCATGGAGTAGGGTGAAAGGAGAAAATTTAATTATATACACATCAAACTATATGTGTGTATACCTATGTATAAGCTTGCAAGTAGTAAAATTGAATGTGGTTTGCCATTTACTAAACAGAGTCGGTTCTGGAAGTGTTCATGTCGCAATCACACTAGGTAAAGTAATTGCTTCATTAGGCTTTACCACAATGACGTAACAGTGAGGAATATGGGAAGGGAAGAGATGGGCAAAGGGAAAATATGTCAACATGCGGATTACAGACTTGAGAATGTGTATGTGTATTCTAACGTGTCAACAGCATTCGTCCATAATTGTGTATGGCTTGTATTACTTGAATATACACCTTTACTATGTATTTTCTGAAGGTGACAAGAAAACAAGCCGCAATTGCACGGCCATCCACATCGCAGTTGTTTGCTCATGTTTTTTGGATGGAAATCTCTTTCCTAAGGGGATGGGAATTAAGACGGATGGATGGATAAAGAAAACATTTTCTAGCATTCAATTAGTCGTTAATTACAACCTCGTGGACAACAAAAGACATGGTGTGCTGTTGCAAGACAATCATACCTAATTAATTACACTACGTTGTAAATGTAGCGTCGATAACAACAACAAGTTCAAGTTGGTACTACACTCGTCATGTACTCTACACTACACAGGGTAAAAAAGATAAATAAAGAAACTTTTGTTATCCCAATTAGTGTACTTCCTTTAGGTGGCGGCTTGTTAAGATATATTTCTTCGTATTATACAGACTTAAATCCTAATTATATCCTTTTTATTTGAGCACTAACGAGAGATCCGGCAACAAAAACAATAACAACCAAATAAACATATCTTTATGCGAAATGAGCAGGTAATATATGAAAGGAGTAGAGTTTTCCAAGACAGGATAATGAATGAGTGGAGACGGTTTACATGGCCGTCAGGGCCGTCGCCAGCCAAAATGTTGTTAGAGTCGGCAGTATATTAAAAGCGTTTCATAACATGGGAAAAGGGGAAAGGACGATTAACGCAAGCTTAAATAATGCCATATTATGCATGAATACACAATTATGAGACATTTTAGATGACATTAGTGAACTGTACCGTATTATATATAACATAAAACAGGCTCTTTTAACGAGCTAGAAGTTTATTTATTTTGAAAAGAAAACAGCAAAGTATTCCTTGTTTAATTACAATTTAATTAATAAAAATATTCATTTTACATTTTTCATAGATATATAATATATATTTTGTATGATGAGGAGCTTTCATTTTATTAAAATTTAAATTCAAATAAATACATGTATTTCAAAGTGACGTAGTACAAAATAAATACTAATAAATGGAATTTGATTAATCATTAGCAAAAATAACAATTAGAATGGAAAAACAGTATATATTGTATATTGAGCATTAATTCATTTAAATTTAATATGTGGACCCAATTTATTTCATGGAAAATGCATTGTTTTATAATTATTTGTGATTACATTGTTTTGCTTCAAAATGAAATCAATAACAGGTCTTTTTGAAAAAATTATAAATAAAAAAAATACACTACAGAACTGTGTACAACAGGATTGTTAAATGGTTTTTCCTTTCTAAAACTGCACAATTCCAAATGAATATTATTTGTTTGTTTGTTCTGATAGATAATAGAAAATCGAGTAATTACAATAAAAAATTTAAACAAATAAAAGTGGGAACAATATCAGCTTGTGCTGTATACATATAGGCAGCATATCAGGCTATGCCTAGGCATTACCAGGTACTGCATTATTTCGTAGTCGCCAAAAATAATCCATAATATTCAAATTTCCAACTAACAATATTTGAATTTGGTGGAATCTGTTCAGTCGGATTACTTTTTATACTCTTCGTTCTAAAACTGACAGTTTGATAAAGTGGATGCCATATTTTATAATAAAGGGGGAAAATTTTTATGTTATCTCTCTCACAGTATTATGACAAAGTCATATCCTATATTATGTATATGTTGCATGCATAATAAATACAATAATGAAGTTTTCAAATAATGAGATTTCTCTTTCGCAAAATATGGGTCCTTTTCAAGTTTCCCTCTGCTGTAGGTACTTACACGGGACGATACTTCGAATATAATGGAGATTACCATGTGTAAGGTATTCACAATGGATTGGATATTGAGCTATTTAGAAAAACAAGAATATTATTAAATAAAATGTAATATTAATGAGCCGTTTCGCTGTTGGCATTTGCAGCATTTCCCATCTCTCACTTTTCCCGAATAATGTACACACACAATATGTTATATAACATCAATGTCTAGTAGCTAAATTCGCAGACAAATAACCACCGGCTGTTATTCTATGTAAATTATTCGACCTGGAGGTTACAAAACGAGAGGCACTGCCATCATACATATACGGATGCGCTGGTCCCATCACTCTCTTCGGCTTTTCAAAGGCATACACATATTATGCAGATTATGTGTACTCAGTCATTATGGCCACTTGAGCGTTCTGTTTACTCTTCTACTCTAGATCCCAACAGAGTCGCATGCATTGGACCGCTCTTCTCTCACCTTGTCCTAATGCCGTGCGATGGAGAAGAGAGAAAAAGCTTTTTCCATGCACACACACATACGCAACACTTCTACATACGTGGTGACAACGGCATATGACAGTAAAATATTTCGAAAACGGACGCGAAATGCGGTTAAACCCAACCACAGAAAACAGGGAAAAGTGACTAATTTGAATATTTTTTACCCGCTATATTGCGCTACTTTACACTGTTTTGTATAAGCTTAAATGAAATATTTCACCCTTTTAATCTTAACATGCCCACTCATTTTTCTTGTGCACCCAAACGAATAAAATACAACAGCAACAAATAATTTAGTTAAATTAGGTTTTTATGTTAAATATTCGCCACCCTTGTATGCTCGAAATAAAATATTTCTCTTCTTTATTTTTCAAATGGCTGACACAGGGGCGTCTTTAACATGTTCATTTTGCACGTTATTATTTACATCATCTTATTACAAAAGTCGTTTTATTGACAATTTAGGCCTTAGTAATTATTTTCTAGCAAATTACAGGCATGAATATTCATCACGATTCAGGCACCAACTTTCTATCTGCATACACACAAATTAAACAGAGATAAAGCTCATTTTGAGGTCTGTTCCATTAGGTTGTTGGAAAAAAGCTCCGATTGACAACTCATTCATTATAAAATGTGAAACGCAATTATATGGTGCCCATTTTCAAATAGTATACATACATATATAGCGAATGCACGTCAAATATAAAATAAATTTTACTGTTGGGGATAGTATGGTTTGGGGGTTGATATCAATGCTAGTCCAGGCAGAATCGGATTGATCCTTTCGGTCAACTAATGAACTGTAATCCAGCAATAATGAGCGTCAGAGTTTTGTACGCGTCGATGGGCTTTAGTTTTGGCGTCATATAAATACCCTTTGCCGAAACTATGGCACAGTATCGGCCATCATGCAACAACAAATAAAGAGTGATCCATGTACGCGGGAGAGGAGGAGGTGAATGCTGTGTATGTGTTTACCACAGTTCGCTGATTCCAATTACATACATCGGATAATTACAGTTTGAGAGTCCTGTCGTCATTACCGACATGTAAACATTTCATGTAAATGCTGAAAAAGAGCCAAGCGCTTGATAATATAAATCGCCTTTGATGCACATATACCTATATATTTAATGACGTTCAAAAGTGCCTGGATACCTATAGAATTTCGTGCTATAAGAGAGCTAGCTCACTTTCAGGTGAATCTTGGCACTATCCACAGTTCCACACATATATTTATAAATTACGATGTGTATACGTGAAAGTGGCGCTATGAATGTGTGGCGGTTGTAAAATGTGCTCTTTTTGGCCGGCCACACCATTTGGGAAACAGATGTGGGTATTTGGAAACCGCGAGGAAAAACTGTTAGCATTCCAAAACCATCAACAGGTGGTCAGTTATTTAGAGAGTTGTACAACTCAGAACAGAAATCGGCAACGCCAATTACATGTCGTTCTATGTTAAATAATTTAGCTGTTGGGATAGATGCGGGAAAAATTGCTTACATTTTTAATCTACTGCAAACACACGTACCAATAAAATGCCTATTTTACAGACGAAATTTTCATAAAATCGTCCCTGGAAAATGGGAAACAGTTAATTTTTTATTGGAAAAAGCACACAGCGTCTTTTAACTCTTATTACTGAAATTATTATAAGAATGATGGTGATTTCCCTGTGTAAAAGCTTAGCATTCAGTTGGATTTCAGAAATAATTAAAGTAACTTAAATAGTTTTCCAAACTAATCCTATAATAGCAAAGTTTAGTGTAAAGGAAATAAAAGTAATAAGAGAGAAGAATGAGCACGAGTGGAGCGTGCGTTCTCAGCCATTTAATTTTGATACAAATTGAATAAGGCGTGCTATTAAGTGTGCAAGAATAAAGTGACCCTGTGGGTACAATATTAAACATGCATGAAAAGCACGCTTAAACTAGTCTTTCACCCCGTTTTCCTCTTTTCCCTAAACGTTTCTTCCAACATACACACAGTTAATGTAAATTACAAAGATTACGAATTTTCCTAAATATGCAACATTTAATGACTTTTTTTCTTATTATCATCATAAATTTAAAAATTCCTCCCTCACACTGTTTCTCGCTACCTATACATATAACTAAGTTGTTTACTGTTTTATATTGTGGAATAGTAGAAGATTGTTTTTAAAAGGAAAATGGGTTTTAACTTAATTGAATTCGGTATTAAGTCTAATCAAAGTGAACTTTAACATAAAAACAAATCAAATAGGGATTAACTAACGGAATACTTACGTCTAACCGGATTATACTGCATATATCTCTGCAATGTAGAAAAAAATGATAAATA
This sequence comes from Silvanus unidentatus, assembly GCA_963930825.1. Lineage (NCBI taxonomy): Eukaryota > Metazoa > Arthropoda > Insecta > Coleoptera > Silvanidae > Silvanus > Silvanus unidentatus. Next base: position 3,864,377 of record OZ005757.1, on the reverse strand, counting down.
ATTTTTTTGCTTCTCTCTACACGTTTCTACATAAAAATATGTATGATATAAATGTGTGTGGAAGCAGTTTGAAAGTAAATCCAACGTTGATCCTTTACGAGCAAATCAATTGGTTATGGCCTGAGGAAAGGACGAAAGAAGGAAAAGTAAGTTGAGATGATCGCAATCCTTCTCTGACAAGATCTTTCTTCTCTCGCTCTGCCGCTCTCACAAATCTATTAGAAATCGTTAAATCCTGGCTTGTATATGTGCTTTAGCGTTGGTTCAAGGGAACGAAATAGGAAGAGAGATGATGCTCAGTTGTATATAAGAATATAAGAGAGGAGAGTGTGGGCGAAATTCTGCTGCACCACCTCACCAACCATCCAATTCCACATGTCTCCTCATCGGATCAGACCACGGACGAAAAGACATTCTGTTATTGAATGCCTCGGGTTACCAACTCCCTTTCCTATGGGATGGTTCGAAAGGCGAAGAAAGGAATTTACGCACACACATCCATAGATCGAACGCTTAATATATATAAGATATAGAGAAAACTGTGTCACACACCACAGTCACAACATATATAATAAAACGTATTAGAAACGCAATAGAGGGAGAATTGAAGGAATTTTCGGCTTGTGAAATACGTCCCCAAAATGAAAAGTGACTAATTGTGAATCTATCTCTTTGTTTCAGGGAGCCTCTTCCAGTTTAGTAGTAAAATTTGCCGATACTGAAAAAGAACGACAACTTAGACGAATGCAGCAGATGGCTGGAAACATGAGTCTTCTCAACCCCTTCGTGTTCAACCAGTTCGGAGCTTATGGAGCTTACGCACAGGTAATATTTAATATAGTAAAAGCAGCTTCTAGCGAGAGAGCCTATTGTATTTGTTGTACTCCATAATGCGCTGTATATAACGTAGAACACATTATATACAACTATAAGACCTCAAATTTCGCTTCTTTCAAATGAATTTCCTAGCACTTAACAACCAAATACACTTTGATATTGCTTCCACAAAGCTCTCTATCCAATCTTACGTATACAACTGAAGGCAAAAAGGCTCTTTAACAGCTGTTTCCCCCTTTTATAAATTAAAATTGAAATTGAAAATTTTATTTTACATTTAATGCAGAGAATCCATTTTCTTTTGTTTCTCTCTCACAAGAAAATTAACTAGTTTCTATTAAGCATTCCTCGTTCGCGTGTCTTTTAACATATTATTCCGACGTTAAAGAAACAAAGACAGACTCCCATGTGAGCGATTAGCTCAATCTTTACGACACAGGGCCTCATCGATTCCAAACTTACCTCCCGTTAATTATTTATCTCCCACACTAGACCCTTGAATAGTGCAAATAAAAAAATAAGGACAAATAATTAATCGAAGGCAATAGTTGAATAATTGAGGTAGAAACACTTTGATGTAATGTGTTTCGGGTGAATAAATAATTGAAGCTAATTATTCGTAGTTTACTTTATCCACTTGAATTGATTGCATCCAATATCGATGGCAAAATACGAATGTAGCTTTAATCCAGTTAAAAGGAGGACAACCACTTTTTTACGGCCCTATTTCGTATTCGACTTGACTATGTAGTTTGTTGTTCGCCATTAAAATTAATATAATTCGCGTAAATTTTAGCAACAGGCAGCCCTAATGGCAGCTGCCACAGCACAAGGAACATACATTAACCCAATGGCAGCATTAGCAACACAAATTCCCCATGCCGCAACACTCAATGGAATGGCTAATTCAGTTGTACCACCTACATCAGGTATGGAAGATGAATGTATGAGTTTAAAACGCGTTTTGTTGCTATATAAAAAAACCCTCTAATTGTCCACAGATGTGGGTGTTGGGGCCGGTTCAGGTCAACCCGTAAATGGAACAATTCCCAGTCTACCTTCGCCGACAATGCCAACATTTAATATGGCTGCACAAACTCCAAACGGTCAACCTGGTGGTACAGAGGCTGTTTATACAAATGGAATTCCCCAAACATACCCAGCTCGTAAGTGCACTTCTTTTTCTAATATACTCTGTAAAATTGTATAAAATTGTCCGAAATTAAAAAATTCTTCGGACAGTTTGTTTGTATAAAGAATAAAGGATAAAATAGAACTGAATTAACTGAAATATAGATGCGCTGCATCTATCCATTCCAGCGCAAGGGTTGCCTAATGGAGAAGCCGCCCTTCAGCATGCAGCATATCCAGGAATGCAACCATATCCAGGAGTTGGTGAGTGTCTTTGCAAAACACTCTCTTGCCATATGTGATTCATTTACATCGGATTTATGTTACATTATTAGATAATATGTATTTCCCCTCTGCTCCCCTTATTAACGTGCAATCCATATAAAATGATTGTGTTTAGATGTCGATGGTGTATAATCGTTATTATATATATTCAATGTTATTAATGTAGCTTGAGATTATTATTCATGATACTCGTTCAGTCACTTACTTACATGTTAGATGTTACACAATTATTTATTATGTTGTTGAATGTTGGCTTCAAAACATATATATTTACAGAAAGAAAATGAAAAGTGATAAATATTGATGAGAAAAAGTAAAGGTTCAGTACATGAGTAACTTTCATTAAAAATATTTCGCTGGCAATTTGTTATGTTGGAGGATATATGAAAGTGTCTCATGTAGGTACGTGTTTTCAAGAAAAATGTGACGCTTCGTGCTTGTATATTTACTATCCACATGGAAAATTTATAGTACAAGTAAATGAAAATGGTTTGAAAGTGCCTGAAAATATTTTCACTAGAAATATTTACTGGGTGCCACGAAAGACTTTCAATTAAGGCAATTTTCGAAATATTTTCAAGGCGCTTTCAAAGTACACATAAGAAAAGAAAAAGTTAAAAATAGCAGAGATAAAATTTGAGTATTAAGAAAAAAAATACTGATGCATGCTTGACTGCATTGATGGTGAAGTATGGGTGTCATTTGTTTATATTTGTCGGCAGCTTACCCCGCGGTTTATGGCCAATTCCCACAGGCCATACCCCAACCTATGTCAGCAGTTGCTCCTGCACAAAGAGAAGGTAAGACATTAATATGCTCTAAAACTAAAACCATACTAATTAAATTGAAAAGTTTTGTTGAAATTTGTACAACCTTCATAAATTCATATACCTAACCCACCTCCTAACACACACGGTCCACTCACTCCCCGAGAGATACCTACCACCACTAAATATTTACTTTTACCCTTAAATATAATACGACTTAGTTGAAATTTTCCCCAACTACCCAATTTACGATCAAAACAAACTTTTGCTATCAGAATAACTTGATGACGTTTAAGTTAAATAGTCCAACAACTTGTCTATCAAAATCATCAAATTATTTATGAAGAAACGTTCACGTCTAATAGAAACCACCCCCGAATTTAATTAAGTTACCATATATTTTATATAGATGATGTTGCATAAATATGAATATATTATAAGTTTCTCTTATTTGTGTTAAATGTTAACCCTTTTGCACTGAATGAATGTTTTATATTTTGCATCGGCTAACATATCTTATCCTCCAAGCCTTTTAATTGTACTTTTTTTTATTAATGTTGTGTGGGTGTGTGCTGATACATTTAGAAGCGATTTACCACCCTCCCTCTAACCTGGCAAAAGTAGGTACTTTTTGCTAATGTATTAACAAACAAAACATAAAAAAAAACAGAAACTATATATATGGTCTTTTTTTGCTTCAACAAAATAATTCGCACCTTCTTAAGAACCTCTCAACACGTTCAATATATTGAAATTTGGCCAAGCATTGGAACGGCTCCTTTAAAACACTTTTCCTGTACTATTTTCTAGGTTGCTCTATATCTGGACCGGAAGGCTGCAATTTATTCATATATCATTTACCTCAAGAATTTGGTGACGCCGAGTTAATGCAAATGTTCCTTCCATTTGGAAATGTAATCAGCTCGAAAGTGTTCATTGATCGTGCCACGAATCAGAGCAAATGTTTCGGTAATTATTATGCCTATAGGATCATTATACAATTCGAATGGTGCATACCTAATAATTTGCTGTTGATTTTTTCTTTTCTCTGCTTTCTAGGATTTGTGTCATTTGATAATCCGGCAAGTGCTCAGGCAGCGATTCAAGCAATGAATGGCTTCCAGATCGGCATGAAAAGACTTAAGGTGCAATTGAAAAGGCCCAAGGATGCCAACAGGCCTTACTAACCTTGGCCCTTTGATCTCTTGAGTGATCAATTCAACTTAATGGTCACTCATAAGCAACTAGTATACTAGAGACGACTCTTATATTATTATTAACATTTAAATATGCCCACAAACTTATATTATTATGTATGTATATAATACATAAGAAGTTAGTTTGTACTTAAAACTGACTTAAGATGCCTGGACTACACACTCCGAGCAATTTGTTACAAGTGCGGTAACACAACCAGAAGCGCCCACAAACAAAGTAAATATTAAAGAAAAAAATACTGTATATGCTCCTCTTCGAGAAATTCCAAATGGGCTGTGATTAAATTACAAATCAGTGTTTGATTGTACAGGCCGTTTGTTTTGTATTCTCGTTTCGTGAAAAAAGTATAATAATTGTGTATCAAAAATGATGAGAAATGAAAAAAATCTATTTTGAGACTATTGCATTGATTATTTGTTGTAATTTATATATATAAATATTCGTGTGCGTGTAAGAAAAATAACAATTTTAAAATAAAAAACATATAGAAAAAAGTATATATTTTAAAAAAGTGCATATAAGTGTTTTTTGGGGCGGTTGTGGTGGTGTTAGTTGTGCATTTGTTAAGTTGCCAAAATACAAGTCCCCCAGGCATGTAAAATTAAATACTTTGTGATTATTGTATGCTAGTCACTCTCAGCTCGGAGTTTGTATAACAAAATATAAATAACAAATTTGTATTTAAAATGAATGAGAAAAATGCACATACACATTATAGGAAGGACTCCAGCGTTGTTTACTTCATAAATGGACAAACAAATAAGTCATTATTGACATTATTTATAAAAATATATTTAATTATAAACAATACCTATTTAAATGAAAAAAAATAGTATAATATTTCTACTAAATTTAAGTAACATAATCTTTACAAAGTACCAACTATTATATATATATATATTATTAATCTGTAACATATTAGGGGTAGACACTTTTTTAGAGTAGGCAAAAGAAGAGAGGAGAGAAGAGTGGTCAAATAAGCCATTATATATAAAAAAAATTAGTAATGAAGAAAAAGGTAACAAATTATTATCGATTTTAGAACAAATAAGTTCACCAATTTATGAATTTTATCAATGAGTTGAAAAATATAAGAAAAATATCAAAAATGCAAGTTGTGCGTTTTCGCCAAAAAAACAAAAAAAAATTAAAAATAGTTGTTGAAAAGTTAGTTGACGCTTTTGCGGGATAGGACTCCGCACATATTCATTAAATAAATTACCTACGTACTTACGTCTGTCCCAAAAGAAAATAAATATGATAAAATGAATTTTTTTTACTGGCCAAGAACATGAGTGAGTTTTAATTTATAGTATATACGACTAAAAGCATAAAACAATAAATGGACACTCAAAACTGGGCCACTCTAGTCAAATTATTATAACCGGCCATAATTTCTATTATGGTTGCGAATTTATATATATATACTTATAGTTAAAACAAGAAAAATGAAGAGAATATGATTAGTATTAATTTTAGTCCTAAGATAAAGTATTTAGTGAACATATATATATAATATTTATTGAATCTATTGTATTTAGATAAACATTTATATATATATATAAATATATATTTTTTTGTTTTCTTTTTTGGCTGAGATACTATCGTGCAATATTAACGACTGATACACCATAAGATGAAAACGTACTTATTTATTTATTTGTTTGTTTCACTTTAAATTAAACAAATTTAATTTATTATCAATCGCAAGTTTTTATTTATTTATTTTCTCTTATTATTTATTAAAGATGAAAAATTTGTTGAACAATTAGGATTATTAAGGTGAAGAAAAATATACATATGTATTTTTACTAATGGTTAAATTGTATTTTACGCTATATTATAAAAAAGAAAATAATGAAAAAGAATAATATTTTCGTTTCCTTTTTCTGTTTAGATCGTAGTTGCATTCCACGCTTGCTAATAATTACATTCCTTCGGCGCTGGAAGTAAAAAAAATTAAACAAAGTATATAAATATATATGATATATATATTTTTAAGTACTAACCAAAGAAAGAAATACATTTGGGAGGGTGGCAGCTCCCAAGAATTATCTAGTCTAAATACCATTAATATTATTATATTTAAAAATAAAACATAGAATGTTTGATAATAATTGTGGTCTCCCCAATCAGTAAGAGCGGATTATAAATTTTATAATTAAAAAAATAAAATGTCTAAACGCAGCGAAGTGATTCTAGGATACAGGGTATGTTTTTGCAATTATTTGTGTAATACTGTTTTTCATCGTCAGGGGACGGTCATCGTATTTCTAATATTATAATAAAAATATGAAAAAAAAATACTATTTGAATTGCATTTGCACACTTATATTTAATGACATAAAGATATTGTAAAATTAAAAAAAAATGAGAAAAAGTCCGCGCGTCCACATAAAACTTCTTCAGACAGCGGCTTTCGTCATAATGTCGCTATCAAGAAAATTCACAAAAAACAAACAAATGTGAAAAGTGTAAAACATCTTCAATTTCTCTTATCTTCATCCCATGCTGTATATATATTGGGGTCCATTCGATTGCACCATTTTATACAAATTCAAAAACACACACATTTTAGAAAAAACACACACCCAAATTGGTCCTTTCTCTGTCGCAGACATGGAATCGTACCTGTATAAAAATATGATCCACTTTTTTTACTAATTGCTATTAATAATAACTCACATCACTTTAAACATGTTTCTAGTCTCTAGTGAAAAAAACAATTTCATTAGATTTTCTTAATAGTTTGTATATTATTGTGTCCTCACGATCTAATCCAATGCCGGTGTTATTAAATTGTTTGTTCGATGTTAGTATTTTTGTAAATTGTATATGATTTTTCGTCGCACAAAGTATTGTCTAAAGAAAAGGGTTCCAGATTATTTGTTCAAAGTGAAATGAAAAACACATAAATAAACATATCTAGGAATTGAATTTTAGAGTGGTTATTAACTGTTTATTATTGATTCGTTTTTAATTGATTTGTTTTTTAATTGTCACACAAATTAATGTTAGACTCGAACATAATAAATAAATTATTAGCCTAAAGAGGAGAAATTTTTATTTTCTTGTTATACTTAAATGTTTGTCATCATACACTGTAAATCTATATGTAAACTTGCGAATGAAATGAAAAAAAAATCATTGGTGCCAAAATTCGAGAAAAACGAATCTCTCGAAAAGAGAAATATTTTTCTACAAAGATTAATAAAAACCCAATATATAAAATTTATAGTATAAATAAGAATTTAAAAAAGTAAAATAAAAATCATTGATGGTACATACGATTTTGGATTAGATCGCGCTATAATAAGTGAAAAAAAAACACTAATAAAATGATAAAAGATATCCAACACAAATATGAGCCCATTTTTTATCCAAATTTTTTGTATTAATCATAAATACATCATCATTATTACTTTAGCTAAAACGAGTGTAGAATTTTAGTGAGTAGTTTCTAGTCATTATTTATTATTATTATTAAATAAAAGAAAAAAAGTTTAAATTAAAAAAAAATTAACAACATGTAGGTATGGCATTATAATTATTATAAAACGATGAGCACATGGAACCAAAGTGGTACTCATACTCACAAATTAATACGTATAATAATAATAAAGAAAATATATAAAAATCGCATAGTCTGAAACTTGCCAATAGTAAATATTTAAGTTAATGACCCAACATTAGTATGCTGGGACCAAACAGTTGATTTCTTAGAATTGTTTATTAATTTTTTTAATTGTAAAATGCTTGCCACACTTTTATAAAAGAAAATCTAGTCATTAGTAGAGGAAAGTTTTTCCGTTCCATTCTTCAAATAATAAGAAAAACAGTGTAAACGGGCAATTTTCTATTATATACTTATTATAATAAATTTCGTAAGTTATACAAAGTATTGTACTTATTAGTATAAATTATGCTCTTTTTACTTGTTCATTAATAAATTGATTTATAAAAACAGCGAGCTTTTACACCACCCATACTAAAAAATTGCAAATCGACAATACACACTGTTTTTTGGGGTGTTTTCGATTGTTTTTAGTATTAGGGGGTTTAGATTATTCGACTGGGGATCGAACAGATTGGAATCTGTATTAAAGAAAAAGAAAAATGAAACACACGTCTTTCCATTGTGTACGGTCTCTATGTTATACGCTTGTATACAGTATTAAATAGAAATAAATAAGATTACTTGGTCCACATTTCCATCTGATAAACAGAATGGAAATGGGACGCGGGTGCGAGTACCCAGTTTATCAAATTTGAGAGAATTTTCCACCACCGTAAATGTAGATAAGCAAAAATTGAGAAAAAAAAACTTAAAAAAAGTATATTATTATAGCCATACTCCGTTGCATGTCAGTTTTATTACTACATTTTACACATGAAAAATATATAAATAAATAAAAAATTATTACATTAATATTATTATATTATATTAATAGTAGAATTAATTAAATTAAAAACTAAACCAAAAAATATTTATAACCTGCTAACAATTGTAATACGATATTGTAAAAACATATGATTAAATTTAGACAATGAATATATTATTATAATGCGTAAACTTTCTATCCATTTATGAAAATTTATCAAATTTTATTATTTTTACACTGTCAATTTTGCTGTTTTATAATTCATACAGTGAAATAAAAATAAAGAAAAAAAAGTGAAAGAAAAATATTAATGATGAGAACAATTAGTTTTTAAAAAATGATGAAATGGAAAATTATTATTAAAAGTGTAATTTTTACTATATCAGGATTATTATATATTGTATTATACAGTACCTATGTAATTATTAATATTTTGAAATAATAAGGAGACAAACAAAAAAAAGTGGATTACCCCGGTCCATTAAATTTACAAGTATCATCATTATTAATTATTATATTATACGTACATGATGACATGACAGCGAGCAGTACACATTAAAATGCTCAAAAATGTATAACAAAAACACACACAGAGATTTTCATATAAAACAAGTAACATAATCTTATTACTGGGTGAAATTTTTGATGAAAGTCATGTCATTTACTTATTATTATTAATTATTATTATTATTATATTATTACTAACTTTTATCCAAATAAATCCAATTCAAAGCAAATAAAAAAGTACATAAATATATTACATTGTAAACAATAAGAAATTTGCCAGTTTGGTTTGGATTTATTTTGGAATACTATCCAGTTCATATGAAACTTTATAAAAGAATTATAAATTAAATAAAGTTAAATATAACGCAATTTTGTTCATTTTTACCCCTTTCTTGTTCAGTATCTGACCTTTTTGGATGATAGTTCACTGAAAGATGAGAAGCTTCAGATACTCACCTAATTATTATAATAAAAAAATTATTTTGGACAATTTACAATAAACGAAATAATTGTTTATAGTTTTATATCTATTATTTCCAAAAATGAGTTAAATTCACTCATTAATAATCTTGGAAAAAGAATTTTTCGAAACGTTTGTATTTTGATCAATTCGGGAGGCGAATCACCATGTATGTTCTAACATTGAAACGACATGGTAACTGCCCTACTGAGAACTCTACTACGATTCGTAGAAATCTACTACGATTCGTTGAAATCTACTACGTTTACTACCCTCATTCATGTTTTATGACATTCATGAATGAATTTGATTTAGAATATGAAAATCACTTTAAAATAATTTTCTGGATGGAAAAAACGATAGAACCTAATGAGTATAAGCTTTACGAAAGATAAAATACCCATAATATTCAATAATTCAAATAAATTGAACTATTGAATTAAATGTACTTCATCGCATCTGAAGTAGATGGCACTGCAACTATTTTATCATGCTTACAGAGACCGATGATTTGTTTGACAGTTCTTGAACAAAAGTTTATCCATGCAGCATTTGTGATATTTAACAATAATTTTATGTTTGTTTAAATGTTTTAATTATATTTGTTTGATTTATTTCATATTTTATTTATAAGTGAAGTAGATAATTATGTGGAAATGTCATAAATGTGGGAAACCGGTGTATTTCGGTGAGTTAAAACAACATAAAGAAGGAAAAAAAATCTAAAACACGACCTCTAATAACTCGAGATTACTCCTTGAAAATCTATTAACTCCACTTTATATACAAATACTCTTACACAACACCGATTTACATAAACCAGTAAATTTCCAAGGTCGCCAATATTAACATAATATGTATTTATTGTTTAGCTGAACGAAAACAGTCCCTAGGCTATAATTGGCATCCAGAATGTTTACGGTGCGAGGAGTGTGGTAAACGTCTAAATCCTGGCCAACATGCCGAACACAAAGGAGTACCCTACTGTCATGTGCCTTGTTATGGAGCTCTATTTGGACCGCAATTATTCGGTCATGGAACCCGTGTAGAATCTCATAAAAGTTTCGGACCACAAAAGGACTCCCCAAAAATCGGGAATGGACCAACACTGCCTCGTGCCACATTAGAAGCAAAGATTAAGACCTACAATCAGTTTTATGAGGGTAAAAGTGGCGAGATACGGAGCCGTGAGGTGAATGGCCGCTTCATTCTTGAAGGTCCATTACGCATCCATTGGGGCGTACAGGGAGTTATCCATTTAAAAGAGAACGACGACCAACGGACTGTGGTCACTGTACGTAAACGAAACTCCCTTCATCGGCCGAACACTTCTAGTCCCGATTACGACACTGACGACGACATACAAAACATATCGCGTGATAACAGCTACAATGACATTTCAACGTGTTCATCGACAACCATCGACAGTATTGAATCGAATAGAACGGACACTGGTATCGAAAGTTGCACCGATTCCAGTACAATGGAAGATCTAAGCAGTTGCAGTTCAGCAACAACCCCAACACATGACGATCTACCGAAATGTGTCACCTTGCCATCGAAACTAGACGTTAAGAACATGGAATGGGATGAATTGGATGAATTGTTGCAAGTGGAGCGGAAGTTGGAGGAGAATGAGAAACTCTATCGAACCATGCCGGTTCAATTGCCTTCACAGTCGAGTACAGAAAGTACAAGCAGCACAAAAACGGATAGTTCATCGTCGGAGGAGACGAAGAATACGAGTAGTCACACATTACGAGCACCAGTACAGAATGGGACGAGTGCAGATGATGATATTCCGCTGTTATCAACACGAGATGATAGTTGGGTGATAAATAGCAATCATTTGAATCGGTCCATGTCTGGTCCGGACTGTTTAGGACGATTACGAGATGCCCAATCGCCGGAATTCGATCGGACTTCGATGTCGTCGAGTGTAACAGAAGTGCAAACTGATGTTGTGATACGAAGGCCTATGAAAACTGGATCGACGGCGATTAGAAGACGGCCTGGTAAGAGATTGTCGCGAAGTAAAGTGAAACGGCGTTGCTCTATAAATGGACATTTTTACGATCGTGAGACGAGTTTCTTTACACCTCCACATGGTAGTCAGATGAGTGTTTGGGTGACATCGTTAGTGAATACACAGGAAGTGATCAATTTGATGTTGGAAAAGTATAAAGTTGATAGCGATGCGAATAATTTCGCTTTGTTTGTTGTTCGAGATAATGGAGGTGAGTGTAAATTGTGTTTGTTGAATGTTTGTTTGATTATTGCTTTTATTCCAGAACAAAGGAGATTAAAAGACGATGATTACCCGTTATTGACTCGTGTTTTATTGGGACCGCATGAAGATGTTGTTAAATTGTTTATAGTGGATAGTCATAATACCCAGGAAGTTAGTAGTGAAGTAGCACAATTTTTAAATCTTTCTTTAGTGGAATGTCGAGCGATTCTTAATCAATATTATAATCAGGAAGAGAAGGAAGTGGCTAGAATAAAGGAAAAGTGTGTGGAAATGAGAGTTTTGTTTGTTTGATTTGTTGATGATTTGTTTGTTTTAGGTATTTGGAACTGAGACGAAGGATGCAGAATCTCATGGGAGAATTAAATGCTGGTTTATAGCTTATTGTTATACTGTTGCTCTCTATAATCTTACTTTTTAAATCAAGGTATTATTTAAATCTTATTTTATATTAACATTTTATATCTTTCACATCACTTTTCTACTTAATTGTGTTTTGTGCTCTTTATTGTTTAGTTGAATCGTGTTTGTTCGTATGAAATGCGATAATTTTATACATATATAATAAAGTTATTAATATATTTATGTGATTTTAATTAAAATTTGGACAATTTGGATTTTATTTTTAAATATGTAGATCAAAAACATTCAATCTATGTTTAGTTCCAATGCCCTAACAGTGGTACATTAAAACTACTCTTCTTGTAAAATTCCTAACCTCACTTTACTAATTTTTATTTAAAATTCTGTTTAAAATTTAATATCTCAATGTAAATTGTTAGTAATAACCAGTTTATCACATTTTAAACAACCCTTCTTACAGGTTGCTTCACAAGTTTAATCTGAAACAGTTTGTTCGCTTTTATTCCAATACAAAAGAACTTTCTGTTCCAACTTTCTGTAATGTTGAAATCGATGTACCTTTTCCTTTAAATATTCAACCACTTAATTTACACAAATATCAGAATTGCGATAAATTACTGATAGAAGTTGATGGACACAATGAAGGGGATATCTTTAAAATTGAACAAACTGGTAATAACGTAAAGATCACAAGTAACACAACAGAAAATGTGAATTGTGTAATACAAGCACCTATAAAAGCCAGTATGAAACTTATCTATTGGCTGTTGCAACTATCATTTACATTAAAACAAAGATTTAAGGGTCAAGTCATTACTGGACATCACTACAGGTTTTTTTAATGGAGAGAAACTAATATTACAATCTCGAAATGGTGACATACACGTGAATAAGTTTCAAGGGGATTTACTCTCAATAGAAACGAACTCTGGGAATATTTATCTTCAAGATTCTATTCAATGCTCAAAAATCAAAGCAAATATACTACAACAAGGGGTATAATAGCCCCATTCCTGTTACGTAACTATTTAATAAATAGTTTGATTGTAGTCAATTTATACTGAAAAGATCCAAGGGCTTGAAACTCATTTAAAAACAAATGTGGGAAACATTTCGGTAGGTTCATCTTATTCTCAAACCTCAACGTTTGAACTAACAAAAGGCGACATGAATATAAACAATATTCATCAAATTTGTAAGATATTACTTGAAAAGGGATTTTTAAATTTAGGTAAAGTCTTAAATTACATTCGACGAGTATTCGTTTTAATAATAAACATTTTTAGTTGGTTTTGACGGCACATTAGATGCTCAAATCAAAGATGGAAACGCAGATATTCAACTATCAAGAATCACAGGCCCTTCACAAATAATTTTAGAAGGTGGTAAACAGTTAAACTTGAAAATCAGTGAAGAGTGCGAGAAAAACAGGTATGCAATTACTGCAAAATCTTGCGAAACACCAACCGATTTCGATTTTGAATCAAAACGTATAGGAGAAACTATACAATTAACACCGAACACTACAGATGATTTAAATCATTTATTAACCATTGATTGCAAACATAGTTATGTAAATATAACAAGAGCCTCCTGGCAGGACATGTTCGAATTAAAGTACATCAAAAGTTAAATCATCTCTTTGACTTCTTCGACCCTTTCGATTTACCTCTCTTATTCTGCCTTTGTCTCTGCTTTTCTTTTATCATCCTCTGTTTCAATATTTGATCCGTTGATTTTAACTCTGATTTTCTTTGTTTCTGTTTCACTTTTTCATTGTGTCTAGCCCAATGTGTATGCATTGGTCTTCCATTAAAATCTAAAAACAACAAATTACCATTTACATTACATCTAAAACAATTATTCTTACTCTGTTTTTCCTCATTCTCATTATCATCCTGTTCATTCTGATCCACTCTAGTCTTTTCCTTCCATTCTGCGTATCTATTACTCTTATAAGACGCCGATATCCAAACACCAGCCTCAGTCCTAATCTTGCCTTGTCTCGAATCCGTCACTGTAACCATTTTCTTCTTTTTCCTATCCCATTTCTTGGTTTGTTTCGAAAATCGCATCGCTTCCACCGAATCCCCAGTTAAATCCAATTGCGCTTTATTCGCCTCTTGTTGGAAATTGTTCACAGACAGGCCCTCTTCAGTGTGCTTATCCACTGGTGTATATGGTATATAATTCTCATCTTTTTTCGGTTTCTTTTTCGGTTTATACAAATCATCGATTTTCCGTTTTTTAGGTAAAACTATTTCACTGAATGCAGTTTCGATATCGTTTGCATCACTAGTTTTTAATGTGGACTTGGACTCATTCTTTACTTCCAGTTCATTATTCACTTTTTGTTTCTGTTGATGATGGGCAGAAATCTTTTCTTTATGAACCGCTCGTTTTTCTTTCATTGTTAGATACTCTTGTGATTTATTTTTGCCACATATCTCGAAAATTGTCTGCAAGTAATTCAATTAACAAATCATCAGACAGAAGTACATTATAACTTACTCCATGTGGTCTGTAGTTTCTCATTTTATCCAACAAATCTTCCCGACTCTCCTCCGAACTTTCTCCATCTCGGAATATTGGATGAACGGCACAAGTACCAAATGGTAGATCTTTAATTCTTTTATTACTGTCAGCAGAAGCTGCTGGTCTTGAACGCAAGTACTGTTGATAAGCATTTTCAGTAACTTTACGTAAACTCACCTGAAAATAATTAAATTAACACATAAAGTAAATAGAAATCTATTAATTATACCAAGTCGACATTGTTTTCATGCAATGTGACCAAAGTGCTGTGTTGATCTTCGAGCACAGACTGAGGAATTCTCCCAACATTGCCATTTTTATTTGTCAATGTGGTTATGGATAACGAACGGGCTAAAAACAAATGTAAGTCCATTAAATAAGCGTATTCGTCTGGTGCGATTAGAGAGTAAGCGGTTCCCGAACGGCCAGCACGAGCACAACGTCCTGTAAATGTTAAAAATAATGTCTGGTTGAATGGCTAAAATAATCACAAATGTTTACCGACTCGATGTACAAACAGTTTGGCTTTAGCTGGGAAATTGTAGTTGATTACGTTGTCCAACTGTGGTATATCAATACCACGGGCTGCCACATCAGTAACAACCAATACTTTCACTTTTCCTGTACTGAATTTGGCAGCGTGAATTTTTCTAGCAGAAGGATCTAAATCGGAGTAAATGTAAGTGTTACTAATTCCAGAAAGATCTAAGACTTTGTGTAAATATTCGATATGATGTTTAGTGGCTGCAAAAACGATAGTTTGTTGGTCTTGATTGATGTGTGTTTTTAAAAGAACTAACAAAGCAGCCAATTTCTCTTCTGGACGTACAGTGATGTACCAAAGTTGCAATGTTTCGGGTAATTTCGATTCGACATCCAATCTACATAATTCTGAATAAAATAAAAGAAAATATTTTTTATAGAAATGTTTTACCGAATGAGAACAGGATCGTTAAGTCCTGCTTTCGCGAATTCCACAAGCACTTTAGGTAAAGTGGCTGAAAACATGACGGTTTGTCTGGCATCAGGTAATCGGCCAACAATTTCGGTTAATTGTTCTCCAAGGCCCATTTCAAATAAGCGATCGGCCTCATCGAATACAACGTATTCAATGCTAGTTAATTTCAAGTCCATTTCAACACAGACATGAAGAAAGCGTCCGGGAGTAGCTACGATTATGTCTGGATTTCCATGAATTGCGGAGAATTGGTCATCCATAGAGTCTCCGCCAAGAATGACAGCAGCTTTTAAACCAACGAAATGTCCGATCTCTTTAATGAATCGCAACGTTTGCAATGCTAATTCTCTTGTGGGTGACAGTACCAATGCACGAGCTCCGGCTTTAGCGCTTCTCATTTTCAACTTTTCGAATAATGGTATAAGGAAACAAGCTGTTTTGCCACTGCCAGTTCTGGCCATAGCCACAACGTCACGACCCTCCATAATCAAAGGAATTGTCTAAGAAATTGAATAATGAATGAAATTAAGTGTACTAAGTCTACGTTAATCAGGTACCTTTCTCTGAATTGGAGTTGGCTGCTTGTAGCCCCTTTTGGTAATGCCCTTTATAACATTGAAACTTATATTCATGGATTGAAAACCGCCTGACTTCTTTGAACCTTTCTTCTTTGTAGTGTCATTGTTATTTTGATTTATTTCAACAGTTCCATCAGGAATATTAGCGAAACCTGGCAAATAATCCATGGTATTTTAACAATTACAAAAATTCTAAACACAGAAAGAAAAACATGTGAATGTGATTTTTAGAGGTTATGTTAAATTAAAGTAGTTTAAATGATATTCGTAATCGTAGGTCATTATGAGTTAAAAATGTAAGTTTGAACTACTAACCTAGAAAATTGTACACAAAACCCTTGTTTAAATTTCATAACAGTTTCTGCTTCTTTATATTTGTTGTTATTTAAAATGTATACACAAATTAAGCAACTGGAAGACAGAAATGTTCCAAACGAAATCAATTTTATGGTTTGGAGTGACCGTATGGACTTGGTAGCTTTATCAAATGTAAAAGGTAATATGGGAATAAGAAACCAGAATAACCTCTAGTTAATATCTAATTCCTATTTAATAGGTATTGTTTGTTTACACCGTTTAACATGGACGCGAGCCTGGAGCTTAAGTCCGCCTAAAGAAGGACTTACAGTGAAGGGAATGGTCTGGAGACCGGACAGTAAAATATTGGCAATTGCCTACAGTTCGGAACAAGTGTATTTAGTCAATGTAGAAAATAAGGTTGTTATAAATGTCCAAGAAACGAAGGGAGATATCAGTTGTATTTATTGGGTACAAGAGAAAAGTGAACCGATTACAATAGACATGAATAACCTGAATATAAAGGATGGGGAATCGAATAACTACACAAAATTCATTGTAAATTGTCGGTTTCGTCTTGTAAGCCCTTTGATCTAATTCATATTTTTTAAGGATTTTTCAAAAACTTATTTAAATGATCCACCATTAAACGATACGTTAGACTCGTCCAACACTGATGATGGATGTAAAACGAATTTCCTTCAAAATCAGAATGAACTCAACTTACTTTTAATTGGAACCAAAGAAGGACTGTTGTATATTAAGATATTCGGATGTTTTACTTGCTCGTTACTTGATTTAACCCAATTACTGGGTTATCAATGCTCAATAGAAGCAGTCCAACTCACAGAAGATTTAAGTAAAATATTTGTAACTGTACGTGACACACAAAATCGAGTAAAAATTATTGTTATTTCTTCTAAAATATTTAAAACACATACTAGGGAGCTTTTTGCAATAGCTTCAAAATATATTCGATTAATAGATTTGTTAATATATTTAAACAAATCTATTAGCACAATTACAGAAACTTGGGAAAGTATTTTATTGGAGATTGACAATAAATTATCGAAATACGCTAGTAAAGTGGCTCAGGGTGGTGTTACAGCTGATTTCCTAGATTTATTAATGTTTGGCATGTGCTCAAGCGAAATGAAAGAGTTCCTAATATATGATTTAACAAAAAAGGGGCTAGAAAAGTTTGGAGAAACTGTTGAAATGAGTTACACGAATATTCAGAATCTCTTATTGAAGAATGTTTCCAAATATGGTCAAAATATTACATATCATTTAGCTGAATTACGAGGAATGGCTAGAATGGAATTTAAATACAAAGTTGGTAACTATTTTAATAAGAAAAAATCTGGTTTAACAGTTTCATTTCAGCATTTTGGACTATCAGAAGATTTAATCACAGATGCAATTCGATCGAACGGGGCATTCCTTATGAAGGCTGGTGAAATGCTGCAAATAATGAATCATTCGGTGATCAACTACAAGGCTTTCTTCCGTTGGTTATATACCGCTATAATGCATTTAATGGAGGAACAAATACCATCAGACATTTATAAAATGACACAACAAGACTTGGCTCATATAACAGAGATTTTGCAGAACTTTGACAACATTGGTGTTTGCCATTCGGACCCAAACAAGAAAACTGGCTTTATTATGGAACGTTTAGGGCAATATTTAAATGATGCACCACTTACAACACCCTCAGATATGTCAGCAAATATTTGGCATCAGTTTTTGTTAGAGAACGACTGTGTGGCAAATAATCCGAATGTTTTAAAGCATTTTATTGATTTGTCATTAATTCAACAATATAATCACCAAAAGAAAGCAATTGAGGATATTTTCGATTATCCAAAGAAGGAAATATCGAAACAATTTAATGTTATAAATTGTGTTGAACATGCAATATTAGAAACGAAAGAATTAAGAATGACGAGTACGAATTTGAATAAGGATGAAGTGTTGTACGCTTTTATACATCCACCAGAAGTGCTTTGTTTGCAGCAAATCGATAGTAGTTTTAATCTTAAAATTGGGAAATTTCATTTTGCACAGTTTCTTTCGTATGAAGATGAGTCTTATGGAAGCAATTATAATTTAATTGATGTAAAGTTTTATTCTAATAATATTTTGACGATTTTACTGGAAGAAACTGGCAGTAAGAATGGAGTGTGTTTGCAATTTCTCATTTCAAATGCAGTGAAATATTTGAAAAGTGAGAGTGTTCGTGAAATTGAAGCGGTGAATGGATCGAATTTGGGACCGAAGGTGTTTAAAGTAATTGATGGAATGACTGTGAGTAGTTTGGCTGTGTCTGGAAGTAGAAGAGTCGGTATTATATTGTCGGAAAATCGACGTAAAGTGAAATTATTTGAGATGGAAGCGGAAGATGACGAAGAGGATGATGCTGAAATGAGCAGCATGCTTAAAGAGGATGAAACCATGTGAATTTTTTTCGATTTTTAGTATTATTTCTCTAAAATACAAACTTAACAAATTTTCTACATTCCAACATTTGTTTTGCTCTTCTTCAGTAACCCTTTCGTCCTCTAAATCGTTGTCTATTATCCAACTATAAAAGAAAAAATCTGATTTATTGTAATTGAATTTTTGGAGAATTTTATGCAGTTTATTTTACCAATGATCTTTTACATTCAAAGAAGGTATTCTTTAAAACGTAGCATTCATCGGGTATAGAAGGGTCTAATGTACGTAAACATTCTCTGGGTGTTTTCTTTTGCTAGAAATTTAATGATCAATTACGTTGTGCTTTAAAAATAAGTTGTGAACTAACCACACGACAACAGTCTGTTTTTAGTAAACACATCTTTAAATCAGCTCGTATACCAGCACATGCAGACTTGTCCGCCAATTTTTCACCCTCTTCTTCGTATTGCATCATCTGTTATCAAACAAACAGAAAAGAAACGAGTTACAAACGTTTGGAGTGATTGAACATGAGTTTCCATACTTTTAACTGATTTATTGAGAAGATACTTTGGGAAATCTTTACGTAAATCGAAATATGAACTCCTAATTGATGTTGCTCCTTTGTAATTTGTTGAAATTCAGCTTCATAGAGCTGAAAACCTGTAAAATACAAAAGGAAATCATGTTGAAATATAACCTCAATTTTTCTTTGGTTCCATTTTTTGATTAAATAGTGAGGTCTATAATTGATGTTAGACAAAAGGCATTAAACTCAACATCTGAATCATATCGAAGAATATATATAACCACAAAACACTAATTTTAACAACAATTACCTGGAAATAAATAGAATTTTCGTACTTTGGGACACTTTGGGAAGGTATATTTTTCTTGTAAGTTGCATAACTTTAAGGCGTGCGTTCTTAAAACTCATTTCCATATAACCTCCTATTTTTTCTCATTATTTCCAGAAATACCGGCCATTTTCGTGTATAAAAATAAATAATAATCGTATAATTTTATTTTAAATCTCTCTACCACTTGTTACAATGGCTATGTTTGGTGTTCTTGTCTCTGGAAGACTAGTGAGTACTATATGATTCTAGAATTTTTTTAATTACGTCTAAAAAAACTTTCAGGTACAAACAGACTTTCAGCCAATTTCTGAAACACAGTTCGTTACTGTAATCCCAGATGCTGATAACATTAATCATTTAGGAGTCTTTCTAACTGGAGCAGTTCCATTCCCTGCAGGAACAGCCGGCCAAGGTAGAATGAACATTATCAGTAGAGAAAAAACAATAAGAAATTTTAGTTTATTTCAGTTGGCCCGATCCAAATGCACCACCGAACTGGCAGGTCTTAGGTTTTATTTCAAATGAGAAACCGTCTGTTATATTTAAGATATCAACCTTAAAGAAACTCGATGAAATGGGCGACTTTTCGAATATGATGTTTGGGCAGAGTCACATTGTACACAATGCGCAAATAGGAATCTCTATAGGTAATGAATTCAACACCGTTTTTGTCCCCATTTGAATCACTTTTGTTTGCAGAACCTATAAGTAACATACAAGACAACCCTTCAATGAATATGGTGGAACAAAACGTAACATTTGCCCAAAAAATGTTAGAAAACTTTATGAATTACGTTCTAAGTTACTCAGTAACACAAGCAAACATGGTGCCTGATCCAAACTCCACTTACGTTCCGATCTCCACCGTTCAAAACTGGTACACGAACTTTGAAAGGCGTTTACAACAAAACCCCAATTTCTGGAAATAAAAAGACTTCAACATGCCAAGCCGATTTGTTTATCATATATTATTTACTAATTATGCATTTAAAACTGATTTTGATAAAAAAGGTCAAGCACGTTTTATTACAAAATAAAATATTACAACTAATCATTCTAATCGTCTGAATCGACAGCTGCTTTTTTCCAGTTCTTTGCAGCAGCCAACAACTTCAAGTTCGGTCTACTGGCATCATCTTCAGGGAATATATAATCAAACACCTCTTCCCAACCCTGTTCAATACCATCCTCATCAATGACTTTCTGTCTCTTCTTAATCCGTCTCGGCATTTTCGCCATCACCTTCTCCAAACTACTCTCATCTCCATGTGTACTTTCAAACTCTTTCCAATTCTCCAACAACAAAACTCTCGCCTCTTTCTCTTGTGAATTCTTTAAACTCTCATTCGCCTTTTCAAACACCCTTCTACTTAATCTAACATTCATATTATCCTCTAATTGATTATTCAATTCAAATTTCGCATATGAAAGCCACACTTTAACATGTGACGTCCTCTCCAACAGTCTTTCATACAACTGTCTTGCATTCTCCGGTTCCTCTTGGGAAATTTCAAAGTCTATATAAGCTTTCCACAACAATTCCGGCATATCCAAACGTGACTGATTGATGGCAAGCTCGTATATCGCTCTAGCCCGATCTACATCCCCTAATAACGTTTCTAATTCCGCAAATTTCATCCAAGTGACACAATTTTCCGGTCCAAACTCTAAAAACTTCTCATACAATCGTCGACAACGATCAAATTCACGAAGTTGAATCTCAATTTCAATATAACCACGGAAAAGCTTGTCTCTTGGGCACATTCCAATGGACGTTCCCAAAATTTTTCGAGCTGTTGTTAAATTTTTCTGGCGTATCTCGAATTTCGCATACATTAACCAGATTTTTGAGAATGTGAACAATTTATGTGGCAATAAGTCGATGCACGCTTTGTACACTTGACGTGTTCGATCGTAGTCTTGAGCCTCGAGTTCTTCAAATAAAGCGTAATTAATCCATAAATAAATATAACGTCTCCAAAACTGTTTGCTCTTCGAGGGTGGAATGTTGGCGATGGCACGTTCGTATGTTTCTCGAATTTTCTCAAAATCACCTTCACTTTCCACCAAACGAATGTAATCAAACCAAGCATCGAAGTTTGTGGGATTCTGTTGGATTTCCTGTTCGTATTGGTGCTTGCGTTTTGATACAATTACATCTTCAATGTCACTTCTGTCTCCGTACTTTTTCTCGTGTATTGTGTACGCTTTGTACAACTCTTTGGTCTGCTCTTTAGGCAAATGGTCCAAAGCGTACTTGTAAATGACTCTTGCTCGGTCGTGTTCTTTTTGATTCTCTTCAAATTTCGCGAATGCGATGTACAGTTTCTCATCTAAATGATCGTCTCCGTAAAACTGGACAGCACGTTCGTAGATTTGTCTGGCGGAATGAATGAAGCCGTGATTTTCCTCAAATCGAGCGTACTTTATCCAATGTTTCACTTCTGGATGTGTGATTACGAAACGTTCGTAAATTTCTCTGGCACGATCGAATTCTTTGTAGCGCAGTTCAAAGTTAATGTATGTTTGCCAGGCTTGTTCATCCGGCTGCCATTCCATCCAACGTTCGAACACTGCACGGGCTCCAGGCACATTCTCTAACATCTCTTCCATGTAGGTGTATTTGTACCAGAATTGGTTTACACGTGGTAGAATGGATACAGCACGATCCCATAAGTTTCTTGCGTGATTTACTTGTCGGTTTCGCATCTCCATTTCTGTATATTTTAGCCATATTGTTACATTTCGATGGTCGACATCTAAAGCACGTTCGAATATGGAACGGGATCGTTGGATATCTTTTTGGGACTCTTCCCATTGTGCGTATTTGATCCAGTTTGATATTACAGTGCGATTCTTGCGAATATTGTCTTCAAACTGTTTACGTCTACGTAATTGGTAATCGGCTAGTTCAGCTGGGTCTGAAATCTTCTGCTTTGGTGGTGGAGGTAGGATTTCCAAGTCTCTTTCTTTAGCTTCACGTAGAAGCTGTTCAGCAGTAATTTGCACTTCTGCTGGTGCTTTGTTTTTCACCTAAAATATTATTAAATTCGAATTTAGGGTATACTTATGAATTGTTGTGATTTACCTTTGCCACTTTGGGCATTTTTTGTGGTTTTGAGTCCATTATAGTATATGGATGGCGATAAAAGGACTAAAAGCAAACGAAAACGATACTTTTCGAAATCAACTTTTGGAGGTTATGTTTGTGAAGTCAAAAAAATTCTAGGAAAATTCATAATGGCGTTAGGCAACCATCGATGATTGTCTAGGCAACTACCAACGGCCATCAAAATTCAACCCTTATGATTGGCTAAAAATATTAATGGCTGAGAAAAAGACTTAACCAAACTTTTTAAACATCTGTTGAAGAAATTATAAAAATGCCACAAGAAAATAATAAAACTGATATTGCAGTACTGGTAAGCGATATAAAACACAAGTAAGTCACATTTGTAAAATAAAGCACAGAAATTATTGTTACATATTTTTAGAAAAATATTTAATTCTTGTGCTGTTGCTCTGCGAACAGAAGCCCTATTGGAGAAGTTAATATCACAAGGATCATGGACAAGTGCCCGGTAATACTATTCCCACATATCTATAAACACAAATAACAATTCATCAATTTATAGAGACCTTATGGAGTTAATAAAACAACGCATCAAATACATTGGAGAAAATTTGGAGCACGAAGCTACAGCTACAAACGTTATGCGTCACATTCTAAAAGTAATCCGTATGGAATATGAAACGGCTTCAAAGACAAAAGGCGAGGGACAATCCCTACATCAAATCGTAACAGCATCAGAAAGTTCTGCTGAAAACTATCAGGAGAAACCAGCTAATTTAGTGTCGAGTTTATTAGCTTATTTGTCAGAATACAAAGTAGAATTAGAGACAAGTACAGAGGAAATTGCAACGCAAGCTTCTGAACATATTCATACAAAGGAGATTATTTTAACCGTTGGAAGATCAAATACAGTTGAGAAATTCTTAAAGTCCGCTGCAGCGTCACGATCTTTTAATGTAATTGTAGTAGAAGCAGCTCCAGGATATTATGTAAAGTTATTAATTTCAATCTTAAAACCAATTTGATAAGCTTTTTGTAGGGTCATCAAATGGCAGAGAGTTTGTCGAAGAGCAACATTCAAACAATTGTAATACCTGATGCAGCTGTGTTTGCAATGATGTCTCGTGTGAACAAAGTCATTATTGGAACACATACTGTGTTAGCGAATGGTGGTTTAAGGGCGGCAAGTGGAATGCACGCAGTTGCGCTTGCTGCCAAACATTATTCCGTGCCTGTATTCACTTATAAATTATTATACATGGACAATTATTTGATCTTAATCATTTTTAGGTGATGGTTTTATCGCACATGTATAAGTTCTCCCCCGTTCATGTCGGATCACACGAAGATGATACTTTCAATGTGTGTGCATCGCCAGCCAACATAATCCCTTATTCTACAGGACCATTATTAAACAAAATCGAAGTTTTGAATCCAATATACGATTATGTGCCTCCAGAGTTGGTTACACTATTCATATCTCACCAGTATGTAGTTTGAGATTCGAATTTCTGAGTATTAAGTGTTTTCTTTTTGCAGGGGTGGATATGCACCTTCGTATGTATACAGACTATTATCAGAATTATACTATCCAGATGATTACGACATTTAGACCACCTGTTTAATATATTAAATTAAAAAAACTAATTGTGTAAGTGAGAAATGAGTTTTATTACGAAAAATCCACACTAAACGTTACATTTATATTGGTTTAATTTTGAAATGTAGACCAATCAATGAAAATACCAAACATTTAAGGTCTTGTACCAAATAATAGAAGCATCGAAGTCCTTCTGGATCTTTGGATTGGCTAACATCCACCAAAGAGCCAGTTTTGGAGGTAGTAAAGGAAATGTGTTCGTCATTGATAACAATTTCTAATTCTTGTTTGCCAATACGATCAGGTTGGGGCCATAGAGAGTCATCTTCTTGCATTATTTCGGAGTCGACAATAATACGTTTCAGCTCTTCCATAACACACTGATGTACGTACACTTCTTTACGGATCATTGTGTCGTTCTTGTAGTTGGAGTTATTGGCGTACCGTAGTTTACCATCAGGACGGAATTCGAATTCGAGAAATTCATGGCCAAACTTTCCTTTGTGACCTACGTAGTATCTAATATAAAAATCGGCAGACATTTTGCACTAATTAACTGTTTGTATGAAGAATTAATTGAAATTGAACTTTTTAAGTGCTGATGCGTAAACAATGCGAAAAGTAAGGTTAGTTTTCAAAGGTTTTCTGATTTATCGGCTTATTAATGGGCGTCCTATGTGTAGGCAATCATGAAAACATAAAATTTAAATATTGGCGCAAAAATGTATTCGTTTTATCTTCAAATTGATAGTCTTAAAATATGATTAAAATAAGACAAGAATATTTGTTAATAATTTTATTTGAAATAAGAGCTATATTGAATTCATATAGCACTAGTAAGCCTCTATCTCATATTAATTAATACATAAATATTAAAAACCACTAAAAGCAAAAATATCACTTAGGTAAATCACGTACACAAAAATACAATTCTACATATATGTTTTATATTTAGGTATATTATGAAGTTTGATTATGCAGAAGTTTTACTAAAAATGTGTCTTTTTATTTACCTTTAGTTGTTAAGTATTGCTAAAGACAATCGTGTGATGTACATACATAGTTTTTTTTTATTCATAATAACTTAATCAAGTTTATTGTCAATAATGGCCACAATACAACCACTTCAGTGATTTTACTACAATATACCTAATTGAGCCCAATTACTGACAATCTAATTCAAATTATATTCTAATTCATATTATAAATTTTATAAAAAACGAATAACAGTCGGTAGTTAGATTGAATAAATCCAAAATTTTGAATTTCTCTTCTATTGAATACAATTTACCATTAGATATGTGTGAATAATCAAATTGTTTTTCTACTAACGCCAATTATTAGATAGAAAATTAATCAGCAACAGCAAAAAGAATAGAAAAAACAAACCAATCGTAAAAAACTAAATTGAGACACTTGCATTGAGTTTTTTACGATTGTACATTTAAATTGTATAACAATTAGTTCGATAAGCACATACCTATATTCAATTATTACAAGGGTTCTTCTATATTAGCCAAACACAAAAAGGGAAAGATCGTTTTAGGCTTTATTAAAATTGCACATTTCTTGTTGCCTTTTAATGGGAAATTGCTTGGCACTCTATTGAACAAACAATTAATCATCGGAAAGTTGTGTTGTGTATATTTGCTTCAATTTCAAATATCCTAATTATTATCAATTTTATTTCAACAATTTCATTTTTATCATTATTCATAACGGTGCAAAAACAAAAATTGAACTAGATTTAAAATTGTACAATATTTATAAAGGCACACCTATTACATTAAATTTAAATAGTATTACTTTCTGTACAATAAAATTACTTGCATTCATTAAATTACATTACTTTCTTTTATTTTCATCTTCTAAACATTAGCAAAAATGACATTTAAAGCATTTTATATTTATTTCCATGTGGCTTTTTTTTGTTAAATATAAACTTCGAAGAAAAATCTAGTATAAGAATAATACAAAGCCGAAAATATTTTTCGTATTATTTTCAACACCAGCAAAATGTATGAGCTTAAAAGTGACACAGACGCGAATTACACTTTACTATTTAATATGAATTTACTATTTATTTTCTCGAAACAATCAATATTCATTCCTGCATAAAAATAAACAACTTTAAACAATTTCGGGACAAAAATTAATTAGTTAGATCTCTTTGAGTAATTGCACTTAATTGATGAATTATTGCATTATTTTTTGTTCACAATTTTCCAACAAATGAAACGTTTTTAAAATCATGTTCACCCTGTATAAATCCATAAATTTAGAGCTCATTTCAAAAATAGGCCATTAATAAAATTGTGTGGATACATATATTTTTTCAAAAACAATTTTATTCTCATATACACGACAAAGGCAGTAATAATTAAACGGAAAAATTGTGCGGACAGAAGTGTTTCCCTTATTAAGGCAAAAAGTGATTGAAAACACGTACATTTTTATGTTTCTCACAAAAAAGAAGCATTAATTTTAAACAAATACTATAAAACCAATATTAATTAACGTTCCACTACAAACACCACTAAATACTTAAATTTATACCATTTTAAACTTAAACCCTGTCCAAAATGATTGTAGCCCCCAAAACCGGACGGATTATTAGCAAAACAATTTCTCCAACAAATTGAATTTACAATAAAATATTTCAAATTTGAGCGTTATTATAATACTATTCTCTAAATTGGATTTGTCTTCAAGTCTTTCACAATTCAATTCATTAGAGAAATCAAACAAAACTGAACCGTCGTCAATTTTTGACAGACACAATAATTTTGTTCCCTTAATAAGCCTTAACAAAACCAATATATGCATAATAATACTTAAATGAACACAAAAAAAATTAAACAAACAACTACAATTAATCCATTCGTAAATATAATATAACATATTTTGTGTGGGTGTGTGTAAGAGATTCATACATTTATTAATTTCAATATTAGAGGTAGTTTTATACTAAGAAACTGATTAAACGGTAAACAACAATTATGCACAAATATGTAAAAAAAACATTAAAAGATAGTGAAGCTTAACAAAAATGTTAGCACTTATTTTCCACTTGATTTTCTATTTACTGGCAAAAACTAATGGCACCAAAATACGTCGATATTTGAAACTTTTACACAATTATTAATTACTTGAGTGAATAGCATTTTTTTTCTCATCCTAATCATTATTATTAAAGTATTCTGAGGCGTTGCCACGGCAAATCGGACATGTTCGATTGGACTGTAAACAGAAAAAAATCAAACAAACATCCCAAAAAATTCCCCAATTAATCAACTCACCCTCAACCACTTGTCAATACACTTCGCATGGAACT
This sequence comes from Silvanus unidentatus, assembly GCA_963930825.1. Lineage (NCBI taxonomy): Eukaryota > Metazoa > Arthropoda > Insecta > Coleoptera > Silvanidae > Silvanus > Silvanus unidentatus. The sequence continues at coordinate 3,836,499 of OZ005757.1, read as the reverse complement.
CATGTGCACAGGGAAGCACCCGAATCGTTTGCCTTGTCTCAAAATCGCACATGCACACCACACACGATGTCTGATCAGCTTGTCCTTTATCCGCATTGAATTTATAACAAACTAACGACTCAATCTCCATCTTTGATAAACCTCGTGGCTTCGCATCACCCAATTGATCCGCCAAATTCAATAACGCTTCATAATTCTCCGGCTCTGACGTTGAATCACCATTTGTCAAATCGCCTTGATTAAACAACGATTGCGGCGGATTCGAGAACATCGCCCTACAAAACACCAAACTATACACAATCAAGAATACCGTCATGAAATCTGTCAACCTACAAGAAATGCAACAATATCCCAGCCGGTGCTGTAAGCAATGGCGGACTTGGTGGCCATCTGGGCCTTGCCTGTGCCGCCAATCGACTATTCCTCAACTGTCTACTAGCCAAATACTCCATATGACGATTCCTCGTCTCATTCAACATTTGCAAAGCGGGCGGCATTGGAATCGCAGGCGGTGTACCGTGATGTAACGGTGCCGAATGCGTATGATGACTGTGATGATGCACATTGTGATCCAACAGGTCCAAATCGATGTTATCCGCTCGCTGTGCCGACAAATGCTGATGGTGCGGATAGTGTTGATGATGATGGGAGATTTGTGGCGGCGGCGGTGGTGGTGGAGGTGGTGCAGCGGCAGCAGCGAACGCTCCAAAACCTTGATGTGGAAGACACGGTGGGAATTGTTGTGATAACAATTGAGGCGCAGCGGCGGCAGCGTACACGTTATGCATATTATGTAAATGGCAGCGATGCATATGTGGCGGAGCACCGGGCGGTGCTGTACACAAGGAGAATTGATGCGACGAGGTGAGACTCCAAACGGGATCGTGGCCAATTGAGAAAGGCATCGGTACCTGTGGAGAGTACTGTGATTTGGCCTGAAACAAATTAAATACCGACTCGTCTCTCACCTGATTAATGTCCATCATCATCGGTGATTGATGAGGGTGGACGTGCGCGACTGGTGGCGAACTGGGGGGAATGAGGAAGGTCTGATGTTGGCTGTGTGGGAAATCGATGCGTTCACGGTAACGGGGATTCCTCATTGTCGGTCGATCCTAAGAACATTTTGTGGGGATGACGTGATTAGGTTTTATTTAACAATTTACCGGCATTGAATAGTGTGAATGTGATGTAGACGGAGGCGGTGGACATTGTCTGGGCGATCGACGTGGCGGCGACGACGATTGGGCATTCAAATCGATATGACGACCTGAACGGGAGGATAAACGTCGTCGTTTACGGGACGGACTTTCACTTTTAATGCTTTCATCGCTACTACTTTGGATGTAGTATTGGGGTGTGTTGTGTGGGAATTGTTGCACTGGATTGATACGTACATCTAAAAGAATCAATAAACAGATGGAGGAGATTGAAGAGAGAGGGACCACTTGCCTTCTTGTGGTGGTCCATTAATTAAACTGTTTTGCGGTGTTGGTTCGCAAATGTTAATTGGAGGCGTGTTACGATGGTGGTTTGGATGGCGACGAGATTCGCCGTTGTTGTTGTTGTTTTGATAGTTTGGCCGATTGCCCATGGAGTTGTGTCTTCTGTCGTGATGTTGGTGGCCAGACGCCTCATTGTTGTTGTTGTAATGGTGACTGTTCCTTAGTGGTGGACTGAGTTGTGTGTTCTTTGGGTAACCATGCAAGTAGGATGTGTCTTTGCTACAACTGGGTGCTACAGAACATTCACTAGAAAATAATTGAATTCGGTTAGTTTTTGTTGAAGGGGCGGTGGTTGTGTGGGATTATGTACCCCCTGAAATTGTCGTACTCCCTATAATCCTTTGGATAACGATTCGGCCACCGTTGATGATTATTTGAATGTCTATTAAATGAGGATGTCCTACGGGATTGGTTGTGGTTACTTGAATTCATTGCACTGCGTGATTTTTTTACTATTTATAAATAATCTGATGGAAAAAAATCATAAAATGGAAGCAAAACAAACTAAATAAATAAAAATTTCTATTACCACTAAAAACGAAAATACAATGGCAGTAACCTTGTATTTTATATTTATATACCACACACAATCACTGCTTATTGAGCAAGATAAAAAAGTGTTTAGTTATTTTAATATTTTTGTAATAATACACTCTCCTATTGATCCAGCAGCACAAACATTTTATATTTCACAATTCACACACACACACAAAGAAACATGGATATTATTTTAGATAAATTTCAACTATTGAACGTATATATCAATTATAAATTTAAATCAACGTTAATAACATTTTCAAGTACACAATTTCTTTGTTAACATTACAACTAAGTTGGATTTAATTACACGAAATGATTAGACTTTTTGTTTGTGTGTGTGTGAACACCCTCCTCCACCATCAACATCCCACATCCCATAACAAAACAAGGGAGGTGGCGTTAGCTGCGTACTATATCAGCGCTAAATTTGAAATCAAACTATTTTAAATGAATTCACTCTGATATACCGTAATGAATCAACAAATTACAATCAAAGCATGAATTACTTAAATTTTCAGAAGATATCAACAGTATTTTAAAACAATTATATTACATTTTTCAATAACATATTTGAACTATTTATGTAATACTTGGTTGCATAAAGTTTGTTTATATAACAATTAACGATCTGTCACTTTGTATTGATAAATAAATTGTTTACACAAAAAACGTGCTACAAAAGTTTAAATAAAGTATTAACGTGTATTAAATGCACCTACTTAAGGTGTCAGGTACTTTTTAATTAAAAAAGCCCTCATTTGGTGAATGTCATTTTGTACTGTTTCAGCAATTCCAAAAAACACGAATTAAAGGCACATAACAATAAAGTTCATATATCTCTGGGAAAATGTCCAGCAAAATAAGTAAAGATAATAAAAAAGTGTTCACCGATGATCATACCAAAGACATTTCCAGAAACGATGAGGCTTTATGTGAGTGTAGCTCTGAGTTTTCTGTCGAGTCATTAGAGCTCTCACTCTCAGCCTCACAGTATGTTGAAATAGAGATAATTGAGCCAGAAGATGAAATCGATATACCAATGTTCATAGAAATTAAAGGAGTAGATGGTCTGATTAATGATAAACCACAAACAACAGAAAAAGTACGAGAATCTTGGCGGAAATCTCATTCAGAACGCTCTAACAATGCCATAAACCAAAAGAACAAAAGAAAGGACCAAAAAACGCTACCGAACGTAAAAAGCGATATTTGTAAAAAGGAATTTCGTTATAAATCCCGTCTAGACGAAGATGTCGAGTAAAACCATCATATACCTTGTAAACTATTTCAACTTTACAAATTTGTCTAAATTGGATATGCATTTAAAGATCCACGACTGCAAAATATATATGAGGATGAGAAGAAAAAGTGATTGAAGAGAGAAGTGTAGAAGGTATTAAAACTACTATGAACTACAACACTATTTTGTAATTTTATTCATTTGTTGCAAAAAATCTATTTAATAATAAGTTTCCCTTTTGTACCATCCAGTTGGATTTCTCCTCATACGCCATTTCCTGAACTCGTCGAAAATGATAATGAACAATGCGAATGGAAACGAATAGACCCACCTGAAACAATGAATTATTCACAAAACAAGGTAAATAACTTTTAATTACACCAATTATACCATCGGAAATAAATAGGATAGAACTTTAAATAATACATCTTTGGTAAATAGGCGAGCATGCAAGCCACCACAGTTTCAACAACTAAACTTAAATTCAAAATCATGTTTCCCATTCCTGTAAAAGAAATCGTCAAATTTGTACCCTTGCTGTTATTGTTTAAAGTTTTCTATACCCTGTTGAATAATTGAATTAATCCTTGTTTTACATATAATTAAATCGGCCCATTGTGTAACAACAACGGATATCATAAAAGCCGTATAACATGTATATTCGAGACTCTTTCTGTTATCGTATGTCCATTCTTGGCCATAAGAGTCTTTCAAATCGTTTATATGCGGTGAATCCCACAAAGTTCGTAATCCAAACAATTTCATTGGCATGAATCCATTCTCGGCCATAATAGCAAAATAAACAAAGAAACCACCTAATGCTTCCACCATACCAATGTGACCATAAGCCACGAAATACAATTTACGCGTAACTAAATTGTCTTTAGTCGGATTACGTGGGGGTCTTAACATAATATCACTTTCGGCCTTTTCATATGCTAAACTAATAGCTGGCATCATGTCCGTTAATAAATCTATACATAAAATGGCCATAACACCTAAAAAGCTTCGATTTTTAATCGATTCTCCAATAAAAATAAAACAATTCTACCTAATGGCAGTGGAATGTTCGCTAAGACAAAAGCAAGGAAAGGCAAAATCTCCGGTACATTTGATGCTAATGTGTAAGCGATGGATTTCTTTAAATTATCGAATATTTTTCGACCCTCTTCAACACCAGTGATAATCGATGCGAAATTGTCATCTAAAAGGATCATATCTGCGGATTGTTGTGACACTTCCGAGCCGGATATCCCCATTGCAATACCGATATCGGCTTTTTTCAATGCCGGAGCATCGTTAACACCATCCCCAGTGACAGCAACTGAAAATTATAGATAAGAAATGCAATTTAAACATTTTTAACCATGAACCTATCTCTCCCAGTCGTTGGAACCCTTCAACAATTTGCAGTTTTTGCGTTGGTGATGTACGTGCAAAGACAATCTCTCTGAAACATAGTAAAATATGGTCGACTTCTTGCGGTGTCATATCTCTTAATGTTGATCCATGTATAACAATCGCCTTGTCTCTTAATTCATTGATGTTGTCCGGCAATGTTTCGATAACGTTAATATTATGTGCATCGATCACTTCGGTCTTCTTAATAATGCCCACTTCACGGGATATTGCCTTGGCTGTAACTGGATGGTCACCAGTAACCATTAATACACGAATTCCAGCCGAACGGCAACGTTCCACCGCGTCCGGCACTTGCGGTCTGGGCGGATCAATTAATGCCATAAATCCAACGAAACGTAAATTGTTTCGTGGAAAGTTTGGCGGTTCGGCAACAAACTTGAAATCGGGCGTAAATTGTTCATCTAACAATAAATCACAGAAACCAAGGACACGTTCACCTTTTTCTGCTAATGCGGTGCATGCATTGTCACACATGCGACGTAGATCGTCTGTCATGTCTTTTGTTTCATTACCAATGCACATCTTCGAACATCTGGCTAGAATACGTTCAGGTGCACCTTTCATTACAAGCAAACAGCGATTGTTCTCCATTGAATGAATGCTGATTTGGTATTTTGTGGAGGAACTGAAAGGGATTTCTAAAATTTTTGGATGATCCTTTCGAAAGTCCATTGGTGAGCCGTGGATGTGGGAGAGTTCGACAAATTTTAGTATCGCTTCCTCCGACGCATCTCCACGTACTTTACGTTGTAATACTGGAATGGTTTCTTCACCTGCAAGAAATTCTGCACGGTTACAGAGTGTTGCGCATCGCATAAGTGTTTTAAAAGCTGAAACAAAACGAATTCAATTAAAATCGAAAAGAGAATAGTGGATTTGGTACCTTCAGAATTGTTGTATTCATTTGCATGCTCTTGTTTTGCGGATGTGTCTGCCATAATGGTGTTACCATCACACCAAACATGGCAAACAGTCATTTTATTTTGTGTTAAAGTACCGGTTTTGTCTGAACATATAACCGAAGTGGAACCAAGTGTTTCAACGGCTTCCAAATTTTTGACTAGACAATTTTTCGATGCCATTCTTTTGGCTGTTACAGATAAGCATACTGTAACAGTGGCAAGTAAACCTTCTGGCACATTAGCAACAATAATGCCAATTAAAAAGAGCGATGAATCAATCCAGGAGTAGTTCATTCCCAATGCGGCCAAACCAAAGACGATGCCCAGAAAACACGCCCACACACTGATTATTTTCATAAAGTGCTCCAATTCCCGTGCTATGGGAGTTTTATTTGGCTGTAAACGGGCTGTAAGGCCAGCAATACGACCCATAACAGTGTTGTCTCCACAAGCGACCGCAATTCCTACATGAAAAAAAAAATTAAATTCCAATTCACTTGTGGTAGTTTATTTTTAGTTACCGCGAGCAGTTCCCTCGACTGCATTCGTTGAAAAGAAGGCGAAATTTTTCGTTTCCAGTAAATTTTCGCTTGTACATTCTGTGCCACGGTATAATGGTTCAGATTCACCAGTTAATGCGGAATTATCCACCTGGAATTGAGTTGTAGATGAAAAGAATGCTGTTAAAAGAGGCTAATTGCTTGAGTTATGTTTACTTTGAAGCCCTGCGATTGTATTATCCTTATATCGGCTGGAATTCGGTCACCAAATTTCAATTCAATTAAATCACCGACAACGATATCTTTGGACACGATCGTCATGGTTTTGCCGTCACGAATGACGGTGGCTTTAGGGGGCACCATGTTTGCGAATGATTCCATTATCTGTTTTTTTGGAGCAAATGAATGATTGATTTTAATCTAAATGAATTTTTTGATTTATTGGTTTGATTACTTTTTGACTTTTGTGCTCCTGATAATACATAAAACATCCAGTAACAACAATAACAATAACAAGAACAACACCGAGAATGCAGTTGTCTGTGTCCAATTCGTTTGATGTGAATTTGCGGATTATGACGGCTGCGAAACATAAAAACGCCCCAATCCATAATAGTAATGAAAAACCTGTAACAGTTTATATTATGGGTGAAATATAATTGTGTTGGATTCGTTTTTCCGGATGTGGTGATCGTAAACTAAAACTAATTTATATCCATTTGGTTTTGAATGGGAGAATGTCGTTCCAAAAACGCGAGTACTAAAAGTCGCGTAAAATGTTTATTAAGAAAAATTGCACAAAACCATTAAAAATGTAATTTGTAATGTAAATATTATTATCATTCTTAAATATAGTATACGCTAAACAATAAGTTAAGCAATAAATCAAAATCCTTCTGGTTATATCTATACAACAAAGTCAACAACCATAAAAATAAAATCCATTTTAAAACTGATACCAATGTAAAACATTTATTACACGTTACTAAATAGATTTTTTTGCGTAAAATGTAAGACTAAATAAATCAGACAGAAATAAAATTAATTGGCTGGCGCCTATAATATAATGAAGAGGGTAAAATACATTTCGGAAATGAGCACTTGAAGTGCATATTCCAATGTAATAAATTTTATTTCACTGAAGGTTATTTAATATATAAGAGATGCATTTATTTTTGGTAAGTCAAAATGGTATGCGAAAAGAATAAACAAATAAACAGTTTAATTTCCTTTTTGTTTGATGTTAGTTAATGGTATGATGATGGATATCTATCGGAATATAGGCCAGTATCATTTTGTGGACTGAGGAGGAATAACTTAACTGTTTACAATGTACACAAAGTGTGTGCCCATCCCACGCACAAAAAAAATCTATTTTCATCTACTGCATAATAAAAAAATTATTGGATTATCTTAGAGCAATTTCTTTCGTGTAAAATAATCAATAAATGACGCATTGATTTTTACGTACCGTGTGTTAAAGTATGAAAGAATTTCACATATTCCGGAGTTTTGGTGGATGGTGTTAGAGTATTTGGTCCTGTTTTGGCCAAAATATCGGCCGCTTGTTGCTCCGTTAAGCCAGTTTCCTTGTTTGTATGTAGTTTGCGACATAATTCACCTAGAATAGAGCATTGGACATTGATGGTGAAGTTGATTTATGGAAGCATTTCATAAATTAAAATGCAATTTGATTAAAGGGCAACAGGCAATAAGGTCAACAGTTTGTAAGTGTATTGATTAATTCGTCGTAAGTTGTAAAGTTTTGGCTTTGTGAACAAAAAAACTTTCACGATTGATTACTGATGGATGGATCCAGACATTTATTTTACAACATTTTAATAGTTATTTGATTTAAATTGGCTGATCACTAAAAGCAATCTGTTCACAGTTAACCTTCGGCCAATAGATGTACATATGGATCTTAAAATAGAGACTCGGGTGTTCTATATTAATTTATGTATTTTATGAATATATTCGGTTTGATGGCAAAAGGAAATTGGGAGTCACTCAAACAAAAACTGGCAATTCACGTTTTTAAGTATTTTTGTGCCAAAAATATGGTTAATGATTAAGTGAGTGAAAAAAGCGGATTTTTGGAAAGTTACGCAGTGTGTGCAATCTGCCACGAATTAAACTAGAAGAAAGCAGAATTAGCTTGAATTTCGGAGGATTATAAATAAAAGTAAACTGAATCGGTTTTCCCAAAAAGAAAATCCAACTAATAATTATATATACTTAATGCAATCGCATGGTCATTGGTGATGACTTCTCTTCGAAAGTTTTCCAAACGCACTAAGGAAATCTCACGCTTTGATAAGCGTCTTTCTGGCTGTTGTTTTTTCTTAAACCACGGCATATTTGGTATACACTTTAAATACTCCCACAAAACACAAACTGTTCAAATTTAATTTTAACAAATACTTAAAACCATTTTAATTATTGATCCACTTAATTAGTAAAATTGTGTTAAACACTTTAGACGCACGCCTCAACTTTTTACATATAACATAGCCAATATGTTAATGATTTGTGTAAATGATTTTTGTCGATAGTGTTCGATACAACTGAACAAGTTTTTTTTCAGTAAAGAGTTGAACAGTACTCTATGAAATTCAAACAAAATTTAATTTTAGAAACAAGTATTATGGGTGCAGTGGAGGTTACAGTGATGGAAAATGAATGATTTTTCCAAACACTACTCTAGTTTGATGTTAGAGTAGTGTGTTGGGATGGAAAATTCAGGTGGTAATTTCGTGTAAAACCGCTCCTTTTTATCGAACACTAATACACAACACTGTAAATGATGGGATGGAAAAACAGGAAGGGGAATTGGATGGTGGGTGAGAAGACGCCCGACGCCGATTAGATTTTTCCAGTTTTAGCAAGACATAAGAGACTATTTAAGTTGGGTTTTCTTACAATTTAGCTCTCTCTTTCCAAATAATTTTCCAACCAATATGTCTTTGTCAGTATTGTTTGGATAAATTAATGCACTTGGTTGATTTATTAAAAAGGGGGGTATACTGGAAACATGCATTTGATTACCAATAATTCGTTAAATTAACACGATGATAACGCAATATCTGATAAGCAAGGAATATTAACAGTAAATATAAACAATTATCTATGTTTATTTTCGCCCCCTTCTGTTTTCTAGTGAATTTAGTTCGAGGGCGATTGATTTTTTCATGTTTAGCTATCTCACTGGGTAATTCAGCCAGACAAAGGGTTTCTGTTCAGGAAAAATAAAAAAAATATATAACCATACGGCTAGAGAACCATTGGTTTAAATATCAATAATAGCGCCAAGGCGGAGCAAACTAGAGGCATATTATAATAATATATTGTATACACAGAAGAACGTGGGGAACCTTTGCTGGGGGCATTTTATCAGCACTATTCAGGACATACCCATCGAGCCCATCCACATCTGCCACTTGATGTATATGAAAAAGATAGAGAATTCAGCTGACTATCTAACCCAACACCAAATCGCCTTCTTTGTATGGGGTCCGTTTTAATAGGTACAATCAACAAATTGTATAGAAGCCGGATTGCTGTGATGGTACCATTTGGTGTGTTTCACATGTTCCACTATGAAAACATGTGTTTTTTTATAATTTGAAATATAAAAAAGCCTTAACACCACAGTGGTCGAATGGTACAGGGGACAAAACACTCACACATTATATTTTATATAGAAAACACCACACACCAACATTTTATAAAACAGTTTTAGACCATTTCCACACCGTGATGGTTGGATTATAATAATTGTTGTTATTTCTATTGTGTTTTTTGCGTGGATAATTAATAATTTATTGCCATAACCAATGTTTATAACTATTAAATTATAATATATAATTAATTGGCATTTGGTAAGTGTTTTTTTTATTCTAGTTAATAAATCGTTTTATTGGTGTGGTTTTATTAAAATGTATTCTTTGTCGGTCTTTATTAATTTTTTTTCCTCTGATTGTAATAAATAACAAAATTTGCGGGAGGTCTACTCAAGGAGCTACTTGCTAGCACCTACCGCACAGCCTCCGGTCATCATCCATACAGGATGATTATTTTGTTATGTTGAAAAACTCGTTAAAATCAGCGAATAAAGTTGGATTATTCGCATGGTTTTATATTTTCAACGAATTGTACAACGTTTTATCATGTTGAACTTGCATCTTATACACGCAAACAACTTGAATTGAGCAATTTTCATGGTGTCAAAGTTGAGAACACCCTGTAAATAGATACATAACCGGTTCATCATTTAATCAACACTAAAATATAAAATACACACCGTCTTTGGTACTTAACTGGAATTTGTTATTGTTGTTTGTTTCATTTTATTATCATCCTTGAAGTTTTATCTGTGAATTAATAAACTGACTGTACCACCAGCAGGGCCAATTTGAGGTCCAAAAACTGGACGTGAGTTTGATAGACAACTGAGATTCGGGTCGTTTAGGTCATTATTTTGTAACTGGATTCAAACGTTTCAAAATAACACGGCCAATTTTTCGATTTCATTTTAATCTGCATGTTGGATGACTAGAGGAAAATAAATTAAATTACTTGATATGAATTTGTAATGATTTATGACCGGCTACGAAAATAAGCCCCCAGTAACCGATTGTATATTGTGCGTTATTAATAAAGTATTATTTTTGTACTACCTGTGTGGTAGATAATGGAATAGAGCTACCCATCCCTCCGAAAAAAAGCACTTTCCCTTTCAATAGTAGTGCTTTTTTAGACTGATTCTTTTCGTACCAGATTTATCTGTTTTCTTACCTGACACTTAAAGAGGTAGTTTATAGGCAGAAAGCCAATAATAACAGAGAGCCATACAACAATAAAATACTTCAAAAGCAGTTGGTTTTATCGGTTTGGCTGTGGTACCGAGTCATAATAACCCATTGGGTCTTAGGAATTGAGTGATTTGTAGTTCCTTGTTGGAAACGTGCTCTTATGAAATCTTCTTGAAATAAAAAAAATTATTTACTTGTAATTTCCAGTTTTTGTTTGAGGTCAAATTGCTATCTGTTAAATAAAATAAACTAGTTCCATATAAATTTTATAAAATCTCTGTATCAAAAACGTGTATTGTTTAATGTAATTTTTGTGCAAATGTTTACGATTCAAGGAACTGGCATGTTCAGGGAATGAAAGTATCCTTAAAATAACACGGATGAATCGTGTGGTACTTGCAAAGTACGTAATTTACTTTGGACTTCTGCACACATGCAGAGAATCAGACTTTATATCGTCATTTGCAACATTTTGCGCAATCTGAGCCAAATTTACATAGGGGTCCGCAAATATTTAAATTGAAAAAAGTAAATTTATAAATTTAATATACATAAAATACAAATGAAATTGAATTAAAAGCATGTATGATAAGTGATAAGCGTTATCACAAACTGCTTTATACTAGATTTTAGGTCACTGTATGATCATTTAAGTACTTTTATCAGGCCCCCTGACCATAAAAACTGCCAAGCTGGATTTTACCAGTATGTATTGACATTAATATGACTTTCTTCATTTGTTTAATCTTAAATATGAGACTATTTTACCCCCTAGCTAGTACACAAGGCACAAGATAAGGACAGCCATAGATTTAACGTCACAGCCAGTTTTGTTTATCTAGAGTTTATTAAAATATAATTAATTTTTTTAAAAGTACTACGTCGTACGATCTTACAATGTTTACGTATCGCATAAAATAAAGATGAAGTTATTTATTTATTATCTTAGCTTAATTCAACTAACAAGTATATAATACGTAACTTTGAAGATTATTTCATTAATTTCAATTTGTCTTTGAGGAAGTTAGAACGTGTTTTAATTAAAACGATGGTTATTTCCGATCATAGGATGGTTGCAGGTCAACCTCTGCATTATTACTACTACTTTAATCCACCAACGGCTTATTATCCACCGTATTTTCCACACCAATTCGATCCGTATTACTTTAAGAATAGTACCATGGAGGTGACGGACGATATGATGATGCCCTCTTCGCCAAACAGCACTCAGGTACTTGATTGAAACGTTTTTATTGAAAATTTGTCTTAATAGTAGATTTTTCTTTCACAGAGTGACAGCGACAATTCCATTTCCAGCATTGAAGTGTCCCCAAAGCCCATACAAATGAAGAAGATGTTGAAAAGTGAAGAAAAATCAGAGGTGCAATGTTGTTGGCGTTCATGCGGTCTCTATTTCTCCACACTTGATCAATTGGCCACACACGTATCGAAAGTGCACGCCGCTGGTGGTCCAGGCGGTTTATATTATTGCGGCTGGGAGGGTTGTCCTCGAAATAACAAAGGATTCAATGCTAGGTAGCACTTTTTAATGGCCCCCAAAATGATCTAAATAATAACATTTGTGTTTTTTGAATCAACAGATATAAAATGCTGGTACATGTACGTACGCATACGAATGAGAAGCCGCACCAATGTTATCAATGTAAGAAATCCTTTTCACGTGCTGAAAACCTAAAAATCCATTCACGGTCGCATAGTGGAGAGAAACCGTATGTTTGTCCAGTGCCTGGATGTAATAAAGCTTATTCGAACTCCAGTGACCGTTTCAAGCATACTAGAACACATCAAGTGGAGAAACCATATCCTTGTAAAGTACCTGGCTGTCCTAAAAGGTACACGGATCCGAGTAGTTTACGGAAACATGTGAAAACTTACAAACATTTCCCGACTGAAATGAATGCTTCGGTGACTGTGGAGAGGAAAATGGAGTCTGAGAGTAAATTGAATGTTGACATGGAAAATTGTAAAATTAATGCGGAACCTATTAAAGAACAGTGTACAGATACGTCTTGTAAACATGTTTGTCCTGCTGAAAAGTCAACGGACATTTTACGTTTAGGAGCAATAATCAATTTCCGTAAGGAGGAACCGACAATTGGTTGGAATCGATTTTTGGATCCATTTTTAAATGAACAGAAAACAATTTATCCATACGATTTAAGTAAATCGAGTAATATGGAAATGGATGTGCCTTTAGATTTAAGTATTCATAGGAAATCAATTTAATTGTAGACGAAAAAAGAATGTATTGTATATTAGACAGTATTTACTGTGTGTTTGCGTGTTTTTTTATGTTATTTTATTTATACGCCGTTTTGCAATGAATTATTGTGATAAAAAATGTAATTTATAAAAAAATGTTGAAATAAATAGAAGTTTTTATACTATCAAGTTCTTTCATATCCAGCCTTTTCTGGTTTGAACTTTGAATAAGGAGAAATTAGATTAAAATTAATCTGGTCAACATAATAAATGAAATTTTTATTAAAGAGCATTGTAAACAGCTCATTGTACAAAAATATAAAGGCAATTTTATTTTTAAGATTCTTATAGGCGAACATTATTCTGTAACATTTGTTGCATGCCATCATTCATTATTTTTATAGCTTGTAAATCACTGTTAATTATGCTAACCAATTGATTAATACCATTTTGCTCCATTTTTAAAAACTCTTTAATCTCGTCCTGAGCTTCTGAATCCACTCTGTAAGTCTGTTCGTTTTGCTTTGCACAACTAATCATCTTCACAAAGGACAACAGTTCATTGATTTGTCCCTGAATTTAAAAAAAATTACATTATAATTTGTTCAAAGTGGCTTCATTTTCTTACCTTAAATTGCTTTGGTGCATTCAACTGATTGTGCATTATTTCCAAACGTCCTCGCATCAATTCCTCTTCCGGTTGTATTGCCAAACCGACTTTCCTCGTACTTTCTTGCTTAACAATTATCCTTAAAATCCTATGTTGTAGTTCCATAAATTTTTGTTTCAGTTCATTAATCTGTGCATGTGACGATGCGTGCTTTGTCTTTAAATCATTAATATCCTTGTTGACCTTCTCGAAGAACGCCTGATGTAGACCAGTCTGTGTCTCCTGATGCAACATCCTCATTCGCAAATCAGTGAATCCATTCACAGCGACTGGAATATATTTCTTTGGATTTGGATTATCGGCAATAGCAGCTTGCCACATATTTGCCTCAATCCCTGGTGGAGGAGTTTTCAAATACTCCTCCAATTCAGACTTTGACGGTGTCACCATTGGCGTGATTTGAACAACACCAACATTACCAAGTTGCTGTTTTTGTGATGGTTGATTTAAAAATGCCGCTAAATCTGATGCTGGAATTTTACGACTACTTCCAGTAACTCCTCTCTCACTTACTACTAATCTTAATTCGGTTTGTGTATCGGAAATTGCCTTCATTTGATTTATTTCAACGGTTAAATTCGGTCGGTTGCCTAATATTCCGGCGATACCATTTTTAAGCATATCAGTTTGACTCCTACACAAAACAAACACAATTACATCTAAATATAAATGTATAAACACAAAGTAATACTTTAATTCAGATAATTTTTTCATAAAAACTAGCTTTACAACTCCATCAGAATTGTCCTGTTCTGGGATAATATTATAACCTATGGTTTTGAATCGATAAAAAGGATTCTGTGGTGCATATTCAACAGGCGGCTGTCCAGAATTATAATACCCTTTACCAATACCCCAACTCGCCTGCAACATATTCCATTTCTTTAAAATATCGTCCCTTTCATCATTGAAAACATTTATCGCATATACGGACGCGACAATCTGTTGATTTTTCGAAATTGCTGGCGGTGCACCTAAAACAATAAACTTGCAAAACTTCCCTAGAAAAATTTACTCTTTTCTTTTACTTTGAACTGCTGGTTTGGAGCCAAACAAATTCGGAGCTGTTGTTGTACTACCAAACCCACCAAATCCCGTACCACCTCCGAAACCCCCGAAACCTGTAGAAGCCGTTGTCGTTGCTGGTGCCCCAAAGCCACCACCACCAAACAATGAAGGAGTGCTTGTAGCTGTAGTGCCACCAAACAAAGTTCCAAAACCACTACTTCCCGTTGTTCCTCCAGACCCAAACAAAGACGGCGCCGAAGACATTGTTGTTGTTGTACCGAACGACGAACCAAACAACGAAGGAGTTGCAGTATTTGTTCCAAATAAACTTGGAGCACCAGCAGTTGGAGCCACTGCAGTACCACCAAATAAACTTGGTGCTTGTGTTGTTACAGAACCACCAAATAAATTCGAACCAGCAGCTGGAGTTGTTCCTGTTTGTGTACCGAAAAAACTCGGTTTCGTTGTGGCCGCACCGAAGAGACTTGAAGAGGCTGGTGTACCGAAAGTGCTACCGAATGCTGGCGCCGCAGTGGTGGCTGTTTGACCGAATGTGGAGCCAAATGTGGGGGCTGAAGTGGCAGCGACTGTACCAAATGATGTGCCGAATGTGGGGGCCGCACTTGATGCTGGAGTACCGAATGTACTGCCAAATGTGGGCGCTGTAGAAGTGGTGCCAAATGTTGAACCAAAACCTCCAAAAGCCGGAGCTGAGGTGGTTGGCGCTGCGGCCCCAAAGGCAGTGCCAAATCCGGTAGCTGAAAATAAAAACATTGGCCGGATAGAGTATTTATCATGAAAAAACTGTTCCCCATGGAATCATGTGGTTGTGTTAAAGAAGACGTAATTGTGGTTTGGAAATGATTTACTGTCGCAAATTGTGAATATGGGAAATGTGTTCTAATGGATTAAAATAAATTTGTTGAGACATGTGGGAATTTCTTTTTGCATATTGTAAATAATGATGATTCAAACAATTCACGTGCAAGTTGGAGACAAAGGAAAACCAATTAATTGTGTTTGCAATTAAATTTTATGGACGTATTTCTAAAATTCAAATGAAGAGGGATTTTATACAAGAAAATAAATTAACACCAATTACGTTTCCCTTGTTGTTGCTGTTTAAAATTCTATCAGCATTTTTAAGAGTAGTAACAAAAAAAGCCCAATGCCACCCACAACAAAAACAGATATGTCTATGAAATTTCTTCGTAAATATTTACGAAATATGTATATGTTATTTATTTTCACACCAACTTCTTATCGTCATTAAATCCATTTCATTATCAATTTCCTCAATTGTTAGAATTTCTTGAATGAACTGTCTGGTGCAGCGTACTTTCTGATAACGCAATTTGGCGCATATTCAAAAGAAAATAATTGATAAGGCAAATATTTGGGAATTTGAATATATCCCCTTCCAGAAAAATTTATATAAATATACAAACTAGTTAAAAGATTCTTATAGATTGGTATTAAGTCTTCACAGTTGTACTACAAATCTAATCAAAGAAAAATGCCTGGTTTACAACAATATGTAAGTCGATTCAACTTAATTCATATTCAAATTTCCATAAATATTTAATTCAAATTTGTTACAGAATCCTTTCAAGTTTAATTGGCATAAAAAGATTAAATTCATTCCAAGCCCCCCCGAATATGATGATTATCCAACTGAAGAAGATGAAATAGTGCATAAAATAAAGGTACTTATTGAAAATATTGGTAATAATGAAACGGAAAGTAACCTTGGAATTACCGCATCCCCGGAGATTCCATTTACGTCTCATTCAACTATAAGTACAAGTTCAAGTATTGCTTCGGAAAGTTCTACAATGTTCGTGGATTTGGTGACAGATTCGACTGGTTCGATTGAATCAGTTACCACTCCTATCATCGATTTGATTCAAAATGTAACTGCAAATAGTGCCAGTACATTTGATTTGAATAGCAGTAATAACAGTTCAGTGATTACAACTACTTTAAATGCTCTGGAAGTACAAAATGGTACGTTTTTTCAAGAAACTACAAGTTTTAATATAGTAGATGTACAGAACAGTTCGATTATTGAGAATACGACTCCAGATTTACTTGAAGTTAGTTCGAATCAAGCTTCTTTCGAAACTGTTACTGAGACAATTCAATCTGCTTTTACATCTATTCAAGAAACCACGAGGAAATTAATCAGTTCGACAACTGAGTCAGACATTTATGGACATCATAAGCATCATGTGTACGAACATGAGGAAATTGATTCTTCGCCAGTGTTACTGTTAATTATCTTGGGAGTTATTTTGGCCATACTAATCATTGTTATTGTTATCCTAATAGTAGTATACAAAAGATATAAGAAACATAATGGAATTGGTTCAAGATCTGGTGAATATTATGTTACACATGTAAATTCGCCGAGTTCATGTAGTGATGCTCCACCACCGTGTTATAAGGCCCCATCAGCACCTTTTGTGGAGGTAGATATTTACCAAGAAAAATTATAATTTATTTATACCAGATTAATGTTATTTATTTATGATTATACTATATTGTATTCTTATTGTGATTATCTATTTGTTTATTATTAATAAAGTATATTTATTTCTGCAAGTTTAAATTTGTTAATTTCTAACCTACAAATACTTACGTTTGTTTGTTGTTTGTCCAAAACTTGTGTTCCCAAAAGAAAATGCCATTTTATTCAATTACAAACTAACAAATTAACAATAAATTACACAATTACTGCTTAAATGTACTGAATAATAAAGAGATTTTTATATTTTCTTTACGTTATTTTAACCTGTACCGGAATTTTGACATGTCAGACCGGCAACTTAACAACCAAAAAACGCCAAACTGCAGTAGACAGAGAAAGATTTCTGTAAAATTTCCATGTACAAGAGAGATATGTTGGTTATGTGCAGTATTTTTTTTATTTTTACCATTTTTTAAAGACTCCGTGACGTTTGACATTTATTGATGGTAGTGTTTTTAGGAAGTATTTGGAAATTTTCATAAACCCTTATTCCAAGCAATTATATTTTGATTCCACATTACAAAACAGTAGCCACAATTCAGTTCCATTTATCTAGTGTATCATCAAATTTATTTCAAACATCATAGAGGAACCGCTGGAAGAAGAACAACAAATACTGAAATGGCTGAGAGTAATGGTGAAATGAGTGAAGATGATATAATTATTAATGATCAGGATGGTCTTCCAAATGTACATCCAAATCTGTTCACTGAAGCCCAAGTAGAGAACACCGACTTTAACGGCGACGATGAGGACTTGGAAGGTTTACCCACATCACTTATAGTAACAAACATTCACGACTGCGTTTTCACTTCTTCAGGTAAACCCTGTCCAATACAAATCAAAAGACCGTTAACTCATTGCCTTCCTTACAGAGAAGAAACGTGAACTAGAAGAGTTATTCCGTATTTACGATCCCAATGTAACGTTCCAATGGCTAAGGAGTTTTCGACGTTTACGTGTAAATTTCGAGACCGCTTTTGCTGCAGCTAGTGCCCGTGTCCAATTACATCAATATGAAATAAACGAGTCACTAATAACGTGCTATTTCGCTCAACCAGTGACACCAGTAAAGAATAGCAGTCTTCAGCCTCCGGCCCCATTCAAACAATTCCTTATTTCACCTCCTGCTTCACCGCCCTTGGATTGGGAACCGCGACCCGAGGGTGAGCCTATCATTAACCACGATCTATTAGCTGCTTTAGCAAATCTAACACCCGGTTCGTCACATGAATTACATCCGCCCTCGCCTGGACAACCAAGCATTGTGGTACACACAGCATTAGGCGCCGCAACTAACATTAATAACAATAGTAATACAAATACTGGTACCAAACCAAGAATTGCCCAAACTGCATGTCCAGAGCGGAGTTAATTCGTTTGTGAAATTCACGTCAAATGCCATATAAAAATTTTTATTTCATATTGAATGAAAGATTCCTTGATCAGCTTTACGTCGGTGTAAATAGTCGTTACTTAGTTCTTGTGGCTTCACTTTATATATTTTTATACATATAACAAAAAAAAGTGCAAATTCTTTGCTCTCCTCTAGTTAAGGCAATAACTGACTATTGGAAACTGTTTCTCTACCCTGATTTACTCGTTTCATGCTATTAGAGGCCACAAGAATCGTATGTTGTGATAATTAAATGACAATTTACAGAAGGAAAAATATTGTATATTTTAAGAATTTATTTTCATATAGATTACAAAAATGTTTGTTGGTTTATTCTGTGACTAAAGATTAAAAGAAAAAAAAATTAAATCAAAGGCCTATTTTACAGTTACAGGAAATTCTAACAAATAGTTCGTTGATACCAAAAACCCACGTTCTGCTTTATACATATAAATTTTATTCTATATGTCTTCTATGAAAGTTGTTGATTTGTACTTGATTTAATACTGAATGAATGGAATTTGTGACTGTTTTTAGAATAATTCTCTTCGTCACATATCAGGAATATTGTTGTTTTATTCATACATATAAACAGGGGGTGTTGTACAAAATAGGACGAAAGATTTCGTCTACAATATTTAGATTTTGTTACTCAGTGGCCAGTATGTGGTACTCGTTTTAAGATTCCTTCGTATTTATTTTGTGATTTGTGTTAATTGTAATTTAAGATAAACATTCTATTCTAATATCACAAATATTCGATGTTCATTCATTTGAAAATAATTAAAGAACACTTTGAATGTTCCCATATTCCATGCAAAATTTCAGGTGTTTTAAAGGATCTTATGTAAATGTTGTACATGTACAAGTCCACCTCAATATATATCGTAATAATGAAAAATTCCTTTAACTAATAAAATTTACAAAAAATAATGTTAATTGTTGCATGCAATATGTGATTTATTTGACCTGAAATTTTGTCTATAAAACAATTTTTATATATGTAGTACAATTTTATTTCATTTGTAATGATTGCATATTTCCTTTTTTATGGAAAAAAATAACTATTTTGTGACCGACATCCTAATTAACAATAAATTTCATTATTTTTTAATAGGTTGATGTTGAATAGAAAAAAAAAATGAGGAAACAACGAATTTTGCTTTTCGGTTCTAGTCTTTTTATTTGTGATTTATTTGTTTAGGGTATGAACAAGTGTTTCTAATTTAAATTTATGTAAATAATTGGCTATTATACGTGTGAATATACAGTGTGATTTGGTATATTAGTAACATTGAAAGGATTACTATAATTCGTTGCTTTTGCTGTTTATTTTATTTGAATGGGATGTATGTTTTTGTTTCTATTTTATTTATTCAGAATTTCAAATGAATACAACAATAAACAAGAAATTTATTTATGTTAATTTCATTGTTAAAGTACAAACAGCAAAAAATCTGCTAATGAACAAGATGTTTATTAATAATGTAGTTACAAAAATAGTTCAATATATTTATTTCAGGCTTAAAATAGACTTTATCATTTTAAGTTTTTCGTATCTGTAATTTTCCTATTTTTCAAGAATAAAGTGTTTATAATAATTTTGTTACATAACCGGTAAATGTAAATAAAGTTAATCGTTACAGCAACATTGAAATTATTGTTTTGTTGTACCAGTTTTATGTCTTTTGAATATATCTTCTTTCTTAAACTATTTATTGATATGTATGGAATATTTGTACTTTTATTTATTGAAAAATTCAATAACTGTACAAACACAAAGATTCGTATCAAAACGTATATAGTAAATATTCAACAAAATAATATTTGTTTGTATCAAATTGTTATCACATGTTTTCCTAAAACGAAATCACTTTAGTGGTTCCAATTGTTCTCCTTTCGGTTTTTCGGTGACAATTTGATCGTCATCGTGACGTTTCTTTGAGCACAAAGCCGAGAAACACGTGTCACCGACACCAAACCGTTCACCATCTTCAATACTTTGTGGCATCGGTTTGTTTAATGTTTCTGGTAAATATAACGTTAAATAACCGGAGACTATAGCGATCACAGCAAATATAACGGACGGTAATTTCGGATCGAACGAGTCAAGTAGTGTAATTAATGGTGTTAAGGCTCCTGATGCTCTGGCACACATCGCCCCAATGCCCATTGCAGAATTTCTTATAACAGTTGGAAACAATTCAGCGGAATAGTTGTAAATAATTGCAAACGAACTGGAAATGAGGAATTTCCCAACAACAACAACACCGATGGAGGCTGCACTACCAGTCGTTAAATTAGCTGCTATAATGCAGCATATCCCACCGACAATCATATTAAAAGCGACCAAAGGCCGTCTACCAAGACGGTCCATTAAATAGACAGTGATTGCATAACTTGGGATCTCAACAACGGACATAACGAAAAGGATTACGTAAGGGTTGCCCTTTAAACTGCCAGTATTTAACGACAAACCGTAATAAGCGAGCGAATTTGCGAACCAACAAAGACACACGTTCAATGTCTTCTTTCTCAGGTTGGGTGTTTTGAATAAATCCATTGCTCCAGCATCACTTTCGCCCTCTTTCCGCTCTTGAGCTTTGCCAGTCGAGACCAATTGTGCTTCGTCGAGTGTAATTGGACTGCCGTTCATTTTCAATGCTTTCTTAACGATATCCACAGATTCTTTAACACGTCCTTGCGACCATAACCATCTAGCCGATTCGTCCATTAGCCAGAAATGACCTAAGAGGACCAAAGCGTGCAGACCGTAGACGATTTGGAGCGTTTGTCGGTCTTTTATGACCGCACCCCAGGCGGCCACCAACATTATACCGAAAGCGAATGCAGCCTGGAATGAGATTCCACATATGGACCGTTTACTGGGACCAACTAGTTCCATGGTAAGTACAAATCCAGGTATATAGCTTCCAGCCGAACCGAAGATGCCATAAAGATAACGAAGAATTAAAAATGAGTAATATTCGGGTGTAAATGCAACAGCAACACCTAATACCAATTGTAGAACGCCTGACCAACAAAAGACCGGTTTGCGGCCTATTTTGTCCGCCAAATTGCCTAATGTTATGGCACCGGTGAATACGCCAAACATATAAGCCGATTGGGCCACAGCGCCCATCCATCTTTTATCGCACACGAAATTCCATTCTATTGCCCTGGAGGACTTGTAGTAGAGGTCATCGTACAGCCATTCATTGCATTTGTACGTTTCGTTTGTTGTTGTATTGAATAATAGGCAATTGTGGTATTGGCCAGTTGGTTTGCGTGGTATAAAGAGATCAAGATTATCCAGTTGACTGAAATTGGTGGTATTGGTGACGTCGATGCCGGGTATTTTGCATCTGGAAATGAATAGGGGAAATGTTATTTGATAAAAATGAATATTTTGTTTATTTTGAAAAGTACCTGTGGTCGGGCACAGCAGCTACTGTCACTAATGAGAGCATATTTAGGCCTGCGGTTATTGCGGAAAGGATGTGAAGTGTGAATTGCCATGCTTGGTATTTTCCAAAATCGCCTGGAATTCATTTCAGTTTCATCACATTGATTGAAAACGCTGTTTTGTAAATATTCATCTTTTTATGAATAATTTTCATGTTTATACAATTTGAAATATTCTCGTCTGTTTTCTAATTTTGAATCTGGAGAAAGATTTGTTGTTTTTTTAAAAGATTTATTAGTATTGCGCTAATTGATAAACAGTACTGTGGCTAATTTTTATATCTTTATTCTATTTTCATTTTATTGGTGTGTTATTTGAACTGTTTTATTACTTAGCATCGTTATTGCTCAATTTCTTTTCAATTAGACTGTGTTTAATAATTTTTTCATAAATTCTTCTTGTTACTACGGTAAATCGCAAATGGAAGTGCTATACTTTTATATAAAAATTCAAGTGTTTATCTTAAATTAATTATCAATTTTTCATACATGAAAGGACAATCTCCATCGAAATGATCAAAAACTGTTTGGTAAATTTGTATCAAGGTTTTTGAATTGTACTTATTATCGTTGCACAATTATAAGATTATTATAATAAGTGTGTTAATTCATGTACTCTGAAATTAGTTTATCAGTTAAATAGATATTTATTTGTGTACATTCAATAATATAGACAATATTATGTTATCTTCAAAAACTGGACTACATATTTTAATCTCAAGTGATCCGTTTTATTTGATTGAAATTTATAAAATACAGATTTTAAAAAAATTCTTATTACAACTTATGTAATATAATACTTTTCTGGGTGGGTATAAATAAGAATGAATATTTCCAAATACACAAATATCCATTTAAATTAGCTTTTTTTATGGTATTTACCTTTAATAATTGCGTTCCAGTTAAATTATAATAACTCTTTACGCAAGAAAACGTGCTGAAGCAGGAATTTAAGAAAGAAAAAACAATTTTAATTTAATATTTTATATAAATTTTCCTATGAAACAAAATATTTATATACACTTTTATGCATATTGTTAATAAATTGTTCGATGTCAGCGGGTACCTATTTATTGTGTACCATTTTAAATCAAAAGTCAACATTTAGGTAAATTTAGCATGATTTTTTTCAAAATGACAATGGAATACGTGTTTGTTGTCCTTCTAGTTTAACGTCTCTTTCATTGTTAATACTTATACTTGCAAATATACTTGAATACATTCCATAATTACATAAGACATTTTTATAGTTGTTGTTTCTATTTGAATTAAATTCCTTTTTTTTAAATACTCTTTACCCTAGAAGAATTATTACGTTATATTCAAATATTTTCCGCTAATGCTTTCATTTTTGTAATACCACCAACCAAAAAGTTCAAAACGCTCATTTTAATATGCAAATTTAATTAATTCTCCTATTGTTCAACCAATAATCAGTACTGTTATTTTTACCTTTATTCATAATGCAAATTAACGTGTCAGTTAATCTATAGAGAACACATCGATTTGCATTGGAAATAGAAACGTATATAATAACTATCAGAAAATATAACAAACCGATAGTGTTACAATTTGTTAGTCTACCACTATCTAAAAGGCGTTTATTTAGTACAATCGCATTATTGATAACATTGTATTGGAAGCGCACATGAATCGAGTTCATGATCTTTTAGCTAAAAAAAACTAATCCAGTTACCTAAATAGCCCATCATACTATCTAAATCGTGTCCAGCTTCCATCTTTCTTTTAGTCCTTATAGAATTTTCCAAAAAAATTCAAAATCTATCTCCCGGCTTTAGCACCAAACAAATTCACATCAACGTTTCACTATAAATATAACTATACTGTGTGTAAAACTTTTTTGTTTTCATAATTTATGTGGAAAGGTTTTTGTTTCAGCGACTGCGCTTGTTATAACTGTGAAGATTATGGTAAAATTTACCATGACATGTTCTCCCATGCTGGCCTTTTCTTATGGTTTACCATTCTGATAAGACTTTCTGATAATAGAAAATTTGCTTAACGATCAAACATTGATTCAGTTTTCAATACAGTGCCATTTCAGATTACACGTGGCTGATTGCGATAGAATTTTTCAAATTAATTTTTGCGTTGGTGAATCAAACAAGTTTTTAAACTTTTAAAAACGTGTATTGCCATCTTTTCGAACGGATACAAAACCAAGGACGATATTTAAACTTATCCTAATCGTGTAGACTCTATATAGATGTCTCTACAATGAGAATTTAAATTCTATTTATACTTGAATACTTGAAATTGACTGTAGAGCATAATTAATTCGTTTTGAACATTTCACCGAACATGTTTGCACCACTTTGATTTATCTCTTCGTAACCGAAACCCGATAAAGTATTCTTCGTTCGCTCATACCATGCATGTAGATTGGAATATTTGTTCAAATCGAACAATCGACTCGCCTAAAAACCGTTTATCATTCAACAAAATTAAAAATCGCTCAAATACAACACATACTTCAATAGTTGAAACAGTTGCTATCATTGCAAAGTCTGCAACTGTTAAATTTTTACCAGCGCAAAATGCTTGGTTTGAGACGAATCCATCGAGTATCGCAAGTGCTTCTTCAACTTTCTTTTTCTTCTCCGCATCTGGTTCTTGCTTCATAAAACCAATGGGTACCTAAAAGTGATGTTTCAATGAAGATTTAATTGCAATTACAATTGGAGCCCTGTTCACCGCATACTCCATGAAACGTGGAAATAAATAGGATCCATTAAAGCATATTTTCTGCGTTACAATCGCACCCTCCTTCTGGTTCCTTGGGAATAGACTATCGTCCTTTGCATACTGTTCTACAAGGTACTTCAAAATAGCATGACTAGAACAAACATTACTCATTTATGCGTTATTATGTGTAGGTAAGGTAACGATGTTACCTTTCATATAAGATAAATCCCGAATCGTCAATTACTGGAATGGTATGCAAAGGATTCATCTAAGGAAGTAATTAAATAAATTAAAAAACCATACAACGAATCAAAAGCAGTAAATTTATCTTACTCTTAAAAATTCCGGCTTCATTTGCTCTCCAGCTACAACATTAACAGTTTTTATGTTGTATCTCAAGCCGAGTGTTTTCAATAGCAACAAAACTGCCCTTGAGGGTGCACTTGCAGGAAAAGAGTAAATGTCAATAACACGATTCGTCATTGCCGGGTCAAATATCCTAGAAAATCCGAGAGACCGATTATAAAGAGACAATGTTGTTTGTGATGCAAATTCTATTTACTTGTTGTTTAAAGGGACAACACCCTCCGATTCCATACAATTACCCAGTTTGAATGTTTTATACGTTGTAAACACGTTTCCACTTGCACTTTTCCAGCAAGTGCAATAAAAACTGAAGCAAACTGATAGCAATCTAGAGATTCATCGAATTATTGTCATAGTAACGTTAGTATCAAAACAGAAGCCGATGGTTCAGTATTGACTTGCTTTATTATTAATTGGATTATGAATATTTCACAAGTGGTGGATTTGCGGAATTTAATTCTAAACTCATGTACCTACAGCTCGTACATATAGTTTTATTTGTAAAATATAGTTGATATCGAGGACAACGTTCAATTATCTGTTTGTATATGTAGAATATTGAGTGGAAACACGTGTAGGACAATATGAAAAGGACACGCTATAAGAGATGATTTAAAGATGTGTTAATTTTTAATAAATTAAGCACGTGGCAATTTACCTGCGCACTTATCAACACAGAAACGCTCTTTCACATAAATTCACAATACCTAATAGAGTACTTTAGAGTTTTGTGTTGCCCTTTTTCAAAATGAAAATGCTCAATGAAAAAATTCAGCTCTCTCATTTCCACTGACTTACACAATTTAATCATGTGCCAATAAACAAACCATTTATATTGTATTTGACAGATTTGAAATTTTAATCGAGAGGCGCGCTTTTGTTTGTATTTCGACGTCCCAATTCGAATAGAAAGGCAAAACAGTAGGTAGGTACACACAATTGCGGCAAAGTACTTTGTGGAAAACGAACGAAAAACCAATTTAAGTATGAATGTGCACATTAAGGACTTTGGAGATTCACTTGACTACCTATGTGGGTGTTGTTTTTTATAAGTCAAATCTGTATTCGTACTATCAGTCGACTGTTACATGCAATCCGCCCGACAGTAGCACCTCTTATATTTTTTGCAAAATTGAGTGTATATCCGCTTCAAGTATGTATACATGTGTATAAAATGGGTCATTTTGAAATTATACATTTTGTGTACGTGTTTTGGGATTAAAATGGCAATTTATACAACACCATAGGGTAGAGTGGAATTAATGCTTTCTCTTTATACATTCCACTTTAATTTCGAAAATATTCTTTTTGAATTATTTACATTAATTAGTGTGTATTTAGTTTGTAAATTCATCAACAAAATGAATCTATTCATGTATAACACTCACAATTAGGATGGGATGATAAAGGAAATGCTCGACAAAATGTTTTTCTTCTGATTTCCATGTTTTTTTTTATAGATTTAGGAAATATCCGTAAAATATTTATTTACTTGTTGAAGTTTATTAACAATGTAAAATTTTAATAGGAAAACTGTATGATGTTAACAATATTTATTCCACACTAACGAGAGAACATCCGATTTAATTAATTAATTCATTCCGTGTTACGAGATAAACACATTTTATCAAACTATTATTTAGTGAATTCACACTTCGATGATGAGTAGGGAATAAAAAGCATAGCAAACAGTTCGGAAACTTAATTGCCAATCACTTATTATAATAATATCAAAGCAATTTAATCCAGATTATGCATTAATTAAAAGGGGTGTCAAATAAATCAATCTCCTTACGTCCATCTATCTCGTGTCCCTATAATTCAGTTCCCTATACATATATGGTATTATAAACGTCCGGTAGTACCAGTGTGCAAAGCCACTAGTCAAATACCCAATTAAAACTTGTTCCAAAATAATCAAATCCGTCCAACACACCACAGCCAGGGCTACTACTGCAAGGCTAGTTAGTCGAAGAAAATTTCATCCTGTTCTCTATAAGCCATTAAACAGACCAGCCACTTGTAAATTTAAGTGTATTTATAATATAAAGCACAACATCGTATATAAACTAATTATGTAAAGGGTTGTTGGAAGTTGCTCTCCAGCATTGTCTAGCCAGAGAAGTAAACTTGCAACACATAACATTCATTAAATTAACGTCACCTGTATGCTAATTGTGTCCTTCGTCCTTAGATGTTTGTTAGAGCAGGTAGGTAAGTTAGAGGCTTGCATATGTGGTTTTAGTGCAATTATCTATTCACTGAGGTG
The DNA here is from genome assembly GCA_963930825.1 of Silvanus unidentatus. Taxonomy (NCBI): domain Eukaryota; kingdom Metazoa; phylum Arthropoda; class Insecta; order Coleoptera; family Silvanidae; genus Silvanus; species Silvanus unidentatus. The sequence continues at coordinate 3,808,943 of OZ005757.1, read as the reverse complement.
GAAATTTATACACCGTTAAACAATTTTTAATTAAAATTTCATCAGGATCACGTTGGGAAACAATTAAGACATAGTGTTGATACAATTTTTTTCTAATAGCACATTTTTAATGAAACTGATGCTTTTATCAAATATATCGCATATGTATAAGAGAAAAAGGAAAACAAGAACGATGTGAAGCGAAATGCATTAGCGCGAATGACAAATTTATGTTACAACTTTATGGATTTATTCGGAAAGTGTTGCCAATATCAGAGTTTTAATAAAATAATCGAGGGAATTTGCATGTTTCTAGTGTTGTAACATATTATTTCCTCCCTTATCCTTATCTCTTTTTAAATGCAATCGAATTGCAGGGTAAATTTCAAGGAAAAATTGCTCTTGATAATGTTTTACTAGCACGTACACCATTAAATAGTTCTCTCTTGATAAGAATTGAGGGGCCAGTTGTAACGGAAATGCATTTTCTATATGCCACAATTTTCTTAGGTATGAGAGAGAAACGTATGTGATCCATCCAACACTAGAAGGAATAGCGTGTCTGCATTTTTCCAACAGAGATAATTTTAATAGAAGTTTTTGAAAAATTGATTTTCGATTCCATGGCCAAAAGGGTTTTACTCACCTATATATACCTGGATATCGAAAAGAAATTTATTGCTTTCTTCCTATACCGCCAGCAAAATTAAAAACAAACAAAATACGTGCCTTTTTTCACTATGTTTGTTGCGCACTTGACGAATTCCAATTACAAATTTTTCCAACAGACAAACAGATAAAATATTTCTTAGAAGGGATCACAGCATCGTAATAATTTTACAAGTGCAGGTAAGTATGGACAGGAAATGTAAAGATAACAGGCTTATACACTTGTCTGCGTAGGTGGGGGTGGATCGGCAATTTCGCACCCCCTATAAGTATTGACAGGGCTGTAAAGTGGAGCTCATTGCAGTTGTAGAATTCACGATGGCTCAAATTCAAGTGCTAACAGTTTGTTTGTCATTAATTATTGTGGGAGCCATTGGTAATCCAACAACAATTGCACCTCAGCCAGTTTACAATAAACCAACAGAGTCAACACCAACGTATGTGCCCCATGCCACCTATCCGTATGCAGACACGTTCGGGGGTAGTTCAGCCCTCACGTCATACGGTGCCTATTTGTATCCCACTGGGACATTGCAAGAATATGCCGGCAAGGACGATTCGTCGTCCTACATGTCCGCATTGTTGCCGGCAGCTCAGGTGAGTGCATTTGCAATTTAATTGGACGAGCCAAGTTTAATTGGATTGTTAACAGAGTTGCTCGAATTAGACCATCACATGATGGTCTGTTGCATTATTAATTACATGTCAAAGTTCAATTGGTGGTTATTTTTCTTTTTGTGTCTGTTCCAGAATGCTTTGGTCTTTGCATTGAGACTGTTCGCCAAAGTGGGCTTATTCCTAATGGGCGGGGTGGCTTTGTTGATCGTTGGGGGTATTTTTACAACGGCCGTTTGCTCATTATCGCCACTTTGTACAATCAATTTTCATGGTTTGGGGACTCTAGATAAGGACACGATGCGGTCCATGATGACACCGGATCGCATTTCTGCGGCGGCCGCTTTAGTACAAGATGCAATTGGGAAATATAATCGCTTGCAAAGGGCTGTTTCCAATTAATTATTCATTTTCTTTTACTTATTTGTATATGTATATAATATAAGGATACTAATGGAGAGATGTAAGACTGATTTGTAAATAAAGTGATCTTTTTATAAGGGTATAACATGTGTTTTTGGTAATATGTAACCTCTTTTATCCCTGAAAGGAGTGTGTTCACAATTTCGCATAGTAAAATTGGCTTTTTGCGGTTGTGATGTTATATAGTTTATACTAAACTGAGCGCACCTGCTAATTGACGTCCGGACTGTCCCCGGGGGCACATTACACTCAAATAGATCATCCTGCCCATTATAGGGAGGGACCCAGGACAGTTTGTGTTTGTCTCATTCATTCATCCCCTTTTAGCCACTCGGTGTGTTTATATCGTAAACTTTGCTGAACTTGTTTCTTGTAACAGTTTCGTTTTTGCTTGTGATGGAACGCTATACAATAAAAATTTACATAAATAGAAGACTTTGAACGGATTTTCGATTGCATGTTACTTGCAAAGTCGAAAGTAATAGCTATTTTATAAGAAATAGATCACACAAGGAAAAGGAAGAAAGAGAGGGAGAAACTCTCGCAACGAAATCCAATTTCTTGTTATCCGTGTGCTTTTTAAAATGTTTAAACATGAATATTTACTTAACTGATTTATTATCGTCTGCATTCCGTGTGCGGGATGGAAAAAGGATCTTTTACGACCTTATACTTCGATGGCAAATTTTCTCCTTAAGATACTTAACTTTTATTGTATTATAACAGGTAAAAAAAGATTATTCCTTTATTCCGTTCAGGTTTAACTTACCTACTGTGCGAAGATTTGCATTTTATAATGTCGAGGAGGTAATACTTACTTATCTTTGTGCGGATTGCACCTTCACAAAACCATTTTCCCCAATTCTTCGGCTGAAAATTACTTGAAAGGGTCCTTTCCTCGTAAATCCACCGACTGTCTTTCTATTTCCAACACACAGTAATCTATCTTTCCACGAACTTTGCATTTATAATCCCCTAAAGTAGTGCCATTTTAAATAGTTTCACTCAGGGGGTGGGCGTCTTGGAAATGGCACGTACTTACATAATTATTTTGTGGCAATACTTGCCACAAAATATTCCCGATAGTAAATACACACATACATCTTCTGATTAATTACTGTTGTAGTCCTAAAAAGAAATGTTTCATCACCAGATGTTTTTTGGATTAAAGTTACGAGTCATTCTTCAATAAACTCTTTTAGAGCCTTTTAAAAGATATATCAAACGCAGATGTTTCGTGAAATCCGATTTTACAGATTTTTTCTGAAAAATAGAAACCATTTTTGGACAGAAAATATTTTCTTTCTTAAAAGAAAAACAGTTAGCTCTCTGCTTCCATTTCGACCCAAAATAAGACTGTGACATCTCTAAAACAGATTGGCAAAGCTGTAAGTGTTTTTTCTCATACTCATACCTAATTCCATTTTTGACCAACAAGTTGTCGTTCAATACTTATATATGATAATAAAAAACAGAAAACTCAAAAAGCGCAGTTTTTCTTTTTTTTTTGTAATAATATCATTTCCGCAGAGTCAAGTTACGGTTATTTAAGTAACCAATTGACCAACCAACCATTAGGACTCACCCTCCATTTCTTCGTTAATTATTTGCACTCTCTGCTGCGAAGCTGTGTTGGATAATGTAATGCGGTCATCAGTGTGTATGCCTTTTTCCATCCTCTCATTTACGATTCAATCCACATCTACTACATGCTCGGATTTCTTTGAAAAGTGCATAAACAATATTCGCGCTGATCATGGCGGTCGAGGGCTGATGCTGTGTGTTTAGTTATCTTTTTTGCCCCCTTATTACCGTCACGGCCATCGGTTTTAGGGAAGGCTCCAGAATGCCAGACACGTACTATCTGAGTGGTAGTAGCCACATTACGAGTAAACCACCATCAGACAGCTACAACTTATCCCTTGCACAACAAAAAGCACACATGCATTTACAATTTATATTCCCAATTGAATAAAATGTATACAAAATCTCGAGAGTATTTTACATTCCATGTAACGGCGATATAACGAGGCCATACAGCATATTTTTGTAAAATGTTTTCGTTCGGTTTTTCGAGAGGTTCTGGTGTGCTGCTGTTTTCTGGCTCTCTTGTCATGTGAAATGTCAAGCGTTTTTCCCTTATTTGTTGTTCGATGAAATAAAAATGCGACCTCACCGCACGCGGATAGTGTTTTTAGGCTACAATAGTAGGTAATTGTTTTTTGAGGGGTGTATTATTCTAATGAATTGCAGTGGAAAATTAAAATGTTATGTATAATCGCGTTGTTTAATGAATAGAGAGAATTTTGTATAAAATATTCATATGATTTTTTCGACAATTGTTGTGTGTGTGAGCGGGCGATTTTTTAAAATTTATTGCCTGTTGTGCACGCGAAAGACAACAATTCATACGAATTTAAAGGTCCAGCGAAATAAAATTGACACAATGTAATGGTTATAAAGTACATTTGTCCCTGGGGCTTCTGATTTTTATTTTTCAAAAACGTGTCTAAACATATAAAGATAAATTTATAGTTCTAGTGAGGCTAGACCGGGAATAAACACAGCACAAGCTATGAGGGATATATTAAAAGTGCGGAGAGAGACCGATTTTTTATCAAGCGTTCCGCTAATTTAAAATTTATGTAAAATATTCCGTCTAGTATTTTTCAGTGAGAGAAGAAACTTTTATTATTAATTATAAAAATATTTTTCCTTTGTGTTTGGTGGAGAGAAAAGTTCCCGTTGACTACTTGACTTTTTTATTAAGGCTTTAAATTTCAGTGCTACACTTTTTGATTAAAGCCGCAGCAAAGAAAAGGCGAATTAAAAAAATATATAATTACGACCTTAATTATTTCCACTCGAAATGAAGCACTTTATATTCAATAGAAATTATTAACGCGTTATGTGTGCGTGTGTTTACCAACAAGGAAATAGAATTTATAAAACACAAAATTGACTTCATCATCTTGAAAGACTAATACATATTCAATAATGGTCTTAAAGATTTCAATTTAAATCTCAATAAATTAGTAGTAAGTTTATGAATTTGTAATGCAAATAAGGTCAATCCATCCATAAATGTGCGCGTCTTCTCGTCTGCGGTTCAAAAACTACAATTTCCCTTCAATATTTAACACTTGTTTTTCGCTATTTAAGTTTCCCCAACTGAATTTCCATGTAAATTGCCAGGAAAACCACACACCATCCACACATATGTGCGAAAATGCGCGTCTTTCCATTGAATTAAAAACAATTTCCATCCTGCATTATGATGCATTATCACAGAAAAATGCAAGTGGGAAGGCGATTGCGGGGCGTGCGCGTCTATTTTCTAAACCAGAAGGCATCAACCACAAGTTGGCATCGCGACGCCTCCGTCAGTTTGCCGGCGCTGCACGCGAAACACGTTCACTGTGCGATTATTTCCCAGCCGGTGTGCATTTTGGTCACGTTGTTTTAACCCCATTCGAATTTGATTCAGAACAAATTGCGAGGTGTCTGTGCGGGCAAAGAAGAGGAAAAAGAGCGCAAATACCAACTTATTCCAACCTGTAAGTAGACATTGCACATTAGTAAAAAAGTTTGATGGCATTTTTTTATCAGTTGACTTATAAATGAGCTTTAAGAGGAAAAAGCTCCCCTATAAGTTCCGGACGATAAAGATAATTAAGCTCCTTATATATAATGTAGATGATGTATTTTTACGAAATTTACGGCAATTAGATGCATAGTTCGGTTGTCTGAACACAAATTGTCAAATAGATTTTTGTTAGTAGAGTGTGCAAGGAGGACTTTGTGTGGGTTACTGTTAAAAAATGCAAACCCGAAATGAGAGAACGACAAGAGGAACGCGCTGTGCTTCACATATTTATTATCAAGTGAATTATGAATTTTGCTGTTTCCAACAACGAGTGTAAATTACAAGACCAGTATAATACACAATTTTAGCATTTTATGTATAAATTGTATTGTGGCCAAATAGAGTCCCACAAACACAAGCACACGTACAAGCATTCGGATCGCCTCTCTATTTTGTGGATGCTTTACTTTGTTTTGTTCGCTTTCAAGGGGACTTCTTGTTTCAATCAACATATGTATGTGTCAGAAAAGGGTCCTAATTAACAAATTACGAGCCTGTGTTGCAAATATTGCAATTATTTGTTTCATATAGAGGCGATATGAATTCCACAGCAGCAAACATATTAATGTTGTATAGGGAAAAATTTCATCATTTGGGTTATCCTTTTTAATTATCAAACGATACGGTTATAATAAAGTGGGCACGTAAAGTATTTAAACTTTTCACTTGGATTGAAAAGTTTGAAATGAAATGGAAGTTTGGACGCACAAGCTTTCTCCCATACCAAAAAATCCATATAAAATGCCGGGTATTTATTATTTTCGCATTTATTTATACATTGTACAATTAAAGTTGTGGGTCTGTTTTTCTTTTTGTTTTTAAATTGTTCTCTTTGGCAGCGGCCGCTTTAATTATACAACGTTCGTTAAACTGATTGTATAAATACTTAAAAATTCGGATTACTTGTTTTTCAATTAAGGGATTGTTATTACACTCTTAATGAGATCTGATATTTATTAGGAGAGTTTTCTTTCACTGTAAGAGCAGAGTACTTGTAAATTGCATTCTTTCCTACCCGACCTCCTCGTTAACTTCTTCTAATGCTATTTGGCCGATGGTAGAGAGAAGTTTTGCGAATCCATTCCACGTACTTAGCTGTAGATACAATTTCTTGGGATTTTATTCGATTGTGATCGAGAGTCAAAGTTCACGCACATGTTGAAAGCTTCCTAATTTCCACAGAGATAATCTCACCAACCGTGCGCCAATTGCGCCTAGTTTTAATGGCTGTGGGGAAATTTTCTTAATCATTCAAAGGGAAAAATAATCGTCTCTCTCCATCCATCCCAACAAGGAGTATTAGGTAACTTGTTGAGCAGAAAAAAATACCTCACACACCCAAGATTGGATCGTTTTATTTAACGATATTGCATGACATCAAAGTGTAAGGAAAAACATCGTTTTCACCTAAGTAATGTGCGTTTTAAGATGTTTTTTGCCTCAGTATATCTTACCTAAACGGTGAGGTTAAAAAATAAGTTCGTTTACAGAATTTTTTATATCGCCGCTCATTTCCAGATTTCATTTATTAATAATACACAATTTCGAGTTTATTAAAACCGATTCAATATGGATGATGGTTTTTAATTCACTGTATAGGATATAGGAAAATACGCGAACGTAATTTTTCATATGCTTTTATCAAGTATTTATTGGATAATCCAATGAAATTTTCATAAACTAATATTGAAAGAGGAAATAATATAGGAGAGTTTATCTCATGCACAACAAATTCTTTGTACTCGAGCGATGTGTTTTTATTTCCATTTTAAATATTATAACAATGCGTTTTATTTGCTGTATGCATTTCTTTACTTATCCACTAATTGATACAATTTTTCCCTAGAACTTATGTATATTTGCATTATAATTGAGTTGAACGCTCCACTTTGTAATTATAATCGGTCCCTTTATGCTGTGCAAGACATTTAATCATGAAATACGTCCACTTGTGTTAATTACCCCCAAATAAAGGACCAAAAAATGTTCAGTGCTAAGTGACACGTATATATTGTGGGTGTGTGTGAACACTTTTTGTAGAATAATTAAACCACCATCTGTGTATTTTTACCATTTTTAATCCCCTCATCTATACAACAAGAAATTGTTTTCGCGGACGTTGGATTAAAGTTGCTATTAATCTAACGAAAAAATCCTATTAAAATTTATATGCATTTTAGTTGTACGAGTTTAGAAAAACAATTTAATCGTTTCTAAATCCCGTGGTTTGTCCACAATCTTCTCATTTTGGCCACATACAGTTTTTCTATGCCGTTTGTCAAATGGTGCTTCTTTTTTTTACGAACTCTATCTCATGTTGAAATGTGTTCATATATACGAATACTTATATCGGCGAGGAAAAAACTGCACAGCCCATAGATATGAGGGGAAAAGTTGGTGGAAATTTATTAGGATTTTTAAAATGCCAGTGGGGAGTTGTAAAAAAGATGGTGGTGCCCGGATAAATAGATAAATCTATTTAGGTTCGAAAAATTTTTCATTACTAGCGTCTTAAATATAAACGAGCTTAATTTTTCGTCGGAAATGAATTTCATAATACAATTTCGTACATCAAAGGATTAAAGTACTTTGTAACATTAATTGAGCTTTTTTCTCTTCATTTATTCGAAGGGATGAATCTCGTTTTTGTATGTTTATTATAAAATATGTCGCGATTCATAACTCGCGGGGGAATACAAACAGTTTACGAGGGGCTCTTTTTATTGACTTTTATAAATGTAATTTAAATGTCGTTATCGATTTATTAATAAATACATTTATTAGTCTCTCTAAATGCAATTACATTATCAATTTTCTATTGGTTTACTTGAATTTTGTAACACACTAACATTTGGGGCCGTGTCACAACTCATAAACAGTGATTAAAATTGCACAAGACGAAATTGTTTGGTGTTTTGTCACTTTTCGAAGAGAATTTATGGAAAACTATTCTATGGTATTATAGAGAGTGCTTCATAATTACATATGTAAAAGCCATTAGTGGATATTATCGTTGAGTTCACGGTAATTTCGAAGATTACTTACCATTTTCTACCTTTCTATCTGTTTCCGTTCCAGACAATTTTACATGGAGTAAATATATTTGTAAATATCGTATTAGATAAACATGTGTTTTATATTTGTGCTGATATATCTGCTCGTTCCCCTGTAGGTATTCAAGTATGTTGTGCCTAGAAAATAAAGCAAACAAAATTGAAAATATTGAATGTGTCACTTGCATCAGCGGTATGCATATGTATATGTATATGCTTATGTGAACAATGTGAAAAATAAGTGTATTTTCTCAATTTCCTTGTTTAAAATTATAATGTCAGGAAAATAGTCGATGTGAAACTGAAACTAAACCGAAAGAAGCACTTTATTTTCAGACGATTCTTTATAACTGTATCTTTTGTTGTTGTTCTGTCCATTTGGAAAGAATGTCTTATCTGGTGTGTATTTCGCTCTTCCAAAGAGACCTCCTCACACACATCCACATTCATTTTCCACTGTTGTTTTTAATGGTTAACAGGGAGCAAAAGTGTAATTGTGTGTAATTAAATGGAATCACATTTTCTGTTTTACTTTTTTTGCTCTAGTCTTCTGCTTTGCTGCTATGGTGCTTTTATTGTTTTTATGTGTTTTTGGGGAGAAGAGAGGTGAAATCTGGCGAGGTAGAAAGAAAATGCTTGAATTTAGGATTTATATTATCCTATTTCTTGTGCTAGCTGGATTTCGTACTACTGTGTATTGCGTTACATTATTTTCTAATTTATTTTCTGTGTGTAAAACACTCTTAGTATTACGGATGTTATGTGGTCACGGACTTCACTCTTGACAAATCATTCCAAGTTACCTGCCTGAAATGCCACTGTATATGGTAATGTGCAGCCATTTACGTTAATATACAACATCCAATGTCGCGTGAAAATGAATTCCTTCGAATTTTTCCTATACGCAAGGATAGTCAAGTAATTTCCTGGCTTTCAAGATGCATTTTCAAAGACATTTGGCCAAGAATCATTTCCATATGTTGGAATATATAGACATTCCAAAAGAGTCAAAAAGGATGATGGCAAAGTTCATATAGGATTAGGACAAGAAATGCAGCTTGAAGGGAGATGAGAAATGAGGAATTTATTAAAAGAATAATTACAATACTTATCAGAGGAGCGTCTTCCTTTTATGTAAATATTAAACGCATTATTTGGGCGTATTCTAACATTGTGAGCTTTGTTATCTCAGCACACATATAATATGCAAAGGTTAGACGAGCTTTTAGTATTATGTAATGGGGAAGGGATGTGTAAGTAGATGATGCCTTATGGTGCTTTTTAATTGTTGTGTTTGATGAAACATCAAGTGAAAACATTTTCGTGTGAGGATTAAAACTACCGAAAGTAGAACTTTCTAAATTAAATTTCTGTATATTAATTTATTCTGAAATCTTATTATAGAATTATATAGGAATGCGCTTTTTCAAAACTGTCTGCACTTGGGTGTTCAACTATAAATTTTTACATTCAAAGCTTGTGCCTGGGATTCGTATTCTCTTTTCATCTCTTTCCAATTCGTTGTATGACGAGAAACTCATAATATATTACACGAATTTCTACGGATTCTCACGCCATGGTGGCGCACATTCATTTTGATTTATTATATTTATTATGAAGCAGTTTATTATATACAGATTCGGGTCCTATTGTGAGAGGAAGAGAGTCGAGCTTTACTCCGCGAAAAATGAAAAGGCAAAAGCGAAATTAAAAATTTTATTTTATGAAACAAATAAATAACCTCATATTAATTGCTTACGAGAGTTGGAATAAAAAAACGTTAAACTGCCCTCAAATGTGCAATTTGTTATAGACATTAATTATTTAGCGTTTCGCTTTTTCAACGTTCCTATCTTGCTGTTCTTGTTGTTGACCTTCCACCTCCTGCCCGTTCAACCCATCGGGTTCAGTAATTTGACTACCAATAAGCATGTACTCGTACAGATCGACAGCATCGTTGCAATTAACATTGTACCACCAGTCGCAAATCAAATATTTCTGATTGAAAGTGCTCCCAACTGGACACAGGAACGAAGCCTTCGAATAATCCGATTGGCAAATGTGGAACACCTGGATTTATTGTATAAAATGTAATTAGACGCGAGACAAGAGTGGATTGTGTTGAAATTGTTCAATTTACCTGACAGTTAGTGTCCGGATCGGCATAGTAACGCCAATTAACTTTTCCAAAGCAGGAGAATGCCGTCTTGGGTATTTCTGTTAGAGTCGGATAATCCGGATACAGAGGGCCCACATCTACTTCCTGATTATTTTCCACATAGTACTGATTGTCGAAATTTTCACTGTCACTCGATAAAGTCGACTCGCTTTTTACGTATTGGCTTCTTTCATCCGCACTGAATTCGATATTCGACTATATACAGAGTTATTCTGATAGATTTGTACACCAACAGAGTGATGGGTGGGAAATCGCGTTCTTCTGGTAACTTCGCAATTTATATGGACAAATTTCAGGGGTGGAAGGTGGATGTTTGTGTGTGACATATCAGATTTGGGAAGTTTTCCATGCATGTCGCGCTTTTGTATATGTGCGGGTACTTAAAACCGGAACTTTTCCAGTTTATGTGTATGTTTGGTGTAAGTTGTAAGAAAAAAGGTCCAATATTCGAGGTATTCAACAAGTTGAAGTTGTTCAAGTTGTTTTTTTCTCAAAATTTCCAGCTAAGTGGCCGCATCTCGAGGAGAGGTTAAAAAAATTGGTTAAAAAAATCACTACATAGAAAATGATTTGTTTGGAAGTGTGTCCACTTGTGTGTGGCGGAAAAATTAAGAACTTTTCCGCAAGGATGGAAACTGGAGACTAGTTTTTTAAAAGCTTCTTACACCAATCCTTAAATAGTTAATTTTAATCTTGCTAGTAAACAGTTTCTCTAAATAAAACAAAATGTATTTCCGTGAGTTCCCCGGCACTTGGGACAGTTTCAGTTTGGAAAATTGGAAAACACACACAAACGTCCGCGTTTCTACACCATATTAACAATTGGGAAAAACAATTATTAACTTACTTGTATACGTGCCGCTATTAATCGCGTTAAAACAATCAACATGACCAAGCAGCCACTAAACATTTTCGTTCTTTATTTATGGCGTTATTATTGAAATGATTCAAATCTCCTAGTTGAGATATCCTTATATATATGGAAGCGATTGAAAGCCCGCTATTTTCGTAATTCGTGATGCAGTCGCTTGATTTGCATCTATATTCTTAAACCAGCCAGTATCTATTTGCATAGAAGATCAATATTGATGTCAATTCAGTACCATTTAAGCATTAGACTAAACTCGATGGGAGAGCAGCAGCAAACTTTACTTCCTTTTTCGTTCATTTCAACTTTTTCGAAAGTATCGATAAAAAAACCATCATCCTAGACAAAGATGTGCAGTAATAAACATAACGACGCAAAACTTTCCGACGACTTTCTTGTCTGTTATTATCATGATGTCGTGATTGTGTTTGTATATTTTTGCTTGCCATGTAAATTTAAATTTAATTTTCCATTATGCATCACATGCATCGCTGAAGGAATGTTACACAAGTGTATAGATTTCGCAAATAAATTCATGCGATTTATCCATTTTGATGCAAAACCACTAATAAATAACATGCTAACAGAATTAAATGCTGCGGTTATTTATTGTTTTGTGCCAACAAAAAGTCATTACAATAATCTAATTTAGTTTGGGTATTTATTGGTATTTCCTTGTTTATCAGTTATGCTGTGGCTGGTGCTTTAGAATTTATGAAAAAAAACCTGCTTCTCTATGCGAAAAATTTCGGTGTGTGTTCGTTTAATTAGAAAAATCCTGAATGTTCACTTTTGCATGTTGTACCTATATGCGCTCTTCCGGGTGAGCTTTTGTAATTTTGCTATTTTTTTAATGTTTGAATTTGTTGATTTCACGCGTAATGGAGCGTAGCACTTGTGTGTATGTATATAAACTGATAGTGATGATTTTTTCATGGCGCATTCGCCAATTTTTTGTAAGGACAATTCAATAATTGGCATATTCGCCAGGACAAGTGTTATGAAAACGCATCACTTTTGACATGTTCAAGGAAAATCATTATGTTCTCTGTGTGGGTGTTAGTAGGGAAACTAATTAGTTTCTAAACTCCAACATACACAAAATGCCTTTAATAATGTGGCAGTGACTAAATACTAGGACTTTATATTTGATATTTAGTGATAAAAGCGCGCGAATATATGAGGGATAGGACTGTCACAAATAATTTCAATACGACACACAAAGAGAGCACTCTGTGAAATTTGATATCATATTGTCTAGAGGTGTAAATCTTGGTAAGGTAAGGAAATCGTACGCATACCCAACCCACACTCCTGATACTCGCATACAGAGTGGAAGATTTTCGCCCAGAAAATTGCTTTGCGAAACTTGGTCTCTTCTACAAACTATACACTATTTGTAACTTGTAATAAATGTAATGAGTGGATGTTTGTGTATAAAGTTCTCATTCTCTGCTGGTTAGGTAAAATTTATTAGCTGCTTAATACTTGTAGGAATTCGGGATTTTTCACGTAAATTTTGAGCATAGTTTGAACTGTGATTTCTCGTCTTCTGTAATATTTTCAGGCAACGTTATTAAATTAATTACTGTTATCAATCATTAAGTGCTGAAACGTGCTTGAATTACCGCCCGACTGTCCACCATACATGTGGAAATGGTAATTATTTTAACGAGATTCCCTTTTCTTGAGAACCTGGCATTTCATCATGATTATTTCAAGCAATAAAAAGACAGCCTTGTCTTTTACCATTCGCCTTGTAAATAATTTTAAATCGCGCTTCCATGCCACATAGACTTTATTTTATTAACACGTTTCAAAGACATTTACAATTTGTACAATTACAATGTTAATGTTTCAACGGAAACTGCGGTGAATTATACACCCGTACTGTATAATACATACATCTACTATGCTTTTTTTATTATGTATTCCGTAAACTTTTTATTAGGACCCATTTGTGACGACGTTGCCATCAAAGCGGTGAATTACGACACAACCAAATGAAATTACTCTATACCTACACGTTACACTGTGACTTCATTTCTAATGTGACATAATTACTTTTAGCATACACATATATGAGTCCTTTATGCATTTCTCTGTGCCATGAAGTTGAAAATGTTTGAATGTTCCATCGCCATCACAACACACTTTTGATATACAGAAAATCGATGCAATGTAATTAATTATACATGATTTGACAATAATATTAGTAGTTAGTTGGGGAGTATTTAAGGTTTTAGCACTGGTTTTAGTCTAACTAAATTTTGGAATGCTCAAGGTTCTTATGAAGGGATGACAGTATTTGGATGGAAAGCAAATTAATTACTCGACGATGCAAAATTATCCTACTTAAAGCCAAAAGTTTCTTAGTTTCAATTCCCGTTCTCTGTGCTGGCCCCGTTTTTTATTCCTGTTCAACTTTTCCTGTGCGCCACAGTTTTTCTTATTTGTTGTTTAATTACTCGTTAAATAATGAATTAATTTGATTAAAATTGTTCATTATAAATTTACATTTTATCTAAATGTTCAATTAATCGAATTTGCTGTGCTGGGGCTTTTTCTTCACTTTCTCTTCTTTCTTGAAGGAAATAAGGGAATGAATTTTCGCATTTCACCCTATAATAAACAACGTAAAAGCATAACTTTCATCATCATCATCATGAAAATATAATAAACTCCAACATTTAATCTGTAATGTAAACATTTTTTCCCTATAATAAAAACATTGTTTTCATTAAATATAACAATGCATTTCTATCTCACGATTCAACCATGTGTAGGTATATATGTACATACATCGATGTTATAACTTTTTTCCAAAAAAAAAAAATTACATATTGTTCATAAGTTTATAATAAACAAAATTGTATGCCGATGTGGGCTTGTTATAGAATGTCATTGTTGAAAATTTTATTAAAAAAATATTTATTTATCTACCTATGCTGGAAATGGAAAAGTTCTGTTTATGTTGTGGGTTTGTGACAATATTAATTTCATTTGACGAAATGATATCTCTTTTGTGCAATTTTATTAAATTATTATTGCACAAAGTAAAATTTTAACTTCAATGTACATTTAGCCTATATATAAAACATTGAATTAATAATTTGCATCACATAATTAATAAAATAATTGCATTGTGTATGTATGCCAGGGTTTTTGTTTATGAAATTCAGTAATAAGACACATTATAAAGCATATAAACATCTATTTACATCAAAATACACAATAAATAAATTAAACATTCACACGAATCGCAATCACAGCAGAAAAAAGACGGATTTTATCGTCTTCTCGACTGCAGTCTGGAGACAATTTCATAAATCTTCGAACGTGGAATCTTCTCAGCCTCCCGATGATGGACGGGGAACTCTTTGTTAGTGAACCAGGACTCCTTGGCCAGCGCACTGGCTATTGCCGGATTTTTATAGAACGGATTCAATAGTTCAGGCGGTAATTGGGACTCTGCGATGGCATTTTCTACGACAGCTGAATGTGACAGTTGTTGTTGTTGTTGGTATTGGGGTGCGGCTGGTATAATGCCGACTCCTGAAAAGGAGTTATACGCTTGCGGTGGGCCGGAAATCAGATTGTAGTCGTTGATGAGGGACTGAGTATTTGTCAATGTAGCTATTGTGAGTAGAAGTGAAAACGTTTTCAACGCCACTGAAGCCATCATCTGGAAAAACCAAAGAACTATTTATTTTCAGCAAGGATTACTTCAATTACGTCACATTTAGGCGCAATTTATTCAAGTGTATGTGCGCGTTTGTTGCCCGCAAACGCAAAATTTCATTTCGACGCGTTTTATGCAGGAAACTGTTCGAATTAAACAACGCCTTGAACAGCAACAAGGTGAACGAGAACATTTCTCTCTGTTAATTATTTTAGTTTCAATGCAATTCTAATGATGACAAAGTATCGAATATTGTGTCAAGAAAAATTGGTTTAATGGATGTAATTTGTGCAAAATGCACTGCGTAAATCATTTTAATATTCAATAGGGACTATTGAATAAATAAATAAAGAGTAATATTTTATTGAGTAGAAATTTTAGTTATGTAAATAGAAATTTATTATAGTTTAATTTATGAAATAATGGTCGTTTGATAAAAAGCGGAACGTTTTCATGGAATTTGCGGTGGAAAAAGAGTGTCAATTTAATTCACATATACGTTACAAAAGTTTTTTTTTGATGTACAAAAGGGGAAAAGAAATGGCTGTTATACAGCCGCACATCAATAACTAATGAAATTTGTGTAATAAAAGGTTGTCAATTTTGAAGAGGGATAAAAGAAAAAGGGGAAAACTAACATTCAAACATTGACATAAATAAATCTCCTAGTTATATGATATACGTAGTGTTATAAGATTATCAAACATGCACAAAACACCACCTGACACTTTTCCACGTTCTTAAAAGAAATCGTTCCAGGCACAACTCGATTCACATTATTTCCGTGTGACTTACTTTGATTGGTAAGTTGTTGGAGGAGGATGCGGAGAAGAAGATGCACTCACTCACTTATGATACTCAATATGAGCAACGAAAAACGTTTACTATAACACTGTCACTGACTGCCAGTTCAACTTAACGTTTTATATGAAGAGGAAGAGGGAAAGGTACAAAATGATAGAAAGAAATATATATTCTTTGCGTATTACACACTCTTTTTGGAGGCTTGTGCTGCTCGCCCTGATCCGGGAGTCTTGTTCGATGCGGTGGCGGCCTTGCCTTGATAAAATCAAGTCAAGGGCGCAAATATCGCCGCTGGAAAACCTATATTTGTCTAGTCTAGTAGGTGGATGGTACTTTGTGTGTTAAAAATGAAACCCACATCGTTAAGGTCCGTCATTAATTACTGATCTAATTAGTTAACATTGAATGGAATTGGAGACTGCGCGAGTTTTTTTTTCTAATTCCAGCTGAAAGTGTGTAATTTAAAGGAATGTAGAGGCATGACTTTTTTTTGGACTCATCCACACAATCACTAAATTAACTGATTCTCTTCTTAACTGTTTTTATGCTTTTGCACATCCTTATGACATGGTCCAGAATATATGGGCAAAAGGGAAAGTTTATTTTCGGCGTTTGTTGCCAAGTTTTTTCTGCAACTAAATGGATTCATATACATATATAGATTAATTGAGTAAATGCTTGCAGTAGAGATGAAAATTGGAGAAATTCTAGAATTTCTCGTTTAATATCAATTATTATTACAGAGAGATGACATACGAAATTGAATAACCATCAATCAGGGTGTCGTTTATCAAATGCCTAAAATAGCATAAACAACCAAGAGGAACAATAATATCGCCTATGGATATTGATGTAACTTGTATCTGTTGTGCGTTTATCAGCTTTATGTCCATTTTGTGGACTTTATGGCCTCACACCCCGCCCAATTTCGATGAGTGTGTATATTAAGATGTGCGAATTTTTTCGCTCTGAGGACAAAAACACGACTGTTCCATTTTATTATTCGTATTGTTTCCAATTAACGTTTTTTTCTGTTTCCTTGTTCGTTTGGAAAAATAAAGTGTTCGTACGTATGGCAAACGGTGCAATTGTGCGCTGTTTTAGCAGCACCGAGTTGTGAATTTGGAAAATTATTAAAAAAAGTAAAAGAGAGTCTCTTGTATGCTGAGAGTAGGTACTCGGCTCTATTGATGTATTTTCTCTCTTTGGAAAACGCTTTTCATGAATTAATATTTACGTGTTTGCTTTTTTCAGTGATGTGAAAACTTTTGCCGTTTACGTTTTCCTTTGTCATACCTAACACAAGTACTGTGCTGCTGTCGAATTCTATTTAATTTACAGCGAAATATGAGGAATTCTCTATTATAACACAAACTCAATATATCTATAGACGTTTTTTCTTATACCTGCGTGGATTAAAAGCGAAAACTCTATGGATTTTTATATAACAAAAGTCCTCTTTTAAGCCAATTGGAAGTGAAACTGACGGCTATTTTAGTATTTATTAAAAAAACAGTCCCGCTCTTCAATTTTGTTGATTGTTGTTGTTCAGTCCACGCACATTTTTATTTCATTAAGTAATCTTTTCCCCATTTATAGATGATTATTTAAATTATTATTGAATTTGGGTGAAGGCTCTGTACATGTGTAATTCCATAATGTAATTTTATAATTAGAAAAAAACCGCAAATCACACAATTTCTCTGTATTGAATTGAATCCATCATTCTTGAATAGACTTCAAGTCTAAGCTATCTTCTAATATAAATCGAGATCATTTTCAAGAAAACTCTAGAGGTTTTCTGGCGAAACAATAGCTGACCTGACATCATTTATTATAAATTGTAAACACATTGAATCAATTGCCCAATTGCACATCGTAAATTTTTATGTGTATACATACTTCAAGGCTAAGAGCACTCAGCAAAATAACGTTATTATATAACAATTATAAAGTGTACGTTTTAGTAGATATACTTTGAATAGATCAAGTCATTTATACAATAATATGTCATAACAAGATGTTGTTTGTAAAGGATAATGCTTATGAAAATGCCAGCCTGGCATTATACTCCAGTATTATTATATACATTGTAAATTGTTACGCATTAGTTAATACGCTTTTCCATTACAATGCACAAGTTTCTATATTGGTCTAGTCTAGTTAGTTTTATGTGAAATTTGAGAACCTAAATCAAGTGTTTTCGGACTCTTATTATATTTCCATAGGATTTTATCGTAAATTGCCGACCAGCAGTTTGTCATAAACCATTCGATTTATTCTCTTCCCTCGCCATTAAGTTCACTTTATTAAATGTTATATGCACATATAAACTCGTAAAAATACTAAAACTAAAAATTCCTCTCAGTAATGAGAGCGAAACGTAACATAAATTGATATTATGCAAGAAATTTCTTATTACAAAATAAACCAAATAATAAATTGTACAAGTAAAAATTTTGCTTTTTATTCAATGATGTGCGTAAAAATTTCCCTTTTATATGATAGGATTTGAATCACGTTCTTGAAAGTGAAAAGAATTTAATTGTTTGGTTGCATAATTAAACGCTTCCTACATGGAACCGTTGTAAAACTACGTGGTAAAAAAGGAAATTAAAGTGTATTATGTATGTAAATAACTTGCAAAACGATTTTCTGTACACCGTTTACACACCCACTCAATTCCATTAGCACCCAGTTTATCATAAGACTGCACTAAAAACGTAAACGGTTCGAAAATAAGTGCATGTGACTCGCACAAAATCGAAGGTAAGGTCAAGTGATGCAGGAATCATGAGTCAACAATGCAGGAATTCTGGAGCAATTTAGTTAAGTACTTGATTTTTATAAGAGTGGTAAGTTGCTGGGGCTTTCTAGAGAGAATTTCACAGTAAATTGCAAAAGTGGACATCTCTTGCATATGAAAAAATATTTGTCCTCTTCCTAGTGTGTGGCAATGTTGAAGAACTTGGTGGACATATTTTCTATCTCTTATTTTTAATGTCTTACTATAAACATATAATATTTCCGTGAAGGCGAGTAAGATCATTTTGGATGTCAAGGTTTTATCAATTAAATTGTATAGTTTTCAATTCAAAACCAGCATTTGAATGTAAAAGCCGAGAATAGAATATAAACAAGGTAGACACCATCTGTCGTTTGAAACAATTTTAAAAATGATTGGAGGATAGAAACGAAGGAAAAATAAGAGTGGAAAATCTTTATTAAAATTCGGTCATTTATATTCATTCAGTTTAATTGTTAGGCGTCTTAATTATCATCGCGTTTCTGACCTGCTAATGAATAAAAGTGAACGAATGAATACATCATTTCCTTCATTTCAGCTTTTTTTAATCAGCGATGCTAATTTGACGCCGTTTCACAAAAACTAACGTGCCAAATAAACTAGTCCTTAATACTTTTACAATTCGCCCTTTATTCCAACACTCAAAGGGGCAATTTAAGAATTCAACTCTGTTCGAATCAAAATGTTAATCACGAAAAGATCATTAAAAACCTATAGTCATAAATAATAATTTAATTGCGAAATAATTACTTAATTATTTACAATTGCGTTATCATGAACTTGGAACTTGTTGAATTTGAGCCAAAACAAGCCATTAGTATCGCATATATATCTGGGCAAAAATCTTTTATTATACATTTTCAGTTGAAAAATGATAAATTGTTTCAGGATTTAATATAAACGGTAAACGTACCCTTTAAACAGCCACAAACTGCCATCATACCCCACAAACACACGCTCATTTGAATTGAAAATGAATGTAGAAACAAGTTGTACAAATATATGCACAGTCCTCTAAAATGTACACATTATTTTTCACTTTAAATAAATATTTTACGTCGCCGCTATCAAAATTTACATTCATACAAATTCCGTTAATTTGATATGTGGAAAAACGGACGAGCTTATAAAGCTCAAATGTGACGTGTCCCTTTTCTTTTTCCACATAACAAAACTTTTCGCCTCCAAAGAAGGTCTTTGATAAGTTGTGTCAAAGTTTTGCATTGAAAATGAATTTGGAAATGTGCCCACGAAAATATAATGCAGTATAAAAGTTTCCCCTCTTTTCGGTACTCGGAAAATGTGTATGTGTGTGAGACTGGAAAACTCATACACGCAAAGTGCACAACTTTTTCCATAGAACTTTTCCTTGTATTTCGCGATAATCTGTCCATAGATTGTATTGTAATAATGTCAACAAATTATTAAGTGGTCGAACAAAAGGGGTGCAGGGGTGAAGGAGAACGCTTTTTTCCGCCGCAGAAGGAAATGGACTAATTCAATTGCAAAAGGAAAATTGCGCTAAAAAGAGATTGCTGTCATATTTGCCATTGTATGAGAAACATTCTAGGTGGCATCTTTGTTTATTAAAGCTTAGGTGGAATAAAGCGCTTTTGTGCTGTTATACAACTAATATAACGCTGAGTTTTGTTCCCAAAGACATACAGAGAAGAGGGAAGTGTTGCGTCCCTAAAACTTGCTCATATGTTTATGTTAAATGCCACTGGTTTTAGGGAACAAAGTTAAATACTAATCTCAAGTTTTACTTACTGCTTTTCCTCTAATATACGGTAGTTACATATATACACATGTTTACCTTGTATATATCAAAGTTCAAGGGAATTTATTTAGATACGAGTAAAATTCAATTTTCTATATGGGATCGTGTAAATAATATAGAATTTAAATGTAATAGTGTTGTGCAAGTGGAAAATGTAAATAACGTTTTGAAGAAGCAGATAATCAAAACGGAGTCCTCATAATAGACTCAAAAGCGGTACAAAAATCTCTGTTTACAATAAAACTTATAGTGTTAAAGGAGGTAGTAAAAGAGATTTCTATGTACTAGCAGAGAGTTTCTCTGTGATATATTTTACATTACACTAATAAAAGGAAAATATTTTCCTAGTGCTACTTAAAAATAGTTGCTGTGTAGTTTAATTTGTTTAAAAGCTTTTACGGCTTGAATTTGTGTCAAATTTAAATATTTGCATTAATTTTTACATTCACCTTTTAAGCCATCACCCCACAAAAAATTACTAAGTAAATGAATGGGGTAATTAATTTAACAGAAGAAAGAGAATTATGAAAAACGAATGTCCTGATTCTGCAATTTAGGTACGCACACGAAAATTATTCATTTATTTTTCGTTGGTTCGAGATAACGGCAGAGATTAGTGAAAATTGGTCAGAATTTCTGCTCTATTCCGTTAAATAATTGCTTTATCTCGTTCAAATATATGCTGAAACGTAATAGTTTCAGATAACAACAAATAAATGCGCTCCCGGCGAATATGGATATGGATAGATATGGATATACCTATTACATCTACCGTCATATTTGATGTGATACAGAGTGATGTTTTGTTGTAATTTAATAGCAATTTTAATAGACTGCGTATGCCTTGTTTAAATACGCATTGTGCCTAAGTTAATAACTTAGAGACAATGTTTTAATATAGGCTTCAATTATCGACTGTTGTTTGTTGAAGCAATGTCGATCGTGTTTGCGCTCTTTATATACCAAATAAAACTTTAACAATTAAATCTATAGCACACAAGAGAAATGAAATTGTATATATACGGCATTATAATAACAAACTTTTGTAATTGGTTGTATTGTTCTTGTTTGTTTAAAAGTTCCCTTAATTCTTCGATAGTTTACATTTTCTATTTAGGATATGTTTTCGCGCGAGGTAAATTCGCAAGTGACTTGTTTGCTCGTAATCAATTTCTAATAACGTTGGATTCAATGATTCATAAAGGTTGGTAAATCGAAGGCTATATCTTTGCTATTACACTTTTAAATAAAACATTTTCTCTAAAGGAAATTGATGTGCATGTTATAAACCCTTTTAACGAAATTAAGCTGTTAAATGCGAGCGAGAAGGATACGTGTGAGCGATGTTAAGGAACATTTCCCCTTTTATGGCATTATATGAAGCGTATGTCCATAGATTATCGATGGTGATTTACATGGGACACCTTATATTGGGAATTTTGTAAGTAAATGATTGTAGGGGCAACTCAATACAGCCATTCAGGGCGGCTTCTGATATGATTGCATGAATTTTGGTCCCGGAAACCGCGCACAGGAAACGCATTACAAGAAATTTGCATAATAACAGGACACGTTCAGATACTCACCAACACATCTTCACTCAAAGTCGACACAAAACGATAAAACAGTAAACTTAAACTAGTAGTTGAAAACACGGTCACATCACACAGCAAATGACAATGAAATGAAGGCGGTAATAGAAGATGATGATGATGAAGAAGAGAACTAAACTGAATAGTATAATGGTTTTGAGGATAAACATATATTTTTAACGGAATCTATTACAAAGCGCATTTATTTAACTGATATTTTAAATGGGATTATTTTAATTCGAAGCGTTTATTATGTGGGTGGGTTTTAATAGTGGCAACGTGCTTCAAATCATCACAGAAATCATTTGGAATAGTCTGTAAAATGCGGGGTAATTGAAAAGCAGATAAACAAATCCATATTTTAGAAGTGCATATTCCTCGTATTCTTTTATAGCATACGTTATGGTCATTCATTCGATCAATCCTAAATACGAGTTTGAATAAAGATGAATCAATAGGGTTTAAATAAAACCGATATGAATATAAGAGTAATTAAAATGTGGATTGTAAACCAAAGAACGGAGATTTATATACAATTCGTTCAGACGGTTTTCCATTTATTTTGTATGTATACAATTTTTAATTCTTTTACATAAAGTAGCAGTATTATTAAAACTCTTTATTTGACGTCGAGCATAATCAGCAGTTAATTTGCTGTTTAATGAGGAGTAAGTAAAATGTGGCGGTAGGCACGTGCCCCAATTAATTTCCCTCTATCGAATGTTGTAATAAAGCTTGAAGCTTTCGTGCAAATTTATCTATTAAATTACAAAAGCAAAACACTAAAACAAACCACCAAACCAATAATATCTCGTGCTGCGGGGTTGGGGAGTGAGAAAGGCAAACAAGTATTACAATCTAGGCATTATATTAACTTTATCCAATAATATAACATCACATTTATGCACTCGTTTTCCCATTGAAATATGTATGGCTTATGTTGTTTGTTTGCACAACTTAAACAACACATTACACTAATAAACAACAAGCTAAACTATAACTGAGATAAATAGGTAGTCATAATGAAGTTTGAAAACCGCTCGATTGCGTTTTAATTAAGCTTTTCTGGGGTGGTGATTAATGTGCTTTTGTACAGGCCAAGAACACCCACCGCCACTACATACCTACACCCTACACACTTCCTTCTAAAATAATATAAAGTGAGAGAGGGAAAGTAAAAGCTGAAAATCATCACAATTCCCTACACAAGGCGAGCACAATGCCAGTTTATACAATTTCCATTGATAAATCGTGTTTACTCTGATGGAATTTTCAAATTGTCCAGCTAAAAGCAAAACGATGCTCTCAAATATAATCAAATAAGGCACACACACACATAGAGAGGCGACTCGCCTTAATTCCATAATGCGGAATTAATTTTTATGTGCAGCAAGGTTTTTTTTTATACGGGGTTATGATATTAAAATGATGGGAAATGGGGAAATTCAATTAAGCACAAATACTAATAGTGAACTCCTTTGTTTTCCAGATTCCACAATGTGCCATTGCTGTTGTCATTTTGTTGCATTATGACCGACCATTCAACGAATAATGACGCAAAATAATGCGAAGAGATAATGTAATGGAGGTAAGATGCGCTTTTAATCGAAAAATATGCCCCACCATCCTCTAATACTGCAAGAAATGCCACTATTAGTACTCTGTTTGTTGCTTAATATTCCATGGAATTGCGGGCAAACATTTAATCAACAAACACACTAACATCTTCCTCGAATTTCCACTGTTTGTATGCATATGAAGTTTGTAGTTATAATTGTGGTCAGTGTAAGGTCTGAACCTCATTCATAAATGACCGGTTCTTGCAATCAGTGCTGGCCGCATCTGCTAATTTACCTTTTAGACTACATACACAACGCATCAGAGCAAAACACATCGAACTGATTTCCGGAATTTGGAATTTAGTTCTCGATGGTTAAGTTAATTTTCCGGTGCACACAAAAGGCGCGCACACGTCGGGAGCTTTGGACTGTTTATCGGTGTTTGGGGGTCGGGATGGCAGTGATGTGGCGACCGTTACGTGACAGATGCCCACATCCAACAATCCCACCACTTGTAATCGTCCTATTTCATAAACTAAACTAGTGAAATTCAACTAGCGCGAATTATACTAAGCAAATTAATATATACATGTTTGGGAGTTAACTTCCTCTTTTGTGACCAAACAGTGAAACCCACATTATACACAGAACGCGCCCCATTCTAATAACCAGTCCGAAAATTTGTTGTTTAGAAATTTGCGTTGGTATTGTAGTACTGTTTGTTGTTGTATATGTGGCCCCCTAAAATTTCATTAACTATTGTATCTGACACTAACCATATAATTTGTTATGGTCAAATAAATAGGCATGGGCTAGAGATCGATTCAACAGCTTGTTTACATCTGTGAATTTAATTGTTTTGCGGAATTGAGGTGATGCCACGGGGGCTGTTCACTATGAAAAGACTTCAACCACCATGCTGTACTTCCGTTAACCGGTAATCAATAATATTGGATTAATTAGCATAATACATTTATTTTCCAATTAAATTTGTCGTATTGCGAAAAAATACGAAGTGAGAGATGGGGTGGAGTTTTATTAATGCAAAAGTCGTTTGGTGACTTCTTTGATTGATTGCTTCGGTTCACACCTAGCCAATTTAAATGTGTTTGAAGGTATCTATATATATATATATCCCTGGGGTCGAATTCTCATTACGCTTTTTCCTCAAGTTACACAGAATAAGATAAATTGTAATTATACAAGGGGCGTGAAATTTTTCATGGGTTGTAAAATTGTGTGTGGATTTAGATTTTATAGAAACGTTCCTCATAACCACATACCTACACATTAAAATAAATGATTGGAAAATATTTTCAAAGCGAAATATATGTTCTCTAATTAAAATACATTCCAATGTAATATATTTTAACATTTTGTGTACACAATACTAAAATCGTCATTTCCTAACATGCCTTCGTACATATTTGCTTGGAAGGGAAAAGGAAAATATTCACATTTCACAGTACAATGGTAGACTCTTTGAGAACCCATCTCTTTCCACTTCTCTATATATAATATTTAAACTGAAACGAACTTTTCAATTTACTAAATATGATGATGGGCGCGCTTTTTCCCTTTCACATTACACAGTTGAAAAGGGAAAGTACGAAATTTTCTTATAAATATTTTTAATGGTACAACGATTCCAAAAATTAATGTGAAAACTGTTTACGCACAAATATTATACTTGATGTTTTAGAGTCTTGTTGTTTTAGAGCTTTTATACGACTCTAAGTAAATAGATGCTTGCAAGATTATTTAAATAATATTCATTAGACCAAAAGGAGAGGGGTTCAAAGAACATATTAATTAAAAAACTTGACACATGATTTGAACGTGCTTTTATGGCAGTTTAACATGCACTTCGATATATTAAGTCGAAATATGAATGCGAAAAAAATGAACGTGTAATATTTGTGTTATTATTCAGGAATGAATTAAAATCCCCTTGTCATGTGTCAAGATAACGTAGATATTGTGAAATATCTGGAACGAATATCAAAAGCCGCACAATCAGTCAATGTCACTTGTTTTCTTGTGGTGCTGTTGTTGTACGGGGGGTGGCAATAATAAGAGGGAAGGTCAAGTGATTGTTGTGGATATAGATGTAAACAGGAATGGGAAAGGAGAGCGAAAAAAGCAGCAATAAATTAAGAATGAGACCAGTTTTGAGATATACTATCATAAAATTTGATTCAACATAGTTGTATTGTATTCTTCGGGGGTGGTTTCTTATATAAAACGACTGAGACGACTTTAAATAAATCCTAGATACTCGGGGGAATTGTATGTACAATTTTTGTTATGTTTCTTCTACTTTCCTTTTATATTTGTCCTAGCTTTTCTTGTTTGGACTATTTCTCTTGACATAACAATGTTGTAGTTGTAGTGTATTTCAGCTTTAAATTAGGAACTTGCAAACACAATGTGTATATGTATATTTTCTATAAGAAATATTTTTACTTTTTTGCAGGTGAACTTATTTCTACTGGTACTGGAAATAACATTCATTGTTGTCGGCAAAGCTGTTCACCCAGGTAAGGAAAACTAACAGAAAAAATAAACTCTAATAGTCTCTAAATTAGGAATTTTCCAAAGTTATTACTTAAAATGTGAAAAGCCAAGCGAATTTCTTAGATCCAACTTTGAAATCGCTCGCTTAATTATCTTCTCGTTGGTTAATCTGTACAAGCACTTTTCTTGTATTTCAATTGAAATTTTACTCTCGGAAAAATACCAACTTCAAGTTTTGCGCTTTAAAGCATGCACAAGTTTTCTTAGTGGAGCAAAACTTAACAGCTCTTTCACTATAAAGCAGTATAAACAAACTAGGCAAACCATTTGTTGTTGCCAAATTGAATTTAAATAACTATTTCACTCTCGAAAATTGTCTCTACTTGTATGTAGAGGTTCGTCTTGATTACAACTACAAATTATTCAAATGTACATACATACATTACATTAGGAATGCTTAGGACAGGAATTGATAGGGGAGTGGAGAAAGGGCTAAAAGCTGCGGTTTACATACCTTATTAATAATAAAACAGTCTCTCACACCGTCCCCAAAACAGGCAGCCAGCATCAGATAAAATACACGGTGTTAAGAATTTTTTAATGTTCTCGTGGCGGTTTTTTTTGTCCGCCCGTTTGTCCATTCCATTTCTGATGAAACTACAGAACTTTTGCTTTATTTCCACGTTTAATTTTTCTTGAAAATATGCAAATGATGTTGTTAAATCCGTGCTTCTGCTCGGTGATAAAAGGAATTTTAATTTCCCTTTACACTGTAATACACACACCCTCAGTAATAAACGTTACATGTATACACAATGTCGTAAACAAAGAAAGTCACCCCCGATTGATTTTTCTATAAGGAATACTTAACTTTCCGACTTAATAGAGCTTAGATTACGAGTTAAATAATTATTGTCTTTATTACTCGAAATTCTCGCTGGATTTACTGACAAGGAATTGCTAACTACTCTAGGGATTCTGTCAAGTGCAATAATGGTATCTAATAATGGAATATCAAGTTCTGTGTTTGAATCAATGAGAAGCGGGAGTTTGGGATTTTTGAGAAAATTTTCCAAGTTCATTCAGCTGCCAATAATCAGTGCAACAAAGTCATTAAGAAGCAATTTAACAAATGAACACAGCACAAGCACTGAAATGTAATACACGTTTTATTGTGAACTTTCTTAATAATCTGCGTGCTGAAAACCATTTGAATTATGAGTCTTTGGTTAAGTGCATTCCACTTGGCCAATTTTCCTCTTTGGTTGTTAAGATTGACCTCTTCATTCTCTCTTTGCAAGTGCCATACATTTTAGGGGCCATCAAGTGGGAAAAACAAACCGTCCACCGTCCATAAATTCGCTCAATTTTAATAAAATCGTGTGCATGGTGCAATTTTTAGTAAATTTATTGCTTAATATTGGTGTGAAAAAGGAACGATGTGTGGCGGTGAAGTTAAGTGGTTTTTCTGAACTTTAGACACCTAATAAACCTCATTTCAAATTTAGTCCTTGGCATTATAAAATGTAGGATAAAAAGGGAAATTAAAACACACAGGAAGAGAAATAAAAAAATAAACCGAATTTATTTGCCTCTTTTGTATATGTATATCGAGCCAAAAATATTTCTCCTTTTCATGGCAATTTACATTTAGCAAAAATATATATATATTTATACGGGAAATATAAAATTTTTATAGGTTTATATACGGGCCTTTATATACGTCGTTAAAAATTCAATAAATAACTTTCCTTTGATATATAAATATTTTTACTGCGTCATTATATTGTTAGTTTTTAATAAAAGTATTAAAGGAGTGTATGTACACCGGTAATATTGTGCACCCTATTTAAGTGTCTCTTAACAATGTAATATAAACATGAAGAAATTCTCCTCCTTTATACAAAATAAGGATGGTATACAAGAAAAGTGAGTGTTCTGCATGTCTCACCAAAAAGAATGCTTTATTTCATCTCATGTCACAACAATACTTTGCTTCTCATCCTCATAAAATAATATCCCACTTTGTTATGTCAATATATTCGTGAAAATTAACATTTTAATAGCATATGAAAAGGATAAATTCCACTACTTTTAATATAGGGATGACATTAATGTTTGAATATTATATTAAAGAGTCTACAGATTTCGCTGACGCGCGTACGTCTCTCTCAGCCATCATTGGGGGGTGAAAGCGCCCCCAACCATCCTGTTTTCGAGTGTCTCTTTATGTCAAGCTCAATTAGAAAGCGTATGTTGAGCCTAGAATGTATGACAATAGCGATCTTGTACATAAAGCGACCTTAGTACAAAATGATCGTCAACGAAAAAATCAACTTGTTTCGGTCTTCGGACGAGTGAATTGTTCCCGAGGCAAACAGGCATGAACATGCCGCAAATCATGTGGAATATTGGGGTATTTTATTAAGTCAAGTGGCACACAATGACGTACACATTCAATTAGCGCTAATAAGATAATTGAATGTTTACCTGCGGCCCTGGGGACGGATTCGTTTGCTTTTTCTCTTACACACATGGACTCATCTGGTATTAAAGCTGTTTTCACCAAGTTTCCATCAGTAAATCACTTTCAATATTTACCGCCTACTTCCGATAGCCAATTACAAAATCGAAGAATCATAAAAAACGGTGCCTAACACATGCGGCGAACGAAAAACACCAGACGAAAAGTGTGTAAAGAGAAGGGAAAAACGCAAACGCTATCATTCAGTCCCATACAAATTTCTAATTCCGTTTAACATAAATATTTGTCTATATGCGGGGGTGATGGTTGAAGACTCGCCTGATGTTTGTTTTTCTTTTTCCGGATTGTTTGTGCTTTCTTAAACAATTGGAATTCGGTTAATACTTTTGGATTTTCTCCATTTTCTCCAATGGTGGACGAGAGCTGTTATTAGGATGGGTTTTCTGTATAAAATATTGAAATGACATGGTTCCCTTTTATTTCGGGACTGTGATTTAATTTTTGTGGAGAGCGCTTTGTAACAGTTCTAAAGACATCAATTCTCGCCAAATACCATTACAATAAAACACGTAATAGAAACACCTCTTTAGGATACTCCTCATAAAATATCTAATATTATGGGCCGCTCCATACATTCTGCCAACCATTTCAAATGAAATCATTCTAGTAGAATCTCGCTTTTCATCCCCTCAAACGGATATGATTGAATACCAACCGTGTGTAAGCGTATCCACTAATGTTCTATGGTTAGAAAAAAAAAACGAAGAGGAGAAAGCAGTAAAAATGTGTCTTACTAACCATTATAACAAATCGCATATTTATAACGTGAAAATGTGTGTTTTTAAATGTATTATTAATGAGTGTTAAATCGAGTTGATAAAATGTGCGTTTTCGGTTTTTGATAAATTAGCCTGTTTTTAAGTTATTGTACATTGTGTGGAAAAGTTTCTCCACGAAAACTACAAACAACAAGTGTAGAACAACAATTTTCCGTGTGTACGACGGTAAAGTTTTTTTTCACAAGGAGCGCAAACTTTTCCAGTCTAGGGTCTCGGTGTGTTGTATTACAAACAGCTAGTTTCATTTATTCACTTTCTCAAGTTTTTAGGGAGTCAGTTGGCTGCCACCCTCATTATTTCTGATTTAGGCACTCACCTAGATGTATGCAATTTCAATTAAATGGCGCGCGAGATGCAGAGGGAAACACATAAATAGGAAAAAACGCGTCATCAATCAGTGTTAAATGCAGAGAATTGTCGGGCTTTATAAATGAAAAAATTGCTTTGTGACGAATGAATGAATGGAACGGCCGCACCTAATTTAATCTTCACTTTAAAATATCTTTTCATTATGTGGAAAAGTCAGGGTGAGTTTGTTCTCTCTCCGACCACCTATCTCGTTAAACTTTTGCCAGCCAGCAACCGAAAGTCAAATTTAAAACGAGTGTAAAAGGCACTCTATCACATTTTAGGCGCTCTAAATAGCAAACATTTTAAATGCGTGTCGGAGAGTTGGACTAGGAGCACAACAATATTAATATTTATTTCCAGTTTAAAAGTTGACGAGCTTCACGAAGGGAAATGCACATAAAATTATTCTCTTGATTATTTAGAAGGTGGCAATTGGTGAATTTTTCAACAGACCAACTTTTTCCCTCCAATTATTATTTCATTACGTCTTGAAGCACTTCTTGCATTTGCCTCTTCGGGTTTTGTATTTAAATTGGTTTGTTGTTGTTTTAATTGAACTATTGCTCGAGTTACAAGTTCTTATTATTCTAATGAAAGTTCTCCATAAATATTAATGAGAAATGAATTCATGTGTGAGGAATCACATCATAGAGAACATTTCCCGTAAGGTACCTATAAAAGCAAAAAAATTACTTTGCTTTTCGTGAATTCTTCACTCGGAAAACGCGCGTTCTACACAAGAGTTTGGCGTGCTTTTTTCCATTCTAGAAACTAGTGTACTGAAGGAAAAGAAAGGAATTTATAGTAAAAGACAATTTGTAACCTAATTATGTGGGTGTGGATATAAAAAAGGAGTAACAATATTTTATATAGGAATTCACGCATATAAATTAGGCTAAGCGAATTTTGCCTACTGTAACAAATGAATTATAAATAACAGAGAAAAGTCATAATAAAAACTCATAAAAAATATGTTAATGTTAAAAACATGAATAAATAAAAGGCTGCATGTATATACAATAATAAAAAAAACTGTTTTCCTTTTTTTTCAGTTAATGTCACCACTCGCGTTTTTATTCATATATCGTCGAACATAAAGCGAAATTTAATAGCGTAATTACAGACGAAATATAAAATATGTCGGCTCTGGATGACATTAAAGGACTAATAATATCTAATAATTGTTCTCTGTGTACAGAAAGGTGGTTTTAATCGTGAAAAGAAATGGAATTTATTGTACGACAGACTCTCCTCTAATGAAGTTGAAATGCGGGAGAATTTTATTTCCAAAGTCCTGACTTTTATTAAGTTAGTGAGAGTGGTAAAATTTTCAAGCATTTCCATTTTATTGATAGTGTGGTAGTACATGAAGATGAAGTATATATGGTGTAGGAGTGGAGAGTGGCACACCGTGGAGGAACCGGGGGGCGGCGACTTCTTTCTCTCTGTGTGTTGTGGGGATGTTCTGTTCTGAATTTAAAGTACACCGTCCCTATGAAAAGATTGATGTTTATCACGCGACGACTTGATAACAGCAATAAAGGCACTCTTGTTCTCTCCACAGTTGGTGAAAATCTCGTACAACTTTCCTTGCTTCGATTTCCATTCACAATTCGAAATATAATTATAATTGAGAGTCTGCGGTATACGCTTTCCGATTTTCAGCACGAAGACATAATCCAAGTGCAAAAACATTAATATTGTATCCCAGTGCAACAAAAGCGTATTATTACATTTAAGTCGCAACAGAGAACCTATAAACAGTAAAAAGGAATCATAAACTTTTATTATAGGGCCTAAATACATTAAAGGTCTAATCCAATCTTAAAGATTTCTTGTGTGGTTTTTGTGTATATTACTCCAATTTAATTATAAACAAAAATTATTGTCAACTAATTTCACTTTTGCCCTTTTTCCTTGTTGCTTGTAGATTTTTGTTAAATTCAGCAAGTTTTTCCATTTTCTTAGCATTGCGTTTTATTAGTGGAACAGTTTCACTTGTATAAAAGCGAGCCCGCCAGGCTTTCCCCAATGTATGGAATTGGTTTTTATTTCGATTCGTGCAGTTTTTTCCAATTGCGTGTACATTATAAGGAAAGTAAACGATTTAGGATAACATGGTACTGCTGGGAAGCCATAAACAAGCCGTCACAATTTTTTATTAAAAAATAGAATAATACAATGCGATTTTTTTATATTGGTTCACACATGGAACACTAACCCATCAGTGTAGTGTGATTCAATATGCAATAAAAATTTACATCTGAAAAATCCAATCAAAAACTTTATTTCCTGTCCATCAAAAATAATAATTACTCCTTTCTGGTACATTGGATAAAAATCTAATGAAGATTCGGTATTATGATTTTCATCGCTAATAATAATGAAGCATTTTATGCATTTTGAGCCATACATGAGCGCTTATAATACTATAGCAAAATGTTCTAGTAAATGATGCAGAAATATCTTTTATATTCAATTACACCCTCGTTTACGTCACTAACGTAACAATACATCAGTTTATGTATGGAACGTTACATTTTAAGCATATTTGAACAGGAACAATAAACGATATTCACCTATTCATTTTCACTTTTACGACGACACATCAGCCCTTTACTGTCGGAATAATGTTCCAAGTGGTTTACCTCCTCAATCTGAAACGGATCGAATTAATATCGAGTGGAATTTGAAAAACAAAGCATTTTTGTATGCATTGTTCGAGAACCCATAGTTAAGTAATCTATTTATTGGCAGTTCTTTATTAAACAACAAGTGAGACTTTGCATATTTGCACGTAGTTCATAAATGTTTTATTCAATTGAATGACGAAATTAAATTTCTTATAGCTACTCATTAAACTCCATTTTTACAAACTATTTTTACAAAAGTAAATGCTTTTTTTATTTATTGTGTAGCTATTGCATGTCATATACGACATTTCGTGCTTCATTTAATTTCGTATTCACGAATCTCTCTTTATTTTCAACTCTTATGTCCTCAGAGAAAATAAATAATCGTTTCGTATATAAAGCTAGACGGAGGGCGTCCGACCGCCCCGATTTGTAAGTGGCGAGGGCACTTGTCGATCAATTAATGCCATTTTAGATCGACATTTGAATAAAAACATCCCCCTAAAGAGAGTGATTTCGTGACTTAAAGTCGTATAACGTTTGGAATTTGTTAAAGAAACCATTTGTGACACTTTGAGAAATTAATTCTAGCATTTGTACATTAGGGCCATA
Source organism: Silvanus unidentatus (assembly GCA_963930825.1). Lineage (NCBI taxonomy): Eukaryota > Metazoa > Arthropoda > Insecta > Coleoptera > Silvanidae > Silvanus > Silvanus unidentatus. Next base: position 3,775,851 of record OZ005757.1, on the reverse strand, counting down.
ATGATAATTAAGTGCTTTTGAAAAGGAAAGAAGGAATAGTTTTCTTGGCAAGGGTATTCTCACTCTAAAGTTTCAGAAAACTGTTTTTGATTTCGTGTACGGTACGCGATCCATAATTCATGGAAATTACATATATACTATTATAATCGTAACAAGAGTGTAATTTTATAGTAGCAATAAAACATTTCCAACTTAATATAACGAAATTTACTCCCACATGCTAAAATAACATGTATCTTGCATTAGAATATTCCATTTGTGTTATTCAAACATTATACACCGAGTTATTGTAGAAATTAATGCAATTTTAGTACAGTTACATGTAGATTCGTTTACTTAACACTGTTCCTTTTAATGAATCCAAGCCGGGCCTGTATTTAAGGTGCACGTGGTGCTTTTTTTATAGCATGTTGTCAATACGACTAGTATTATTCGGGTTTCTTTATCAAAACTGTTACAAACAAAAAAGTGCTGAGGTGACATGACAACCACGTGTCGGTTCTTGTCGAATGTCGAGATATAAGAAGCGGGGGCGGTCAGCACAGAGTTAGCAATATTCGTACATAGTCGTACAGTCATAGTGGTTGTACAGTAAGTTTTAATGTCCCATTAAGGCTTATAGTGTGTTGTGCCTTGTGCTCAAATATCGCCTAAATTATTAATTAATAATAATATTCTTGAAAATGGTAAGTCCATTATATTTCCTTGTATTATATTTCTTTTAACCGAGAAATTCTACTCTTTACTTACTTTAATCAAAATCACATTAACTTTTATTTAATTGATTTTAAAAATAACTTGGGAGTATAAAAATATTCTCCATTATTTATATCAATGCTTTGTGATAACTAATTTTATTGCCAATCAGGAAATCAGAAGAGCACCTTATATAGCAAATAAAAAAATTTAATTATTTAGTGTCAAATCCCCGAAGTAAATAATCAATAATGGCATGGAAGCGTTTTATGATTACCCGGTTTTTATAGCGATAAAAATAAATGAAACCCATCCCCAAAAACAGCCCCCACCCAAAAATTGGAAATATATGTGTGCGCTTTTATGGATAAACTTTCATAATACGAAAAATTAGTTTTGGGCAATTTATTTTGGTGGTGTAGAGAGAGGAGAGCAGGTGGTTTGCATGGAAAGCACAGAGGTATATGTATTACATTTTTGATGGATTAAACGTTAACGCAAAAACGCGCACCACACTTAAATGTATAAAGTAGTACAAGAAGTGGTTTTGGTACGGTACAATGTGGAAAAAATTGTCTGTAGTAATAACACTTTTGCGTTTTATATACCGGAGAAAACTTTGTATTGGGCTGGATAAAATATTGCACCCGCTATTACAGGAACATTCTTCACATACATTATAATGAAAAACGTTCGTATATATACATGGTTGGGGAAGACACAAAATAAGTGTATATATCCTTCTTACAGTGATCAATTAAATCCTCTTCAAGATGCACTGCCGTTTGGGTTGAAAAACAAACCCGAAATTGCCGCTATTAGTCCGGCATGTTGTGATATCTGAGTGACCATCATTTTCCTCCACCTGTGCGTCTTAACACTTAACACCCCGTAGCACCACCCCCCCCATCCCCCTGAGGGAGAAATAGTTTGCAGCAAAAACATCTCTCTATGCTCACATGCAACCCTACTCAAACACGTACGGCACAGACTTAACTATACACCAGCAACATTAATCTGGAAGCTTTAGCGAAAGCTTTGCCAGATTACTGCAACTTTACCAATATCGGGCCCTCTGAGCACCAAGGACTATGTTGTGTGTTCTTTGAGTAAACTAAACATTCGAGCACTTTATTGAACTGATTTTTCCGTACAATGTAAACATTTTTTAAAATTTGCAGACTTCATAATTGTTTCCTCGTCTATTTTGAATAACATTTTGCCAGTACCTTTAAATTGTTTACCTACAAGCTTAAGTTGGCTCGTAAAACCGTTGGCGGAGCTTATCTGCAAGTTGTTAATTATAACTGTTGGGGAGGTGGTGGAGAGAGAAAATAGAAAAAAATTAAGAGGTCCAAACGGACAAGTTGGCGCTAACGAACTCGGTGAAAGGGAAGTAACAAATCAATTTGATGTATTTTTCTCTTTCAGGTTGTGAATGTCTCGTGTTCTCTGCTACATACGGCAAAGAGAAAGGCATCTTTAAAAGCCCCGACTTTCCGAAGCCGTATACCAGCAATATTGACTGCTTGTTATACACTTTTCTTGGCAGCGCTGACGAGATCATTGAGCTCACGTTCCTCGATTTCGACGTGCACAAATCCCAATCTGAGTAAGTACATACATGTGGAATTTTTGCGTTCGTATAATTTCCGGCCTGTTTTTACTTGTCTTTCAATTATTTTGGACTTAGGTTTCGGTGCAGCAACTGAAGGGCTTTTAGAAGCTCTTTTTGAAATGTATTTAACCAGATATTGCTTGGAATGTACATATACAAAGTGGTATTGTGCGATTTTACAATTACTTCTGCTTGGTGTTAGTAGTTTTTTTTAAAATTCAATCCGTTGAACCAATTTTGTTCGAGTTAAAATAGGTGGATAACTGGGCAATAAATTATATAAAATCTGTAATCTTAGAAACAGGTGTTTGCAAATACTTATCTGAAACCGATGAATGCATATAATTCAGCGTTCGTATCCAAACATAATTTATTGCCCCCTGATGACATTTTTCAATTACCAAGTTTTTAAAGCGAAAACACAAAATCTATTAGTCAAAATGGGAAAAATCTCTAAATTGTAATTTGATTTGAACAAACAAAATATATCTGTATAGAGAACTTTTACACAATAGTGTGTTTTTTTATTCATTTGAAAGAGTCCATTAAATATTGTTCTGTAGTATGTGTTTTGATATTTTCGATTGAAAAGTTTTCAAGTGCATTTAATAAAATCCTGTTAGATATGATTTGTTTTATATCATTATTTACTATAAAACTGTCACTTCGAATGGAAATGTTTAATCAGTAAGTTATTAAAAACATTTAAGTGACAATATATGAGACATGCTTTCAAAGTCTTAATTTTATTAAATCGTTTAATTTCAAACAAGTTTACTACACTTAACACGTAACTCCTCTCAAATAATTAGACACAATCAGTCTGAAAACTAGAGTAGACATAAATATAAATTAGGGCAAAGAAACACAGGAGGTGCTTAGAGGTGATAGTATAAAGTTTCAGGGTACCAGATTTAATTAACAGTAATTGATGTCTGTTTTTATCAAATGTACACTTACATAAACTTAAGCGGGTGCTCTGTAACCACCCTTTTACTCTTTCCACCCATCCCCCTTCGCGCTATTTTCTTTCTACGATTAGATTATTTTATCGTATGTTTTCCAATTAAACTTTGGTTACATTTGGAAAGTTCCAAGGGCCTTTTTCTGCCCCTCACTTTCAGTATATTTTTTCCTCATACATTTACAAGACGAGAGCAAGCCAAAGGCAGTTAAAAAGAATTATGTCCTGTCCACAGAGTACACTTTCCTGAATACTTGATTGTTGTAAACTTGTGGTGTGCTGGTTTATGTGTGTACCAACACGATAAAATAGTTTGTAATTTTTTTTATATTAATATTTATGTATCGTTTCTAGCTTGTGTTTTTTACATTTAATTTATCTTGAGTGTCAAATTTATTTGCGAATTCACATATGTATTGGAGTGCTTTTAAAAAATAAGACAACGCTATTAATTAAATTTATAGTGGTTGTAAATGTAATGTTTCTTTTCAATTTATATCTAAGTTTATTTAAAATTATGTAACGATAAATATAAAAACAGAATCGTACAGCGTTAGGTTTGTGATATATGCGTTTTTGAAATGGCACATTGCTTCACCCGAAAACACACAATTCCAATAGAGGAAAAGTTCCGAACCTAATTTCTAATTAATGAAAATTCAACTTCAATTTAAATGATTATAACAAATGATAACTATATTACTATAAGTAATTGTATTATATATGTGAAAGTTTGAGAGTTTATATATACCTGAGGTGTTTATGATATTGGTATTATGGCTTAAAGCGACTATAGCCTTGCCATTAAACTTGAGATATTAGTTTTGTACTGTCTGCTAACCGCCAAACTTTAATCAGATTATACTTGGCGGTTGCTTTATATACGAAATACGAACAAGGGGTGTGAAGGGGGATGACGCCCATGTTACAAATATATACATCTTTTACTTATTAAGAGTTTATATGCGCACTAGTGCAAAAAGCCCTAAATTCAGTTTTCACTTAATTAACGTGGATGATGATTATTTTGCTATGCACTCTAATTACCTAACTTGTAGCACTTTAGGTATATAAGAATAAGAATTCGAGAGAAGTCTCGTCTATTTTTGAGATATTTTCGATTAGCTTCTTATAATTAGAAGTTTAATAGGAAATTCGAGCTTTAATGATTACTAAAATGTAAATATCGAATTTCCCTAAAAGTAAACTAATTAGGTTGAAGGAAAGAGTCTTTTTATGACTTAAAAAGGATAATTATAAATGGCGAAGGCGCCAGTATTTACTAACTATTTACTGGGAAAAACAATAACCGTAAACGGTAAAAGGAGCTCATTAATTATATTTCTCTCTTTACATTTTTCCAGTAGAAATTAATTTTTAATCATTTAAATTGCTTCCAGGAAGCTTAAACTGACAAAAAGAAAATTCCCAAATAAATCATTTTTTTAGGTACTCTGTGCTAGCGCTGAAGCGGATTCATTAAAAAAATTCTTTTTTGCAGCCATATCAAATATATACCCACACCTAATATTCAAATGCCATCATTAACTTTTAATAGTTATACAAATATTTGTATAGACTATGGGGGAAATAAGGAATTGTTTATTTTTTTATTTATTTAATGGTCGAGTAATAATTTACAATTAACATGAAACTAATTGAAATTCCAGTGCTGAAATTGTTATATTGGAATTGAAATAATGTTATGTACACATCAGCGGTACAATGCAGATAATATTGTATGGGAATTGGGCATATACATGTAGCAGGATAGCGGTGGATGGCTTTTTAGTGTCGGATGGATTGTATCTAATAACATCTGTCACACCATTTATCCAATTCAAAATTGATTATTTATTCAATTTGGAATTAAAACAGTCCAGAATGGAGAACAGGACGAGTGGATAATATTAATAAAAAAATTCATTATTTCTATGATAAAAATTTAATCGTACTGTACACCTGTGTGCAGCACGCTCTCTCTCTTTCCGTTGAATTTGCTGTTATTTACGTTGTTTTACGGTGTTCGATATCCGGTACCAATAAAAATCACTCCCATCCTCCATACTCTGGAGTATTTTTTCGTCTAAGTATAAGTTACATTTCAAAAATTTTACGGTCAAAATAATCCCCATATCTTGATATCCTTAGTACACATACGTATAATAATCTTGTTTTACAATTTCGCATTCCACTCACATCCAACGGGTAGAGGGTAGAAAAACACTACATCGTAATAGTATGCTATTACCGATATGTGTTGGACTCTTCTCTTATTCTATATATAAATGTGGTCAGATTCAAAAGTAAATTATTCTATAAATTTTTCACTATATGTAGGTCTGTACAAGCTACCAGGCAAATTGTTAAAAACCCTTCAAGATATTCAATCCAATTCCTTTCATAAATATGTGCATGAGGGCCGAAATGAATTTATTACAATTTCGAGAGTAAAGTAGTGCTATATGGAAACCATTTCCATTCGATCCTCAATAAAAAGGCAAGAAAAAATACGGGAACCAATTAGGTGGAAAATAAGGCAAAAGAGAAAAACGGATCTCTTAATTTCGAATGTATTCGACGTTTATTGCTGTTTAGTAAAATTTGTGTAGTTGTAGTGCTTAAGGGATTGCTTTTATATATGGGGAGATGGGAAACTTTTTTAAGCCTTTTTGCATTCTTATCTCGGCAGGCAGTAGAAAAAAATAACACAAACAGGAACTGTTCAATGCGAAATTGAAGAACTAGAAAACACAAACAACAAACTCGGAAAAATATCATAAATTCTATAATAAAAATTTAAATCTGGCGAGGCCCACTTTCGATCACTATTATAATACACTTATCTGTACTATAAAAAGGAAATTTGAAAAGTTTCTTTCCTTCTTTGAATAAAACAAAAATCAATCGGGGTTGAAGGGATTTGCATTTTTCAATATATCACAACAAATATACTTTGTGGACGATTTAATTTAATAAAAAGCAAACGGTGTATGTGTGACAATATGAGTAATGAAAGTAGTAAACAATTCCATCATTGTCGCTGCCAATTAACCCCTTTGTGGCTTTAAAGCGGCCGTCCAAATTGCACCCAAGTGTAATAAAATGTATACTTGAATGCAATTTATTTATGAACATTATATCCATGATTCCTTAACACACTCTCATTTCATATTCGTAAGGTAATCAATGCAATTAGAAAGTGGAATTTTATGTACATATAGTCGAGAAAATAGAGTGAGAGACCCTTTTAACAAGTGGAAGAAAAACTGTTCGACTGTTACAAACAAAATCACTTTTTATCACCACACAGCACACACCCTTCACCCATCTTTCTAACTATTCTTATATTTCAACTCCAGATGCTTTCTTTTGTGTATGTGAAGGTGTACGATTTTTTTCCTTGTTTTCCGGAAACAAATGGCTGTAATAATATTGCATTCAAAATAAAAACCAACTGTCTAGAAAACATGCAGTCTGCATAAAAATTTCCCGAACTCAAAATCAAATCCACATTTGAATCCTTTGTGTGTACATGCTTTGTACAGTAAGCTTTAATTATTCAGCATGGAAGATTGTTGTCAGACAGAAAAGTTTTTCGCCCTCAAACAAAATTACTCGAAAATAAATTAAATACAATGAAAATCTTTTGGAAAAAGTAATCGTCACGTAGTTTAATACAGTACTTTCCCCGACCACATCGCCGTCGAGCATTTGATCGAGTTTATCTGGAGATATCTTTGACTAACTTTTCGCATTTATTGGCTTAGGAACAAAGTTATATGAAAGAGAGGAGGTCTTGCTTTGGGCCATTGGCGCACGGCGTCTTCGAGACGGGGAAAATGCGTTCACAAAACACTACAGCCAATTATCCAAAGAGTTTTTCCATGAAAATCATCATCCAACATCAGAATGCAGATATAGGCGAGAAGTATAAGATGCACATTTGCATTAGTTTAAATCCCGCCATGTTATTTCTGAATTATAAAAGCAAAGCTCTAAATTGAATACAGCTGAAAATGTACTAGAAAATGCCATTTTCAGTTCCCGGGGAATTCTTCACTACCCTCCAGTGGAATAATTCGATAACTAGGAAAGATATTAACTTAAAAGTGCTTTTTATATTAATAGAGTGTCCTTTTGAGTTTCATTTCAACTTGTCATTTTTTATCGCTGAACTAAACCAGTCCGTGTGTTCGGTTGGCAATTAGTACTGAAGTGTTATATGAATATTCATTTTGTATAAGTCGAGTGGAGCGATTAAAAAAAACTTTTTATTAAATTAATATTTAAGATTAAGTTAATACACTAATTGTGTAGTCTTTTATAGTTTTTGAGATGTACACTTTGAAACTTTGGGGGAGGGAAGGTTAATGCTTTAAAAGGGGCTTCCAATTCATTAATTTTCTGTGTATATTGTATATCGTGCGAATAAAAAGGCATTGGCGTTTCAAAGAGGAAATTAATAGTGCATTTGCTTTATTTTTCTATAAGAAAACGTTATAATACTTCCATGCAAGAAAGTTTTATAATTTATTTTTTATAGAAGAGGAGCGCAACATAATAATAGTTTTATTGAAATTGTTCATAAATTTAATTAAAAAAGGCTTTTAAGTTTGTATTGAGTGCACTTTAATGTGATTCCTAAAGCAGAATCGACGTTTTTTATATTCCCGGAAATAAACGGTGCGAGGCGTTTGTTGTTTAGTTATTGTAAAAGTAGGATGTAGGCTTTTGATGCTGTTGTTGCCTTTAGCATTATAATGTAATAGAGCAAAAGGGTTCCTTATTAATTAAGGTGTCCTAAGTTTTCAGGTATAATAAACGTTCCTTGGCGCACAATGTTATAGTAAATTGGCAGACCGAACCATTGTCTACTAAAAATCTTCACACACATACCCAGCAAAAGTTTCTATTAAATTTTGTTAATTATTGTGAATTTTTTATAATTAAATCTTTATTAAAGTTACGAACTTTTTACACTGCCATTGTTTTGTTATAAATTTCGGTTTCATTATATAAAAGTCTACTTTATTATGGATTTTATGAATGTGTTAAAATGAGGTAATAATTTATGTATAATTAAATATATTTTAACGTAAATGGATTTAATCGCATCTTAACTGGCCCACCACACACATACATCCTTTTAATTACCATCCCATATTTTGAACGTAAATATGGCTTCGCTTATTATTAAATTTAATTTGCCCATGTAAGTAGAAAACAGTAAAATCGAAAATCAATTATGTTAAAATAGGAAGAGCTTTAAGGTCGATTTCAAAGGGACACAACTTTATTGAAACTCTTTAGACGCGTAGAACGTAGAACGGATTCAATTTCCGGCTGTATTTCGCGCCTTGTGTAAGGTAGATTTGTGTAAAAGTCCTCGTATGAGTTGATTATAATTGTTTTCGATATACAACACCCTGAAACTTTCAATTCAAATCATACATCAGTTTATAATTTTCCATCATATGAAATTTTATTGTTCCATATCGATGGGGTGATGGGATGGTAGTTGATGATAGCATATAATTTTATTAAATTCTATTTTATCATATTTAATCATCTGTTCTACTCGTATTTATGAAATATTGAATTGTAATCATAAAATCAGTTTTATTCTGTAAAATACCAATGGACCGGGATGCCTAGCCTGGTCCTGGTTGTATATTTATTATGCTAAGCCGTTATCAATGTTCTGCCATCATTATTGAACATTTCAATGACATGGTCACTTCCGTCGTGCTTTTGCACCGGATATTCCGGCTAGTTCGTCTATAGTATTATCAGTATTGTACTAGTTTCACTAATAGTCTTCCTGTTGCAAATCGTTACCGCCCGGATAAGAGCAATTGCTGCATTTAATATATGCTTGTGCTGTGGATGAAGGACGTATAAATAACCAAAATCCTTGTATTATGTCACAAAACTGGTGATGGGGATGGAGTCCGTTTTTATATAGACTGCACTTGGACTTGTTGTAATGTGCACTTACAAATCGCTTCTAAAGTGGCAATAAATTCCAGTGGATGTAAAATATAAAATTTCCTCACTTGTAGTGGCGCGTTCAGTTAGACGACAGAGAAGAGGAAGTATAAGGTATATACAGCCCTAAGTACCTATCGAAAACAATTTTCCAGGTTTTAGGAGTGGCAGAACGTGTTCGACACAAAACGTCTAAAATAGACTTGCTTTCCCGTGTATTATCCTGATGAGGCGTGAGCTTAATACAAAAAGCTCTCTACAATCATCATATCTCACGTAGTTTGGTGGCGAAGAAGAACTTTATTCGCGGCACAACTGCCGTTTTGAAATTCCATTTCAACTGTCAGGAATATAATAATCGAAATAAACAAGAGGGAAAACAAGGCGAACGAGCGAAATATGAACATAAAGCCATCTACTAAAATTATGTTTTATTGCTTGGCCGTTTTTCTTTCATTTTCTTCACTTTCTGTTCGCAAGTATTTTGGTCACAATTCCGCGCCTCTCTTTTTTTGTATTATTATTACTTGGGTTTGGGGGTAGGGTGGTATTATAAAGGTAATGAGTTTTTGGGCGATGTAAAATTGTGTTTGGTGTCGCGGTTCTAAAATATACCGCACATATAAACTTTTCGGGCCCGAATTGATGCGGACGGACGTTCGAGGTTTTTTTTTGAGTACGAAGCTAAGGGGTGCATGACGCGTACACCCTTACGTGTCATATCACATTCACGTCGAAATGAGTCCACCTACCCCACTAAACATAAAGTGCTTTGATAGCTATACGGGACTATAAATGCACGTTCCACTAAAGCAACGAGTTTCGGACGTGATTCCACTACTTAAATGAGATTTACTTTTACATGAAAATCTGAATACTTTTACTAGTTCATCATGAATTAGCGCTTAATGGTGTGTGGTATGAATCGTTCGTAGAAAGGGTGAGAGCTGAAAGTATTATATGCGACAATTGTGAGCGTGTTTGTTGTAATGAAGGTGATTTTTCAATGTGCTATTTTTCAGGGCGTGTGCAATTAAGTCGGTAATTAGAACAGCTCATAGTGTTGTAAAGTAGACAAAGAAATTTGATATTTTAAATAGAAAAGTAATCAGGGTAGTTTTTTTCTGGTTGTATTATGTACACATTGTTGTGTGATGGCGGTTAAAGAACAACAAATACAGCATACAAACAATTGGAAACATTAGGAAGTTGTTTGGCTGTCTATCATTAATTTTACGATGTGACATTAGGGACGGAATGGAAAAAGTTGAAACGAAAACTTTTACTATAATACGTATAAGTATAATTGAATTATTTCAGTTACATTCTAAAGGTCATTTTAACTTCTATTTATTATTGTAAGAATGACGAATCGGGTGGGAAAGTTTTTCTTAAAACTGTTTGTTAAAAATATAATTTATTTTTTATCGAAGCTAAGAGAAGGGTGGAAATTCTCGACTATGATTTTATAAAAGTTCTAATGTCTTTGGGCGCAGTTTTTCAAGAGAAATATTTAATTACAAAAGATGAATAGGAACGTTTTATCCTAAGGGTGCATTATATTGTTATTAAAACACAGGTAGACATCAAAAGATAATGTATTAATTTACATCTGAATGGGTGCACTTTCTATTATAAACGGAAAACCTATCATATTTCTTATAACATTAATTACTACAACATTTGTTTCGTTCTTTTTTGGAGTATGAAAATGAACCAGGAAGGTCTCGTAATGTAAAGGTGGTAAGGTTGAAATTAAAGAGTGAGAAACGTGTCTGGAATAATAATAAACGTAATGTTATATAATGGGTCATTTTACTCAAGTTACAATAACATAAAGAAAGGTATTAGTATCAAAGTATCATATATATAAATATATATCTCTTAAAATTCAATTTATGCTTTTTAATGAAACGATAATAATTTGTTTAAAGAGTGTGTACCTATCGTTTATTTTACAATTTCAACAATACTCACGGTTCATAAACATTTTATCTAATTAATTATTGTTTATTTCCAAATGGAAATACAACTGTTTAACATTATTGTTTTGCTAACAAAAATTGCTGTTTTATCATAAAACATAAACTGGGTTCCCTATAAATTAATCCCCTTTTTCTGTTTATTGCCACCCAATCTGCTGAGGTAACTGGTAACTGGTTAAAAAGCACTTACATTTCCCGTATTTTATGTCACATTCAAGTGAATTATGCTCATGTAATGTAGAAAAGTAACCGTTTATATATACATAAATACCTTATATCCGATTTTCTAAACGAATTGTATTTCGGTGCAATTTGTTTCGTTTCCACTTTTTCGAACACAGACAATCATTCTATGTCCTTTGCTTCATTAACTCCTTACTTGCTTATACGCTTTTATTTCAATTCATCTTCGTTTATCTTCGAAACCTAGTCATTTTTAACAGGCTTCGAATGATGACGATTTCAAATTCTGGACAGAAGGAATTTTTCTAATTACCGTCTTGTCGGCTGTGACAGTTTAGATTTTTTCACTGTGACCTTTAAGGATGACGGTCCATGAATCGAGACTCTCCCAAGTAAATCCACTTAAATCCACTGATAGATGAAGGCATAGGGATCATATTTTTCTAGTCATGATTCTCTGAACTTTACATTATTATTATGTTCACGATCAAGTCAAGAGAGCATGTTTGATGAGAGTTACCTGAATAAAATTTCCTTAGAACACTTAATGGGGAAAAATAAAAGAAATGAAAAATCGTTTCATGTTTTTGTGTCCAAATCAATAGTTTCCAACTCATTAAATAATTATGTAAAATTGTAAACAGTAAAGTTTAATCTGCCGGAAAAGTTGTGATGATTTTTTTATGTAGATGAGTGAATATTATTTTTATTAGGAGGCAATATAAAGCGATTTTATAGGAAAATATTTGCGTACGACAGAATGTGCTGAGTTGTGTACACACAACATTGGTATGGAAAAAAATTAAAATGTTTCCTAGAGACTAGGTGAAACATTTCAAGTACACAGTCGAAAATGTCATTACCTCGGGGGAAGTTGACAAAATAACATAGTGTGTGCCTTTTCACACAGGCAAGGCTATTTCATCCTTTGTTCAATTTTCCTGACACACTTTCTCTTCCAAGTACAAAGAGCTCTTTGCTGGAAAAAAGTATACGCCTGAATTTTATTGTATTTAGGTATTCTAATATCCACTTCTATGCAAGCGTAGCATTGGGTGAGGTCCTTTATTTTAGGGTGGTTTTATATAAATGTATTACAGAATTTCAGTTTATATGAAATCACAAATTGTTATAAATCCATTCGATAAAATATGTGTTGAAGCAATTGAATTGTTAAAGAATGGGAGACCATCGAATAAAGAGAACCTCGCGCATCAGAAGATTGTAATTACGTCCTTATTAAGCCACTCCCGCTGATAAGCCAAACTGGAGGTATGCAGTACGATTTAACTGCGACATTTGTCTAAAAAGATTGAATACATAAAAACTTTCACGTTGAAATTTTCCCGGGGACTTCATTGATTTTATACCTGCAAGCGACAGAAAAAAAAAGGAAATTTCCTACTTTGTAACACATTTTTAGTCGAGTAATAACGAAATTGCCTGTAATATACTTTTGTATGAACTTGTATTCTGTACCCCCTAAAACACACACACACACCCATACAGTCAGTTAATTGGATAAATTTTTTAAGCTCGAAGAGCTTCAAAAATATGCCCCGCTTTATTTGCTCAAAAACTTGTACGTATTAATTAGTAATTAAGTTAAGGAACAGCTTATGTGTACGTCCATAATCGCAATAAATCATTCAAAATGAAATTTCATTCTTTCTCAAATAAAAATTTCTTCATACACCTATTGAAGCATATACGAGAGCGCATTATTCCATGCATATATAGAGAAAAAGCTCGAGAAAAAGTTGCTGTCTCCGTTTTTAGTTTTGTTCCAAAGCACAATAAATGCTTTTTTCCACGATTCTTTTCATCGTACGTACAACAATGCAATGTGTACGCGTTGTTATAATACCTATATATGAATGTATCTCAGTTTTGCTTCCTGAATACACAATAATAAAAAGGGTAAAAATAAATTAAGCCACCTGCTTTCTAGCCATCGTAATAAAAAAACTCATAAAACAGTTTCTATGTACACTTATTCATATATGTGCATACATTTACTCGATGTCATTTCTTTTCAACCATTCATCAATTTTTATTGCTTGACAAATGATAGTTTTAATTGTAAGCGGCAGTAAAAATTGCCCATACAAATCAAAGCCCATCCAGCCATCCAGTGTATTAAATGCGCTCAAATGTCAAGATTAATAGAAACAATTCAGGGGATTTCGTTTTAAAAAACGCGTGTTGTTATTAGTCTGATGCAATGGAAATTAATATGGTCCGATTTAAATGCATGGTGGTAGTTGGGACACGCGTGAAAATGATTTTTCAAAAAAATCTCATCCCTAGTAAACTAATTTCGACTATGGGAATCGTTTGCTTGTTGCAAATTGAGCAAACTGTCACCATATAGCAATTGATCGATGTTTTACGCATTTATCAGGCAGTGTTTCTCAATTACCATCACACCCAATTTTTATCTGATGTCCCTTTATGGAACAATTTTTCATTTTTTGAAATATACACTCTCGGTCGCTAAAGGGGACGGGAGGGAGGCAATGTTTTTCCTATTATTTTTTTAAATATAATTAAACTTCTCGTTTCGACTGACTAGCAAAAAAAGTCATTAAGGTGATGTCAGCAACATTTCAAAGTGAACTTTTGAACGCTAGCAAATTAATAATATAACACAATAGAGTGGAATCATAATGAAAGGCCCAAACTTTTAAATTTAGTTTGGCAATTACAGATACGCGGAATTGTTTGCGAGAGAGAACGAGGAAATAAAAAAATCGCACATACAATAAGACAAGAGAGCAGAGTGGAGTCGAGGGCGAGGGGCCGGAAAATGAAGTATAAAGTTTAAGTTAGTATTAATAAAAGGGCGGTAGGGCGATCGATGTAGCAAATGGACTGATTGTAATTTCACTTCGTAACGGTAAGTATTGACAGATGTTGATTAGTCTTTCAAGCGTCCCCCCTGAATGATTGAAGAGCTCTTATTATTTGCTTTAGAATAGATCTGTTCTCAGTAATCGTTCGCTTTTCCCTTTTCAACGTTGATCTTGGGCCTTTCTATCTCTGCAAAAATTCGTTAAAAAAGGGAAAACTTAAAACATCCACCTCTCCCATTCCTCCCCAACGAAATCCAATGAATTCTCTGTTGTATGTAAAAGTAATTATTTACTTATTTTGCCTCTTCAATTTTTTACCTCATCCCTCTCTGGAGAGAGCGAATAAACTTTTGCCAACTTTTAATTTGATTAAATTATTCAGGGACACAGGTTTTGCTTGTCGTATATTCGATTGACCCCTCGTGTTCCACATACAAACAATTTGATCAAATTTTGCATTTTTATGTGAGCAAATCGGTGCCGTTGTTATCTTTTTGCAAATGATTGTTAAATAATGTGCACTCCATTTTTAATTAACCGACATGGAACTGAAAGGAGCGCGTTTCTTTTCTTTTAGTCTCTGTATTATTTCTAGCCTGCGGTTTTTCTTGTTACAGTTGCCTCCGAAGTGATTACTTGAAAGTTTTTCTACATTTAGAGAGTGGTGACGTGAATGAGTATACACCGTGGGAATCGCTACTCTGTGGCACATTGAAGGATATTCCTACCGTACTGTACTCGTCAGGACCGGGACTCGTCCTCGAATTCCATACTGGCGTTTATACTGCCAATTCGACAGGGTTTTCTGGTACCTTCAAATTTATCGACAAACGTAAGTACACAGTTTAATATCAAATGTTTTTGCCCGAAGTTTTGGTTTAGTTTTTGAAGCGGTTTCCTATTTATTTTTTCATAATTCCCTGTTCGGATTGCATGGAGACGATAAGAGAGGAATTGGTAGTGGATCTGTTTTACATGAAACATAGTAGATAAATGTCTGCATAACATACGTGGAAGTAAACCATTCGTTTTACTATAAACAAACAAAAAACCAGTGTGTGTATCCCTCCAGGGAGATAAATCAGAAAAGTGTATAAAAGAAGCAAACCACAAACAGCATGCAACCTACATTTAAATTATATATTTTTTTATATAAAAATGATATTTTATAAGCAAGCGGATTGTCACTATTTTTATTCCATTTACATATTCCTTTATTAAACACAAGGAGGAGAGAGAAAGTCGGTGTGTTCTTAATTTTAAAAATACCATTAGGTTGTTCCAAATGGAATTCATTTTTCACATTGAAGCAATTTAGCGTGGAATGGAAACGAAACATTTATATAGGGAAAATAAAAGAAATGCTGGTTATTAGATGGACAAGTTGATGCACCTATAGAAACTTTAATAAAACAATTTAATAAATAGTGTCTGTTTCTCCACTGTTCCACCCTGGCACAATGAAGGAAAATAAGAGAAAATGTTCATGCATTAAGCGCAATTGCCGGAAGCCTTCTTTCACAACATTTTGTGGAAGAAAACACGCAAATATACGGTTTTTGCTAATGTTAGATTAGATTTACACTCATGAATGAGTGGTATATTTCTTTAGGTATAAATACCTAATTAGGGGCGATATGCTGGTTTTTCTTTAATACCACACGAGAAAAAAAGGATAAATCATAAATTCACACCCTAAATCATGATTAGTAAGTTTTAAAAAAATCCTTCTCCCAATTTACGAAGCCATTAACTTTATTTACTCGATTTTTTTACCCATAATGAGCATACCGTGTTTGTTTTGGCATTACCTTTAAATATATTGCAAGAGAGTATCAGGTTTGTCTAGAAGTGCTCGTTAACTGGTTGTATTGAAAATGAGTGATAATTCTGAAGTAAACAGTATATCTTCAGCTCACGCTTTATCAATAAGCTTTTTAATGGCGTACTTTAGCAGAAATATGGACGTTGATAAGATAAACGTGCCCATAAATTGATTTTAAAAATAAAGAAAGGAACTGTAAATAATTTGCAAAAGAGGAAAAGGAGAAAAGAAATCCAAAGCTGTTGGTGGTTGGTTGCAACTATAGAGAAAACACGACACAAATATTTACGTGCCTTAATTGAAGATTTAATCAGGCAACTGTGTTTCCACTTGTGTTGTCGTGCTGTAAATCTTAAACTGATATATGACCATTTCGTCTTACATATTTCGAAAATAAGAATTACTAACCGTCTCACGTCGTCTGACTAAAACTAATAAATTTTCACTTCACACTCGTTGCTGTAATAAAAACGTTCTCCAAGGGTATGCTCCAGAAGTAGGGGAGTGACATACAAGAAAAACATACCTTCTCATATTACGTTTATTTTTAACTAAAAATATTCTATGAACACTGAGTTTGTTAACTTGAAATAACAAACTTTTCACAAGTGTGGAAATGATTTTCGTGTATAGTTTGAGTGGCGGCTTGTTGGCATGAGAAGGTAAAATTATAAATTGTACGTTCATATTTTCGTGTTTTAGTAAGTCCCTTTGCACAACTTTATCTGAAAGTTGCATTTTCAGGACATTACAAGAATAGTCGGTGTGTGGAATGTAGAGAGGTTGTAGTAAAAGTTGAATAAAATTTCCATCTATCTTGTGTATAAAAAATTGAAAACATGCTGAAAGACAAATATGGAAAGTCGTTTTTGAGACACCCCTTAGAAATCTAATCTGAATTAATATTTCAAACTGGCCAAGTTCGTTAATCTTTTCACGTTCCCTTCCCCATACTATTACATTTTTTTTCATCTGTCTCTCTCGCAACTTGTCACGCACATGTTTTTACAAATTGAAACAAATTATCCAAAAAGATTTTCCGTCTCTTGGTTCCCACTGGGTGTTGCTCTGTTTATGTGTGGGTGTCTGTGTGTTCTGTTTGTAATGTTGTGATGCATGGAATAAATTGTACACAGAGCCCCTTTCAACTTGTGCATATTCATCAGAATAAGGGTTTTGGAATAATTTTCGAAAATTCAATTTTGTTGTTTAGAAATTCGCTAAGAACTGGCCGCAGGTTTGTTGTTTACTTAACTAAGGCAAACACTACACCAAAATATTCGTACCAGTCGTCCGCATTTACTTGACATCTTCTCATTACAGGTGAATTTATTGCACCGAAAACTGAAATAGTTTAATTAATAAGTGCATATGGCATACATGGAAATTAATTAAATTCCTTCGTGTGTCGTTGGCATTGTTGTTTGTCGCCACTTTAAAATTACTAAAGGACAGATAATTGCACTATGCATGTATGCTTAAATATTCCCCACTAATTTTCGTCTCATATTAAATTTTCTTTGAGCTCTCTAGCAGCATATGTAATAGTCGTGTAGGTATTAATTTGCCGAAACAAATTTATTACAAATTGAAATCGTCTTCGTGTCTATGTAGGTATGAATGGGATTCTCTGTGAGAGCTTTAAATTATTACCCCAAAGGACGTAATCGGAAATTTCTTTATACCCACACACACACCCACACAAATAACGCACAAGTCCTTTTATATATACATTTTTGAAGTTTTTATAAATTGTTTGGGGACAGTAGACTGAAACCACAACAGGATAAACAATCTTGCCCCTATATACGCACTGGTACAATGTTTATTTCCTTTATCTCTTAGAGAGTGGACTGTATTTCCCAACTAAAATATATTATACATTTATGGGGGGAACGCACAAAGAAGACATGTTTTGTCTGTCTGTGGCAAAGAAATAAATTATTTACTATAACCTGTGTGTTTGTCTGTTTCATGCAGTGGGTTCTACCTTTTGTTGGAATTTTAATTTTCTAAGCTGCTGTTGTTGTTGTTGTTCGTAACTAATCAATGCAGTGCGAAATTTGTCGGCATTACAATCGTCTATAGATTATTAGATAACACCTTAACTGCATTATTCTGACACACGGATGTGTAGTAAAATAAATTTATTACGTTCGTACATGATAAACCAATTGTTTCCGCATTAATGCAATTTCTACTAGAAAATACACTTTACGGAATAAATATTTAAATAATTACCATATAGATATTTAACACAACCAGTGTGTGCTTTAATTAATTCCATATTACTTACTCAATTATTTAATATGTGTAATGGAATTACGTGCATGTTTCAGAAAGGATTTAAATAAAACAGCTAATTAGCTGTTGTATAAACTTTTCTTTCATTTATATAGCTTTGTAATTGTTTTTAGCTTTTCGAATTGTGGAAAGCCTGAATTTATATTATTATTCTCATGAGCTTTCTCATATTGGCGCCTTCGCCAAAATTGTAAGGTCCTGAGCTTTTTTACTTTATACCTGTGTAAATGCTCCCCAGTGAAGAGAGAGTGACTTTTTCCTGTATTTACCGACACACAGCAGTTATTTCAGCAAAGTTCCCGCAAATTATTTGCATAAATACTTCATTAAATTTTAGTAAAAGTATTTTTAGCGAATGTTGCGCTGCTCCCTAAAAAGATAAAATCTCCGCCTGATTAAATAATAATTTAAAATGCTGTGTTAAACACAAGATGAATTAAGTAAATTCAATTTTCTGGTTTATATTTAGTAACATTTCCATTTTAATTAATGAAAATATACGGCTCTTTATAAAATGATGAAAATGGTAATGAAAAGAAAACGTTGCTTTAGAGACATCACACAACAAACGTCAAAAACACAGTCATTAAAGTCATGTACTTCAACGCAATTCAACAGAGGAATTATAAAGCGATTCCGTTCACTTATACATTTTTTCCCTAGCATTTTCAGTTGTTGTAACATATAAAATACCCGGGTGTGTACATGTTAAAAGGGGTGAAATTGTCCTTATGGCACATGGTTACATTGTGTGTCGAATATTAATAACACAAACGTTCATGACCCAAATATAAATAAAATGCGAACCCATCTCCTCTCTCCCTGCTGGTTAGAGTTTGCTTTCTATTTTTTTTTTCTCTATTTCGTGTAACATATAAAAATGTCACCGAAAATGTATGATCCACTTTTCATCTGAAATGAATTGTAATTTTGTTGAACCACCCCGCCAATTTTTCCTGCTAATTATGTGAATAAATATGAGGTAGTAATGTACTGTCAACAAAACTGAATGCACATCATTTTATAAAAAAATATATATGTATTTCTAAATAAACTTTTTTTATTTGATGAAAACAAAAAAGCGGCCACCACTTATGAAAATTGTTTTTTATTTAATTTCATGTGGGCCCCAACTTTTGTGTCAGTTCCATACATTTGCTGGGTGTGTAATGGTAAATATTATTTAAATTTTCTACAATAAAACCGTTCCGCATCATAAACTGACAGTATATGAAACATTTTACACCTTCCTACATAGAAAGTACAACTTTATAAAGTGAACAAACAAGTGATATTTTTAATAAAATGGTCTATATTACAAGGATATCGTAGTCGAACGAAAATAGTACATTAGGGGAGTCAAGTTTCACTGGGAGGGTGGAAAGTTTGCAAACAACCCTATTTGCCACAACACACACACAACTATGGTAAATTCACGGGTGTAGATGCATGAGATGGCAATGTTGCATCGACAGCATTTGTGCTAAAGAAACTTTTCACCCCTTCGAATAGCGATACTTAAGTTGTTTCTGTCGGCATACAATAAAGCATTGTGTGACCGAATTTTTGCACGGCACGGTTTCCTGCAATGTTTCATTCCTCATAAGGCCCTAGACCACTTGAGTTCGTTTAATGAGGTCTGGATGAGCTGTTTCTTCATCTCCATTCATCTCTCCCTTTAACTATATTTCCTGTATTAGTGTATGTAAATGTAATTTCAGCATCATAATAGAATACGAATGGAACACATCTCATATTTCTATGATGGGATTAGTGTAAGGTTTTAAATTAATTTTCTTTCACTCCAACAGCAATAAATACTGTATAAGGAGAGTTTGTATTTGCGTTTTTCGCTAGCATAATGTGAAATAGAAGAGAAAAGCTTTATTTAAAATAGCACAATAGTGTGTCGTATACCTTTATTGAAGGAGAAGAGAAGCATTTCGAGCGAAACAATTGTGCACGTATATAGAGAGATAAAGGGTGGCAATTAACCATTTGGCAAATTCTTTATCGATATCCACTCTATATAGTGGAAATAGGAAAGGATGAAACATTCAGAAAGGGATAGCCAAAAGGTTTTCTGATTTGATGTTCAATGCAGATAAAAGAGTGATGTTTTGGCATACGTCGGCCTCCGGCTCTCTCTCGTTCTCTTCGCTTTACACCAGATTGATCACAAAACTTGGACTTGAAACGAGACGAAAATCATGTCCTTCTAAACTCTCTACCGTCGCCTATATATACATATTATATACTTTATCTTTGCTGGGTCCAATATAGAAATGCGCCCCAAGCATGTTCATGACTAGCAAAAAATCTCCTTCTAGATTGGAACCATGTAGCTTGGTGTGTGTTAGGTACAGTGGGACGTATGCTGAGCTTTCCATTTAGAAATGGTGCAACAGCAGCTATATGTCCCTAAAAACGAAGAGACAAAGTGAGAGAAAATTCATATTTTTCTATTGTCGATATTAAAAAGTAGCTGGAAAATTGCGATTAAGTGTACGTTTGAATGTGACAACTGTTTTGGAACGTGCTGCAAGTAGAAAATGAATCGTCAAAGTGAAAAACCGTCTACGTGTCTCGTTTATTAAAATGGAATTTGTATGTGTTTCAATTTCAATGTTTTGTGTAGGTATATGAAATCTATACCATGATCCTGTTGAATTCGTTTTACAAAAGGAAGCACAACATTACAAGCGTAAATAATTTTATTTATTGTCTTCTGACTGAAATTTATTAACATATGTTATTGTTAGGTATTATGTAATGAAAGGGCCCTTTGTATTCCGTACAGTGTAAAGAATAAAATGCATTAAACTTTTCCTACTTTACATTTTGGTTAACCATAAACCGCGCTAAGCGCGCTCGTCCCATAACGATGAATTTTCTTTAGAATTGTGAAGTTTTTCACAAACAACACGGACCCATAGCACACCCGCGCCCGGAAAATACTGTACATACTTGCCAGTTTTATTTAACCGCAAAATATGTCTTTTCATACTGTATACAGTATTACTTTGTACGCTTTTCACGTGCTTTAGTCGCGCGCCTGTTACAAAATAACAATGAAATTGTGTCGAATCATTGTAACTTGCAAGTTTATAGAAATGAAAAGTCATACGTCACGTACTCACATCTAAAAGCAATTTATTTCCAGCGAAATTTCTCTTTTCCAATATATATCTATAGACAAAAAGGGCACAAACTCTCATTTAGCACGTGTCATTATCTGCTGTTGGTTTGTGTTGCTTGTTTTTCACGTTTCAAACGCACTCGCTTTTTTACGGTGCGGTAAACTTTACTCTGTATATAGGATATATTTCAGTCATCCAGGCACTTGAAGTCTCATCGGGTGAAAAATTCGATTATTTAACTATTGAATTGAGAGATATGCTCATACTGCTCGCAATAATTACTCCCCGTGTCGATGCCAGAGAAATGATATTTTATATTTAATAAATCAATACGACATTGTGCCCGTGAGTAACTCGTACCTGTTTCTAGTCAAATATTTCTCTTTTTTTATCAAAAGAAATAAAATCCTCAGTGGATTCCATAAATAATGCACTTAATTAGCTAGTGTATAAAAAACAGCATTAACACTCAATTCTCCGACAAACAAATTCATAATTTAAAAGTTCTTTTTTTATGTTGGAAAAACTTAAAAGTGCTTATCGTACTTAGAGAGCTCAGTTCACAGTTGTATAATGAATGAAGAGCAAGTCGTAAACGTACTAGAAAAATTATTTAAAATAAGGGTGAATTTATATACCCGGCCATGGGTAGTGGTGGTGTGCATGTGTAAATTCCTGAGATTAATCTGCAAAATAGATGTAATTTCCCAGAGCAACTGTAATTTATTAGTGTCCTGGTTTAAATTGTAAGAACAGGATACAACATTGAAATACATCCAAATAAATTATGCATCTGGAGTTTAAGTTTTCGGGCGAATTTATTTTTACCAAGTTTATAGTTTTGCATTTAGTTTATTTATTATTAAACAATGTTTACTTTCAGGTAATTCGCTGAACGGTCCACAGGACTGCGCCACAATCCTTATTTTTTTCTCTTTGGGTTTCTCTGCCTTTTCGTCTGTTCTTTCTGCTATTTCTTGTTGGCCACAATCCAGTGCAAATAATTTTATAGGAACAGTGTTGGGAATATTTATGTCTTAGTTCTATTATGGTACACCAAAGACATGCCAAAACACAATTGTAATGGGAACAATATACTTTGAGAATAGTTTTACGCTGTTTTCCTACAAACATATAAGATATGGTCTTGTGATACACGGCGCACTATGTTGTACCACCAGCAAATATGTGTGATAAATTGTCAGTAATTATATGAAGGCATTTCAAGCCCTATAAGCAAACATATAAAGTAATAACGTTTGACTTTCAAAGTTGTACGAAATAAAATTTGTATATACCAGCATCATCTCACATCTAAATTGCATCGCAATCTCGTTAATAATTTTAATGTAAATAAGAAATTATGCATGATCGGTTGCGCAAATAACCGATTGTGGATTGTAGCGATTTTCCAATCGATATTCCACTCTTCATATCGGAAAATATTTACTTAAGAATTTGATCATGAGGTACTCTCTACAGACTATTATGTAAATGCCCCAAACGTCTTTACACTACTCCTCTATACCTAGTAACTTTATAGCACGTAATTGACAAATATTGAGCAATTACTTGCACAAAATCAAATCCAATATTGGTAAAAGCTTTCATTACTCAATTTATTATTTAAAATACTTCTTGGTAGTGAAATGAGACCATTAAGTGCCATTAAATTGGTCCCTTTACTTTTAGGGCTTTGATTCTCAGAGTGCTGAAACTGTTATTTTGTAGGTAAAGAGTTGCCATTATTGTATAAGCTATGCTTTAAAGGATTTTAAAGGGACGTCATTATTAATTTAATTATACGGGATTCAATTATGTGCAATGATCAATTTGCATATTTTCATCAATCTTAATTTACAATATGGTTTGGGAGTAGAAAAAAAAATATGTGAAAACAGTTCTTCGTTAAACCGCAATAACATTCGAAAGACGGGCGCAATGTGGATAAATCGCCAATTGAAACAAACACAATTCTCTTCTTTTATTTTCCTGTGTATAAATTGTTAAACATTATTAATGATCGACTAGATTGATGTCGAAACGAAAACGGTCCAAATAAAGCTGATTTCGAACAAATTTCGACGCGCCAACAAATACAAGCCATTCTACCGTCTATCGTGTGCACAATTTGTATTAATTATCTTTATTATAATTAATGCCCATTTCATACTGTAGCATAAGTTGTAGCTCCCATTGAAAACGTATTTTGTCAATTCTATTGTGTTTGGGCGTTAATTTGCAGGCAAATTAATGACGAATTTCACAATCATTTAATAATGTATCAAAACGTTAACTCGTGAAGCATCACCGTCACTCACTATACTCTCACTCTACGTTGATGATTATTGACATTCTAATGACTTGATATGTTTTTTTTGCTTACAGGTTTGTTTCGAACAGACGGAGCGAAGTTTCCTAGCACCATGTGCGACTACCAGTTTCATAGTTCCGACAATTCACCAGCTTACGGCAAACTCTACTCACCAAGATACCCATCCAATTACCCAAAGAACATCCGTTGCTCTTACCGCTTCCGAGCAAGGTCTGCTTTATGTGTCTTATCTCAATTTTTGTATTCTTCTTTTCGAAGGCCATCGATTTTCCACTATTAACGCAATTAAAAATGATTTTACGGGCTTAAAATTAAAAGCGCTGAGAGCTTTCGATGCATCACTATTTATCGCCTCTGATATGCAGCTCTTGAAGAGCGCATTTCCATTTTAGTGTCATTATCGTTGGCTTAGTCCATTGCTATAATTACCGGTGATAAAATTTTAACTACACAACCCTAAATGGATGTGCAATTAAAATGGCTTCATATTGAGAAATAAATCTTCGTCTTGGTGTAACGTCGTGCTGCTTATTGTTATTTCTGTCGTCATTCTACGTACTGTAATTTCCCAATAGGGCAAAGTCACTATATTTTTTCTAATTAATATAGCCCTCGAACGGCGGGCTGGAGTTTCAATTTTCCACAGTGTAGAGAAAAGTGGAAATATACTGCACCCACACGATTTTAATACAAATACATTCAGAATGTGGAACTAGACAGATCATCGCATTTATATCGTTATTAATTTGAGATCAAGAGCAAGTCCCTGAAGTGTATGATTTATCATTATTATCCAGGGGTGTATTATAAAGTTCATCTAACAAGTACTAGCCGTAAATGGATTTTAAAATAGATTTATTATTTGTTTGCAGACATAAAGAGCGAATCCGGATCGTGTTCGAGGAGGTTGCATTACAGAAAGGGGATTTAAGGTAACGGAAGAATATATTGTTGTAAGCATATATCATTTGTTGTAATATGGTGTCTAAGTCTCGTGTGTATATTTAGTATTAGAATGCACATATTATGTGCGTGATAAACACGAAGTATTTATTGATTTGTTTTATAAATAATGCACAACTCTGTTTATATAGATATAATATACGCTCGTTGGGAGATTATTATATTTGTATAAATATTATAGTTATAATGAATTGATGATTGAAGAGGCGACGACTCTATTGGGCAATTATATTTTCGAAATACTGGATTAAATGGAAATATCACTTGGGGCATGTTTTTAATTTAATTAAAACTTTGCGACTGTGCACTGTAAATAAATAGAAATATAGTGCATAAATTGGTCGGAGTTGCGACTCTTTCGGTGTTTGTTCCGGGATAGAGAGTTTATTAATTTTAAATAAAATACAAGACACATTATTTTAAGCTCGCGCCGTTGTTATAGGTATATTAAATAATCTATGAAAATGAAAAACGTACATACATACACGAATTCTAATTATCCAACAACTTGGAGGTCGGTAATTTGCAGTAACTTTTTCGAAGCGAAACGAAATCCTAAAACCGCACACATATTTCTTCAAGCCAATAATTTCAAGAGAGTGAGGAGAAGAAAAAGTTTTTCATAAAAGCCAACCGAACAGAAGCATCGATCGAATTTTGATCAAATGCAAATATAATGTTCCATTTTGCGAATAGCATTTTTGTTTAAATATGTAAATTCAATTTTCGCGATTTTATATTTCCAAATATATCCTTATGTGTATGTCCCGTGCATACGTTTCACCAACTGCCATAATACAGTTTTAACTTCGATTAATAAAAATTGATAAGCCTATGGAGTAAGATGAATTAAATTTTTTATACAAGTGGAGTGATAAATGGTCCGAAAATTCTGACGTCCCCTGCCGATCCTCGTGAAGGAATTATTCGTTAACTGACAGAAAAAAGGAAATATTGTATAAATAAATTCAGGGCGGGGGACGTAACTTCGATGACGTGTAGGGTGGCTGGCTTCTTTAGGAAAAGGTGTTGGTGACAATAAAATGCTTTAGAATAACATTCAATTGACACGTAGGAAAGGGTGGTCGGAAAATCCACATATTGTTAGTTCACTTGAGGTTCCATTCAAGTACCTTAAATCGTGACTGGCAGCCAACGGCATCAGAAGTGCAGACTTTCTACACCTTAAGAGAGAGAGCGTCTATTTGACAAAGCCTCCACGTATCACAGAGAATAAACAAATTCTTTTTCGCGAATTCTCTGTCCTCTGCATACTAATCCTTAAATAAGATAATATCAGAGAGGCCGTCTAGTGGGTGGTGGATGGAAAAAGTCGAAGGGCAGACACATTAATCGGTGCGGGATATAATATTGATCTAATGGCATCATCTCTGACCTGGTTTGTTCGTCTCTCTTAACTGACAGGGATATTCTCAAAGCCTTTGTATATATGAGGAAATAACAACACCACCACCAACTGACATACACACTAACACAGCAAGGATATAAATGTCATTTTATCTTGGCCAAGTAAAGTGCTAAAGTGTATCGCATGACATTTTAGCTGTACGCTTTAAAGCTGAAACGTTTAAAGAGACGAGAATCTCTTTTTTTGACTGTAATTCTATTTGGAGAGACAATAGTGAAGGAATTTTTTCGGTAAACAATGTTAGACATCGATGAGAAATGTTGTTAGACGAAGCAAGCGGGATGAGAGGATAATACACACTTAATAAAAAGAACGAAGTCTCTTTATTCTACGCTAATTCCATTAGCGTCTGATTTCCATTTTTGACATTTATATGTCTAGGTATATATTTCCCATTGAATAGTTCGGCGAAACAAAAAAGCCACTAAAAGCATTATCATTTTCCGTACAATTGTGTGTGCATTAGTTGGAGTCATTGAAAACGTTATTGTACGAGAGCAAATTGTCATAGTAAAAAGTTTTCCACTTTGACTCAGAAAATGACTCAGTTTTCCGTCTATTATTCGGGAAAATGTCGATGTGGAACCGCGCTGGTATTGAGGGGGTGAAGTTTTCTATGTGATAAAAAGGAACACAACAAAAATATAAACACTGAGAGAGAAGCCCTTAATCAAACAACTTAATCTAGTATATTGAACGTGTTAAGTTTAATTTATGGGAAAATATTCTAAAATGTTTTCGTTGGGGAAAAGAGGGAGCGGTTGTTATCAATATGTAGCCCATGTAAACTTCATACAGCTCTCTCTCCCGTTCGATAAATCCATAAACAATGCTTTAATCCAGTATTTAATGCAGACTAATACGAATTTTACTAATAAATGTACCACAACTGAGTTTTCCCGTATTCATAATAATGTTTTTGTGTCACATAATTCTGTATACGCTAATTGTGAGTGGTCATCATATTATGTAATTAGGAATTTTGTGTAATTTTAATCATCCTTTCCTTTTGTGCATTAACTTTAATTTTGCTTTCAGTTGCCTGAATAGTGCGGACTTAATCCGCGTATATGATGGAAAAACATCTGCTGATCCTGCTATTAGGGTTTTATGTAACGAAGGGACTGAATTAGAGGTGTTGTCCACCGGTTCGGATCTCTTTATAGAATTTGTAGCAAATTCTGATTGGCCGGGAAGGGGGTTCAAAGCTGGTTTCCAATTTCAACCAGCCGAGGACAACTCAATAGGTAAATATTAAACGATCCATACGCCACAAAAGGATCCTTATTCTATAATCTTCTACCCTTTTGTTAATTAAACCGTATTATTTAGTAGTGAAGGAGAATTAATTGCTGTTTGAGGAAAAGTTTTTGAGAACGGCTCTTTTCAAAGCGCACTCCCGCCCTGTACGGGTGGCTATCGGAGGGCGCACTCTGCCTTCCAGCAGGAAAAGCTGCGAGCTTTGAGGCTTGAAAGCTGTTTAGCTATGTGACGAACCAATTTTCCTTACAGCGTAAAGGAAACTGTACAGATTGTACGGTTTCCTGCAAAGGGAAATTCGAGCTTTAGGAAGATCGTGAATGGGGTTCGGTGGGTAAAGGGGAAAAATCGAAAGAGTGGAAGATTTGAAATTATCTCGTCTATTCAATTTTGTTCGTTTTATTTTCAGATGGTAATCGGAACAATCGACTAGGGAGCTATTCGCTACCAACGGAAACAGAACCAAACGTAAGCGAAACAAGTAAGTGATAAATTATTTTATTTTTATTTCTAGTAAACAATTATACGAAGAGAAAAGTCCAATCGCAAGTGGACGAACAAATTGCTTTCTATTTTACTTCTATTACGTTTTCCAGCAACAATTCAAACGGCATCGACGGCATCTTCTTCGGTTTATTTAAAGCGCGTTAAATTATGCCCAACAGGCAAGTTGTAAATAATTTACGTGTTAGGACTAGAGCAAAAATATATATTTAGGTATTGTTTGTATTATATACCAGTTTTGTGAAATAGACGATAGAGAAAACCCCGAAAAATTCCTGTGGAAAGCCAAATAAGACTGGCGTTAAATTTTAAATTAATTCTTGTACTCCGCCGTTTGGAAATTTATTCATAGAATTTTAACAAAGTTTCCAAAAGTTTATTCCCATTATATTTTTCTTATAGTGCATTATATTGTCGAGTTTGTGGTTAATTTTAAATGAAAATTAAGTATTTAATAATCTCGAATGCATAACACTTATTTATGGACTAGTTTGGTAATAATGTTTCGACATGATTTACTAAATTTCTTTTAAATATAGACTTTCTTTCATTAACTAAACGAAAACATGCACAAAAAACAAAATACTGAAAAAGAATTGAGAAGAAAAAAAGATTTAGCACAAGAGATAATGTTGGCTGTTTATCATTTTGCAAGATTTATGTTCGGTACTGAAAATTTCTCAAGAAATATACAATTTTCGCATACTATATTTATATGCTTTGCTCTCTTTTTCCACTTCAAAGAAACAACTATATGAGTTATAGCTTATGAAAGGCTCCGGTTTTTTCCTTAAACACTCTGTGATGCACTGTAATACTCTATTGCTTTAAGACCCCTTTATTATATCATCACAAATTAAATTAGATTCGATGAGAGCAACTCACTTTAAACTAAAGAGAAATTGTAGTGAGTGTGTGTGGCATTCTGCGACAAGAGACCAAAAAGTCCCTAGCGAATAAAGCTAAACTGCAGCATTTATTTCCCTCGTTATTTCGAGTAAAAGCGCCACAACTCTATTCATTCCCAGTCTAGTTTAGGTTCTGGGTGGAAAATGACCAATTACTTGTAATTCGCTTAAATGAATTAGCTGGATTCAGTGAAAGCTCACTTTGAAGTGGCGCATTCACCAGTTTTTCCAACCATCACATGTAAAAGCTCACCTCTCCTTGACCGCATAAATCTCACCCCATATCGGAATTACAGAATATTATTTATTGTGGTTTGAACAATGAACGAGATGCTGATTTATGTCGAAAATTAATTAACCTTGTTTCGGCCTTTGGTTTATACAGTTTCCAGCACATTGGGAAAAAAAGCTCGTCGGAATTCGTGTGTTTATTTTGCGTCCTATATATAACCTTTCCAAACAGGAACCAATTTTAACTAGAATAATAAATCTGTACCTACTCGTGCGACAACTAACCAACACATACATAATATTTTGAAAAAAAAATGTAAATGATTGAAAAACTTTCATTATACTGTAAAGTTTCATAGCAAACATGTCGTATAAAGTGCTTCGGTGTATATAACAGTGGATTGTGTAAATCAAGTTTACATATTTAATGGTTTCCGTGCAGCTCAATGTGCATAATTCAAATACATGCGGCCATTGAGCGTCCAAGCAACAGCTTCACATCCACATATTACAGCACACACTATCCTATCCTCTCTTGGAAAATTGTTGTCCACAGTGGAAATGGAGAGCGGCCCAAAACACACTGAATTTTTTCACAGGACAATATTATGCATACATTAGAGGGAAATTTATTGTATTTTGTAATGCGGATGTGTGGCAGTTTTTGATGAGGAATTATTTATTTGACCACAAAGTACCCTTGTCTGCAAGTGATTTATTATTTTAGATTATTATGGAATTGGGTTCTCTATTTAGTAAAATTGTCGGAAAAGGAACGAGTTTCATTTCAATTGTGTTCATTTATATTCATTAGTAGTGTATTTGTCGTGTTTGTTTAAAAACATGGAAATTCAATCTAATAATTTGGCGCGACTAACAAAAATAAAAGAAAAAAAGGCATGTTTTAAATTAGTTGTAAAAGCACAATGTTCGTTCCAAAACACACACAGTTTGTGTTAGTTTTGGCCAAAAGCAAATAGTTCTGGTTTTAAAAGCACAAATAAGCACTCCTTGCTTCTGCCTGCTGTGCTGCTAGTATGTGCTTTGTATTATTTCATATGAATATATGGTGTGTCCCTTATATAAATTTCATTAAGATTTTACACAGACTAAAACGAGTGAGAGTTTTGGATTAATTTATAAAAGCACTAATGCATATCGCAGAGCAAACCGAGCACACCACACAGCCACCGACAGATGAGAGAGAGACTTTCAAGCAATAGCACACAGTGTTACTGGAATAGACCAAGTTCAGGGCTTTACCATCATCCTTCACCACAAACTACACCCCATGTTACGTAAATGTATGACTTTTTCTGCCTTCCGTGCATAGGGGATTTCCTTAGCAATAAAGGAAATTAAATTTGACTGTAGTTTGCATTATTTACTTGCATTATTACACAGCAACTTTTACCTACCTTTGGAATAAATTTAAAGCGCGTATGTAAAACGTCATCTAAATGTACCAAAAAACGTTTCCTAATTTAATTTGTAGAAGAAAAATGGAAAAAGAAAAACGAATATATATAGTTCCAAACCTTCCAATTACTAGCTTTAGGCATTTTAAGAAAAACGGCTTGAAGATTCAATGGTTTATAAAGTTGCCTCGATTTTTCAAGATATTTTCATGAAAACTCAAACAAGTATTTTTAACGTACTTCTCGATGTAGTATCGTATGACATAGAGGTTTCTATAACGTTGGTAAAAAGAACAGAGAACACTTCTTTGTGAAATAGATAAATGGGAAAAAATCCATATAAAATACGGACTTATTCAATTTAGAGCTCTTCTTTCTAGTTATTACAAATTGGCTGCGATTTATTTTGTTTATAACAGGAAACACTATACTTTTATAAATTATTCTGACTATATTCGTTTTATGCGCATCTTTTCCATCAAATGCAACTTTCTAGTCAAAGCAAAGGAAATTTCAACAATTTCGGCATAATTAATAAAAATGAAATGTAATCGTGTTTTACATGGTACTTTGGTATTTATGCGTTAAGGGAATATTGTATGAGAGAGAAAATTTAGTAATTCCATTTTTTTAATATGCCAGTGCATGGTGGAAATATAAAAATTACTTTTTCCTCTCATTTTCTCTGAGGTAACGTTAAAAAGTACTATTATGTAGCCTTAATTTGTTCTTTGTGCTGGAAACTAAAGTACATGTAAATGTATGAACAAAGTATGTAAAATCGATTTTGATACCTTGAACAATTTTATTTTGGATAAATTGTTGAATGAAAGCAAAGCCCTAAACACACCAATCATTATTTTTAATGTAAGTGAAAGCTGCTGCCAGTTCACCATGTCATCGTTATTCTCCCTTGACTATCGAACATTTTGTTAAATACATTCGAAAAATTTATCGCCCTTATAATAACAATTTCTCTACGAAAATACATACTTGAAACTTAGAATGCTTCGATAAAGTATAATCAGGTTATTTTTCTGACGGATATTGAAGAAGTTTTATCAAATAGATTCTCTCGTCGATTTTTTTTCTCGCTCTTTTTCAATATTTATGAGATAACATCTCGAATCGTTCCGTCCTCTCATAAGCGTCTTGTATTTAATATAAACTTTAATTTCAACAACTGTAATGAATAATGTTGGAAACTATGCTTTAATCCACTTGAAAGTCCTCCCCTTAAGTAATATGTACTCATCATCATATTTAGCGTTATGATAACTGCAAAGTGTTATTAAATACGCTTATATAAATTTTGACACGACTGAGTTTCTGGCACCATCTTAACCACTCCAACCGGATAATTACAATCAGCAAAGTTTTCTTAATGAAAATCGATTTGTAAACCAATTGTGTGGTCTTGTAAATTCCATCAAGACCATCTTCTAAGTGTATGCGCATTTTTCTTTGCTGAAAACTTTCCTAACTCTCCAACTTAAAAGTGTACACGGGTGTCAAGCGCTTTAATAATCACTTATCGACACACTCGCCTCCTGTCTTCTCGATTTTTATCGCACTAATTTCAAATTAAATTTCATCGTTAATTTCCATTTTCGCGTGCCCAAAAATAGCACCCTGATAAAAAATTGAAAATGAGCCAAACAAAAACGCGCTATACAAGCGTGTATTTTGTATGGAAAATGTGCTCTAAACGGCGCATGTTCTCCACTAGCTCTTCAACAAGAATCACAGGACCAATCTGATGCTGTAACTGCGGCAATCATCTTCATACAAAATATTCGCAAAACACATCTCTTGCCCACCAACACACACACATACAAAGGGGGAAACAGTTCGAAAATTGATAACCACACTATCGCAATTGTGAATATTTCAAGTGCGCGCTGAAGAGTGCGGAAAAGTCGTTCGCGAATCAGTTTATACTGTGAAATCGCGATATGTTTGACATTGTTAACTTAGTGGTGATGGTTGTTTTGTTGATTTTCTCTTTTCCTGGTCAGGAAATGTACGAGTTGCGGGACCGCGGTGGCAAAGGTTCTTATTGCATGCGGCATGCATTTATTTAGTTGTAAGAAGTTTTATACTTTTTCAGTTTCAAAAAAAAAACACATAACAAAGTTGATATGATTGCCAAAGTGTAGGATATAAATTGGCATAGTGCAAATGTTTTAAGTTTAATGCGAGAATTATGTATACGAGCGCTATAATACTGTCGCACTGTAATAGTTGCATCATAAAATATTAACAAGCATATTAAAAGTGACATTAAGTTGGTGTTTTAAAAAGCGCCCCGAATTATTAATAAAGCCTTACCATCGTATAACAATTGTCTGAGAGGGCAAATTTACGAATCTTATATTAAGTCTTTTTTGCTATAGAAATGTTCCCATCGTGTACACTTCTCGTCGCATCACACCCTAAAATAGCTAATAAAATACTTATACAAGAGGAAGGCCATTAAAAGACCATTATTTATTACTCTTTATACATACATAGTCGTAGTTAGTGTAGTGTCATGAAAATTGACTGGAAAATTTGCTTGACGTTAATGCATACGTAATTAGCATGTGAAATATTTATAGATTTACTTGTATGACATACCTTGTCTTCATTAATAGTTGAGGAAGACCTTTGAGGGGGCACTTTTTCTATTTATCTTGTATATAGACGCATAAATATTCCTTTTGAAGGACTGTATGGGTTGCGGATTGTGAATGTTTCAGGACAAGTCAATAATTCATTGAGGACACTCGTAAAAGTTTCATTTCACAGACGCTAATTAGAATTTGTACGGGCATAATTCACTAATTACAGATCATTAATCAGTTCGTGTTTCATGGTTTAGGTATTAGAGTAGTACAGTGTTTGCGTGCCTTTATAAAGTCTATCAAATAAGATGAATTGTACAGTAAATAGTCGGAACAATAGAATTGGGCCATCAGTATACACTTTCAGACGGTTAAAGTGTGCGGTTTCTAAGGGAAAAATTAATCTTCCAAGGCGAGGAATTAATAATAACATTTATTAGTACTTTTTGTTTGGTTTTTACCGGGAATTGAGGCAGATATTAATAAATTTCGCTTCAGCTTGATTTACATGGTCCTCTTATATTGGCTGTTGTAGAGTCGTGCGCTTTTAATTAATTCCATGCGACAATTTAAGTCCTACCTGTTTTATAGTAAAAGTTTCGTCTTGATTAAATATTCAAATTCGATACAGCTAATTAATTACTCCCTCGATGCATTGATGATTTTTTTATAATGTAGTGCATCGAATTGAACTCCAAAATTTCAAAATAAATTAACACACTGATGAATATGCGACACTAGAGAGCGTTATTGTAAACAAATACGAGTGGGTAATACAATTGTGGCAAACATTTGTAAATGTTTATTGATTTTGTGTGCTTTTATTGGTCGAATTCAGGTACTATTTTATTGTGTGGCTAATATATTGTTTCGGTTTATTTGTCCATTAGTCACTTTTACATAAGTTGGTTTAGTTGTGTAATACCTATCTAATAGAAAATGCTGGCTTTTGATAAATCGCGCTTGTTTGCGTTACGTTTTAAACACGGAATGCCAATATTTCCATTTCCCCTTTTCTCTTTGATTTCCGGCTGATGCCTGTGGGCCACTTGCGACCGCATCTTCCTCTTGTACATTTTTTTATATCTTTTCTTGGTTGCTTTCGTTTATACTTTTTTATAACACCATATAAATCATTCATTTAACAAGTTGTAATACGGTCTTGGTGTGTGTTGGAGGGTGCCAGTCTGTTTCATTCGCTTTTTTGTAACGTTGAGCCGCTTATGTCTTGTCCAATTTTCTAGACGTGTAAAGAGGAGACCTGAGCAGAAATTTAATATGTTTGTTTAAATTTTATTGCTACTACACACCATGTACTTGTCTTCGGTGTGCTAAAAGAGTAAGACATCGCGTTTTTCATCGTTCTATAAAGAGGTATTTGCATATTTTATAAGGACTTACATTTTGTAATTTGTAATTATGTTCGTATTCGGGAGAGTTTCGTTGGGTAATTTACGGTCTTGGAATTCGATTCTGCATTGCACTATCGCCGTTTTTGGGGTACATTTTCGCTAAATTCAGTTTAGTTATTACACTATGCGCATTATTAATCTGACAAGTTTGTAAGCAAGTTTAGGTACATATACAATTCCACAAATGTAAATAGTATTATACGTTTCCAGGGGGTGGGCTCCCCTAAGAGTTTGATTAATTATTTATTGAAATGTCCCTTCATTTTTCGCTTCTTTCACTACATTAATGGATAAAAAGACGCTGATGCGATACAAAACAACTAACCGCAATTAATCATTCCCCGCATTTTCCACGCTTGTTTCCTATTTTTATTTCGTGCAGCAGAATTGAATTGGTTACCAAAAGACCGCAAAAACGCGTTATGTAATTTAATTAGACGTGTTATTTTTGGTTTGGTGTTGAAAACAACGTGTTAATTAAGTGGAAAAAAAACTGCTCTACCAGCTAGTTTCTAATATACGTAAAAACGGGTAGCCACTTTTAAAAAACGGATTGCAACAAAATGTAGTAAAAGTTTATATGTTTCGCCCCCGATTTTACGATACTACACTTTTTTCTGTCTTAAAACTTTAACAAAGAAGCAAAGAAGTGGATTTTTATAAAACTGTTTCTATGTGGACTCTGTTCTTCAACAATGAAAGAGACAGCTTTTACGTTCCCAACAAATGTTAACTAGCTTTCCCATTGTGTTCTAGACAATTATCTATTCATATTGGCGAAAGAATCGATTCTAATTTAATTCACGTCGTAATATGTTCCAAATTAAATATAATTCTGTTGCAAGTTCTCATAATTGGCTCATTTATATCGCATCGAAACCACGTCAAAGCTTCAAGTTTTAATTGAAAAATTGAAAACTAATGTGTTGTAGGGTTCTTTTTTGAGCGAGTGTAAGAGATTTTCTCAACTTTCTATCTTCTAATTTCTTTTACCAGTCGGAAAAAGTGAACTGTTTATTGCATTCCGAGGTAATAATTCTTTCGTTCTATAAAAAAAATAAAGAAAATAGGAGCCAATAGTCTCTTACCTAATCATTTTCGCGCATTTACTGGGTTTAATATCGCTTCACTTTTCCTAAGATGTTTTTCTCCATGAAAAATATTTCTATGAAATATTAAACGTGTACCCAAATTTTATGTGTTCTTCCTACCAATTCCCATTTGGCTAATTTGGGTTCGTATAACGCGGTCAATTTATCTTCATAATCACCTCTTTTATGTTGAATGTGATGCATTAGGTAGATTCATTCTAAAACAATTGCATTTTCCATTTTCTTTACGCACGTCCGAACCGCACAGCCAAATTAGAATTATTAGCTTTGATAAAATTGCAATATGGTGTGCTAAAATTGTGCATAAATCATTATTTCAGTGAATTTTGTAAATAACGGTCCGATATAAACCCCAAAATAAATTGTTTTTGTAACAATGTGGACGTAAATTACATTTCTATATTGTAATGTCGGAGACTAATTGAAAATTCTAATAGCACAGTGCAATATTATAGTATTGAATTGCAAACGGTTGTGTTACATATATTAGGCAGAACATCCAGCTTATAATTGCTACTATATTATAGAGTTAATTCAGGTGGTAAAATAATTAATGTTTAATTGAAAGCAGTGTTTTGGTCGAGGTTTCTGTCTGGCCGCAGATCCAGCACTCCCACATATGTTTAGAATCATATATCGGAAAATTAAATAATTTACCGGTGTGGTTTCTATTAACACGATTTATTACATGAAACGGTAAATTGGACACTACATGTGGTTGCTATTAACGTGAAATGGTAGAACGTTTATCAATATCACCTCAAATTGAATTAAACAATTGTTAATCGATCGCATATGGCGAAGCCCTTTCTTAAAATAGCGAAAGAAGCAACTCTTCCAAAGCAGCGTTGAATTAAGAAACTTTTAGTGAACTTTGTTTAATAGAAAAGTTTATTTTTCGAACAGATTATGAAGTGTTTACCCTGAAACAAAAAAAAAAAGAAAACATTTAGAAATGATATAACATAATGCTATTGTTTAGCCATTTCCATTTTTACATGCATGATGTAACTTTGTTTAATCCAGCATGAATGGTTCGATTTTTTTGTTGTATTTTCAATCAGAATTGCTTTGTTCACAGGGTCTAGTTGTGATGTAATAATAAATAGTGATACAAATAAAAATGGTACTATAATGAGCCCCTCATATCCTGCACCATATCCGTCGAAGACGACATGCAGATATGAGTTCCAAGGACGTGGCAAAGAAAGGGTCCAAATTGTCTTCCAAGATTTTAATTTGTACCATTCAGCAGACACTTCGAAGGAGTATGATGGATAACATTTTGAAATGATTGCAATGCAATGAATAATATATGTTTGCATTTTGCAGATGTGACAACCAGGATTCATTAGTGGCATTCGTTCATATAGATGGTAGAATGGAAAAAATCGATAGTTTTTGTGGTAATACGTTACCGAAACCTGTCATGTCCAATGGCCCTAGGCTCAAGTTAGAGTTCCAGAGTTTATATGCGTCGAGATATTCAAGAGGTTTCAAAGCGACTTACACATTCACTGAAAGTAAATGCATCCTGATATACGAATTGTTTCCATGTAATGAAGGAGGTGTTGTAGATTTTGGTATTAAAACTGGTACCCAACTGCCAGAGTATCCATGTGCCTTTGTATTTCATAGTAACGAGTCGAGAAGTGGATTCTTCTACAGTCCCAATTATCCGGGCTTCTATCCTAGAGACACTGAGTGTCATTACTTCTTTCATGGCGGAAATCCTACCGAGAAAGTTCATCTGCATTTCAACTATTTTGATGTGGAAGGAGTCTCTCCGTAAGTACAAAGGATGCTCTATGTTGACTAATTTATTTATCGAAATTGTTGATATAGATGTGAAGCCGTTTCTGCTAGTGATTACGTAGAATTCTCTAATTTCATGACACGCGATCGAAAACATTCACGCCACTGTGGCCAGAAGAAGGAATTCGATATTGAGTCTGAAAGGAAATTCTTCCGTGTGACGTTTAGATCAAACGATCGACTGGATGGGACTGGATTTAATGCGACCTATCAATTTCTCGACGGAGTGGAGAGTTATACTGGGAAACCTCAACAAACCAGTGGACTTTCTGTCGTAAATCAGAGTACGGTGTGTCGCTTTGATGAACGTAGCTCTCTACTGATTGTTGGATCTCTTTTCCAGATCATTATCTGCTGCTCTTCGTCATCATATTGATGGTGAAAAGGTTTACATAATCAAGATATGGGAATATAATTCTTCTGGAAGAATATAGAGCAATATACTTGTTTTGAAAACAAAATGAAAAAACCTAATCATTTATTTGTATAATAATAAGGAAAAATTTATTGAGATGTTTTTACATTCACATATTATTACACTGTTTTTTGAAAGCAAGACTGTATTTCTTAGTGGTAAATATATTTTATGGGATAGTTATTTTTTTCATACGTTTTAATTTTAGGAAAAATTACATGTCCTGTTAATTGTTTAATAAAAGCTCCACGTTTACCACACAGTTTTAGTAATAGGTAAATAACAATTTTATAAAGAACAAAAAGGTATAAAAACACTATCATTATCAATAGTTATTTCAAAATCAAAATAAAATGAATCTTTTGTGAGTCAATTTATTAATATGCTATGTCCATCGTAGTTAATTTGAAATAAACGTTATTTTTTAGATAGCTGTTTTATTTATGAACATATTCGAACAATATGATAATGAAATAAATACATATAATTTGAAGTGATGCACATTCAACTTTGTTGTTGCTGTTGCAGTTTCATTTCGATTATTTCTATGATTGCATCGCGAATTTTACTCTTTTCAATCCCAAGGGTTTGGATTTTTTCCATTTGTTCTGTTACGAATTTTATTTTCCGTTCAAAGTAGTCTTTAGCAGATGCCATATCCTGTAAGAATTGATATCAACTAAGACCAGTAGCTTTAAATGTTGTACAAACCTTTTCAGCATAATATCTTGTCCCTATGTCTATTATGAACTTCTTTGTGTCAATTAATTTACCAGGAACGTACATCTAATATCACATTAAGGAATAATTGCCGCACTATTTAAAATTCTACAGTGTTTCATAAAGGATACGGATCCTGAAAGAGGCACGAGGATTTCTTTCCCTTCTGAATCGTCTGTAACTTTTTCTAATGCTTCTCCCGAATTTTGAAATTTTGTTTGGGCCATTTTCAAGGATGCAAGAGATTCTTGATATAAATTTAATTCCTGTAAGATAAAAAACTTGCTTTATTGAACATTTGGTTGGAATTTAAGGTTAGAAATTTTACCTGATCTAATTGTTGCTTTAGAGCTGACAATTGTTGAATATTTAAAGTTGTTAAATCGATTTGTTGCATATGAGGCTGTTCACTTGCAGATATTTGAGCCATTTTACTCTAAATCTATATATTTTTCTTTACGGTAACAAAAATATGATTTTAAAGGATTTATTTGACATTGACAATCAGAATAAACAAAGGTTTCTTTTCAAAAAGAGAGATCTCGATAATCGATTACAGTTTTCTTAAAATTCAGTGAAAGCAGTTTTCTATAATTTGAAGTAAGAAAATGAAAAACATCACATTTTCATCATTTCCAGAAGTTAATTGTAAAGAAACTTTATTATTTTTCCGTACAAAATATATCAGGGAAGTTTCCCCATCACTCAAAAAAAGAACGACATTTATTTTCACATGACTTTCAAAATGTTAACCTCACTTCTTGCATTCAAAAATTTAAAAGTGAGAAAACCACATAGTTGTGAAAGTATGTATCAGTCTCTTGTGAAACACGTGTCGGGCTTCGTCAAAAATCGATTAAATTACATGGGTAACTTTATATAATATATGTAACATTATTACAAAAACTAATGAACAATGTTACAGCACCAAACGAGACCCAAACATGTTCCAAATCCTTTGCACATTCTTCATCAGATTTAGAAGTTAAACGAATAGTATGGATTGATATGGAGGTAACAGCGTCTTTAAACAACCCTTTTAAAATTCAATTTTTTATCCTAATTATTGTTTAGATGACTGGTTTAAATATCGAACAAGATAAAATAATGGAAATTGCATGTCTAATCACTGACTCTAATTTAAATATAATCGCAGAAGGGCCCGATATTATAATTCATCAACCTAAAAGCATTTTAGATAATATGGACACCTGGTGCACAAATCAACATGGAAAAGTATTAAGTTAATAAAAATAACTAACATCGTATCAAATTTATAATAGAAAATTATTTCAGACTGGACTAACAGAAGCATGTTTGAAGTCGAATGTAACAATAGAAGAAGCGGAGCATAATTTATTAGAATTTGTCAACAAACACATAACTGAAAATACTAGCCCCATGGCTGGAAACAGTGTTTATATGGACAGGTTGTTCTTGTTAAAGTTTATGCCTAAATTGCATCAATTCTTACATTACCGAATCTTGGATGTCTCAACAATCAAAGAACTTTGTCGACGATGGAATCCAGAATTATACAAGAACGCCCCGAAAAAAGAATACTCTCACCGAGCCTTGAACGACATTAAAGAGAGTGTAGAGGAATTAAAGTTTTACAAAGAGAATTTCTTTAAAACAAACCTATAATTTTAAATAGGTGTTAATTATTTTTAATTAAATAATCTCTGTCGACGTATTATTTTTAATAAAAATCTTTTTTGCTCTTAATCTCTTTGTAAACTCTAAAAGCAGATTCTTCCAGTTCTAATCAAATTATCTATTGTTAAGGCTATAAAAAGTGTTAAGTAATTTTTGTAAATGTATTTAGTTAAATGATCTGAAGGTGAATTTAGTCTCAGTTTTATTCACAAATCCACCGAATAAACTGCTTAAAAATATATCATCATGAACGAATCAAAGATTATTAATAAAAACGATCCTGTTCAAATAAAATTGTATAAAAAACGTTGGCTAATCTTAGCCATTTACATACTTTATTCCGGTGCAAACTCATTCCAGTGGATGGAGTACTCAATAATCACTAATATTATAACGAAGTACTATAAAGTGAGCCCTTTGACTGTCGATTGGACCTCAATCATTTACATGATCTTATATCCAATGATGGTCGTGCCAGTCTCATACTTGGTTCAAATAAAGGTATGCAAATCGTTCGGTATTCGAACAGTCGTCAGTACTGTTATAGGGTTTACGTTTTGCAGCGGTTTTAGGGTGTTTAGGGACCGCTCTAGCTGCTTTCATCAAAGTATTCTCCCTTTCACAAGACAAATTCTACTTGATTCTTTGCGCTCAAGCTTTTGGTTCCGCTGCTCAAGTGTTTATCTTGTGTTTACCATCGAAATTGGCGTCCACTTGGTTTCACATGCGAGAAGTGGCGACGATTTGTTCAATGGGATTTTTTGGCACACAAATGGGATTCGGATTGGGTTTTGTGGTGCCTTCAAGTGTCGTTCGGAATGAAAGTGTGGACGATATAAAGCGAAATTTAAACGTGCTTAACTGGTGTTTAGCGGTTTTTATGGGTTTGGTCATGTTAGCGGTGATTTTTTGCTTTAAATCAGAACCGAAACACGCACCAAGTGTGGAGCAACATGCTCTTATTCAAGATAGTAAAAAAGAAATGGAGAAACTACGATTTAGAACATTTTTCAAAATGTTTCTGAAACTTTTACGACAAAAGTCGTTCTTTATGCACACTTGGGCTTATGGGATTAATGTGGGTGTTTATTCAGCAATAAGTACTTTTATAAACCAGTTCGTACTGCAGTACTTCAAGGTTTGTTTAAAACATTAACTCGTAATGAAATTTAACGTAACGTTTCTTTAGAATGCAGAGGAAGATGCTGGGCGCATGGGTCTTACTATGGTACTTTGCGGTGCATTTGGGTCGATATTCTTTGGATATTTATTGGATAGGACACGCTCCTACAAGTAAATGACTGTCTTAATATACAGAAGCAAATAGCGTTAATTTTGTGTTTTCATAGGGGAATTACGACGATGATTTATGTTGCTTCAAGTATTTCTGTCTTCGGTTTAATATATGCTTTGAGAACAAGACAATTACTGATAGTTTATGGTTCTCTAGCTGCTATTGGGTACATAACAATATTAAAAACTTTTCTATATGAACAAATTAATGTTGTAGATTATTTATGAGCTCGTATATGCCAATTGGATTTGAAACTGCTATTGAATTAACTTACCCAAATGAAGAAAGTACGACAACTGGCATCATGATGGCAAATACTCAATTGCTTGGAGTTGTTTTCACCCTTTTAGCTGGTAAACTCAATTTGGAATTAGGGGCTGACTGGACCATCTTCTGTTTAGGGACACTTTTGGTTTTGGGAACTATCGTAACTGCATTAATTCCTAATGAAAAACGTAGACAAGATGCATTAAAAATGGTCTAAGATGTTGTCCTAAAAAAAATAAGACTTGTAAAATGTGTTGTGTGGAATTTTATTAACAATAGATAGGAAAATTCCAATTAATGTATGTAACAGCAATCAGAAAACGTACTTTTCCAAAACATTCTGAAATTATAAAATCACTTATAATAATTGCTGACCTAAATTCACAAACAATAAAACAATATTTAAATAATGAAAATTTATTCAATTCAATAATGGCAAAAATGATTTTTTTTTCTAATGTAGTAACATTTATATAAAAGTAC
This sequence comes from Silvanus unidentatus, assembly GCA_963930825.1. Classification (NCBI taxonomy): domain Eukaryota; kingdom Metazoa; phylum Arthropoda; class Insecta; order Coleoptera; family Silvanidae; genus Silvanus; species Silvanus unidentatus. Next base: position 3,733,459 of record OZ005757.1, on the reverse strand, counting down.
TTAAGCGTTATTTAATATACAACATTTCTTAATAAAAAACACATAAGTAATAATTAGATTACTTTTTATTATAATTAAATCACAGACACTAATTTTATAATTATTTCAATTTTTTTATTTAAAAACTAATATGCAGTATTAAATTTAAACGCCGAATATCTTTTATTCATAAAATAACATTTAAATTCTACTATTTAATTATACAGTTATATACACAAGGTCCCCCTATTCCTTTTTGTTGCACAAAAATCGTTTTTGGGTTTTCTTTTGATTTACATTAAATTCATATATGTAAACTTCAAATTGAATGTAAAAATTCTATAAAGAAAAATTGTATTTGATTAGAAAAATAAAAAACAACTATTATTTTTTATAGTGCAACTCGCACTAAGTCATCCAAGGCCCAAAATCTACGTATTTCACATTGAACAAAATACACAATTATCTTTTTTGATATGTCCGCAAATCTACGATTTTCTCGAATTTATCGAATTACTCCCATTGTCCGGCATCTTTTGCATTTGATACGGCGCTATACTTCTTCTATCCGCCATCATACCATTAAACTCTTCCTCGGTAGTCATTGGATAAATAGGCGGTGTTGGTGGAAAGCCCATATTATTAGAATATATCGAACGCATATAATACATTGGATCTGGCATCAATGAAAAGAACGGCCCCAAATACCGTGGCACATCTTTCTGTCCATCATAGAACATTGGCGGTGGCACAAATGGAGGTATATTCGTGGGCAAATGTGTCGGATAACTTTTATACGCCGATTCAGGTAGCCGTAATTGATGCGGTGTCGGCGTTAATGGGAACATCTTCGTTTTATTATTCGTTGTTGGCATTATTGGTGACGGTTTACTCGGATACTTCGGCAATTCCACACTCTTTGGCTCATTATTAATGCGTTTCAATTTACTTTGTGGATAATAATGGTTCAAAGGTTTATTATTATTCTGTTGGGGCACCAAAGTGATTTCTAAATTCGGTCCAACACGGCTCGAACCACTTCTACGTGCCGTCGTCGGTTTTTGGTACATTAAATTCCTCGTATCGCGACTGTGACTCGTCGACGGTACTTGCGGTATCCGCACAATCTCCACCACCGGCTTCTGTGGACTGTGGACCGACAAATCGAGCAAATCACCACCTGAAGGACGTGGCGGTTGAGTGCTGTTGGCAAACTTCGGCGCCACCACTGGACATATTTCGTTCTGTCCGATAATGTCCTTCGGATTGCCGTAAATCGTCTTCTCTGAATACGAATAGATCGACCTGGATTGTACCACACGCGGTGGCATTGCGCCATTCTTAAAGAACGGCGGTGGCATTTTGGGTGGCGGTCGTGTATGGGATGATGGCGGTGGTGGCGGCATTGGAGGTAAACATTTTGCTGGATAAGGCACACCGTTCGTTATTAAGCCAGGAGTTGGACTGGTTGCGATGGTCGCTTGTTGTATCACTGACGGTCTCACTGGCGTCACCTCCAAACCGCCCTCTTTAAGTATATCCAATTTACGCTTTTTCACTTCGTGTATGTACACTTGACTCTTATTCTCATCCTCTGATGGCCCCTTGATTGGTTCTGACTTGATTTGCATTGGTAATTGTTTGATTTTTATTATATCCACTGGTTTTGGACATTCTTCCACTATTTTCGGTTTCTCTTCGGTCACTTCTTGTTTGATTTTAACATCTTCTGTTTTGATTTTTTCTATTGTTACGGCCGCTTCGTTGTCTGGCTCTTCTTTCTTCATTAAACTAGATTCCGGTTCAAGTTTCACTTTTTCAATTATAACTGGCGACTCTTTCTCTTCTAATTCTTCTTTAACTATTAAATCTTGACTGTTTATATTGTTATTGTTGTTAATACTGCGCTTTTCGCACGTTTTATCACGTTGTCGTTCAGGTTTCACTCGTATACTACGCAACGACGATATTTTCCCCTCGGTTTTCACATTAAAATTCTGTAAATGGACATATTTTAGCATCAAGTTCAATAAACAATTGGATTGTATTACCTTTTCTTCTGTTGGTGACGAAGGAGCTGTAGGAGGCTCATTACTGCCCACCGAAGAGGAGGCGGATGATGAAGGATCTTCGGAAGGATCATCATTACTACTTTCACTAACTTTACTCTTTAATTTTCTTCGATCTGTTGGTGTAATTGGTTTATATTCCAAGCCGTTCATATGTCGCTCGTATGGCAACAAAAACCTAACAAACAAAGATTTAAAATTTGAAGAAAAAAAAAACACTTTTTAACCAATTCACCTTTCAAAGTGTCTTCTAATTATTGTAGCTGCACTGGTGCTGTTTTGGTGTCCACTCATGTCATCATAAATCGATTTCCACAGTCGATTTGCAGTAACACAATCGTAACCACCTAATTTTTGTACTTTTGTAAAGAACTCATACAAATCCACTGGAAAATAAAACAGTAAATATACAATTTTATGTTTGTTTTAAGTTTGTTCTTACATTCTTTATAGCCTAAGGACGGAATACGACCAATAGGTGTATAATTCGACTTCATAAAAACGTTTAACTTCTTGATAAACTCTTTACTCTCACTATTTTCAGTTAAAGATCTTGTACTGCGTCTAGTTGTGTTACAACGGAGTCCATTTCGGACACCATCAGTACTAAGAGTCTGAAAAATTGTAAAAACCACAAATAAGAGTGAATTCTGAAGAGTTTACATTTATTATTTGTTATTACTTTGCTAAATGTATTCGATACAGACGATTCCGACTCGTTACTCTCCGAACCAGGAGAGATGCTTCTCTTTTTCCGTTTCCCTCGTGGTCTTCCCTTCAATTTCGGTGCTAAATGATTACATAACAATTCATGACCTTCCAATTCTGGATAATCGAATGTGTCCCGACAGAACAGTACACGAGTGTTCTTTTGCATTGATGGAAAACCACCTAAAGTGTTTACCACTTTGTATTTTAAATAATCATTTTCCACTGTTTCTAAACGCTTCATCATCGCTCTGTAACGACAGTACTTTGGATAGCTTAGGATTATAACAGATGGGCCAGTTTGGTTTGCATTTGTATCTGGAAATATAACGAAAACAATACAATTCTACTTCTGGCTAATTAATCTAAATTAGTCACGTCCGGTTTAATGTTTCATCACAATTTGTAGGTGTGACTAATAAAATGTATAGAAAAAAGCAACGCAATGGGTTTGTTGAAAATAATTTTTTAAGCAATTTTTTAATTGTAGAGATAAAAAAATTGGCTAATAAATGTAGATAAACATTTTTTTTAATGAACAATTGATTTAACTGAGAAATTAAGTCAATGTATTTTGAATCAGATTAGTTTAATAGAGATCCAACATTTTTAATAATGAAAACTGAAAGTATAAGCTGAATAATGTCTCCCAAAGAGTAATACTTGGTAAGTTTATTAACGATCTGAATTGTCAGTAAAAAGTTTTAAATGTTATTTCAATTTCAATGAAATATGCTATCTCGGTTATATCATCATGTGCTGCAATGAAAAATCTATAAAACCATATTTACTATTAATAATACAGAACTGCGACACGATTGATTATATAAAATATGTTTTCTTTCCAATACTTTATAACAACGACTAAAAATAGAAGAAGACTCGAAAGAGAGAGAACCGGTTGTTTTATATTTGTTATTGTCACAATTACAATTAAATCAATTGCTGTATCAATTTTGAAATAAAAACATAGATTTCATTTAATACAAAATGTTACTCCAGTTATGCAATCGTTTGTTGCATAAAAAGCTTTAAAGAGTCTATTAATAAACAAAAAAATGATTTTAATAAAAACAGAACTGGTTATGTAAAATATGTTTTTGTGTATGCAAAATATGAAAACAAACAGCAATTAAAAGTACTTCTATGTAGTTAAAGATAATTAGTTTTTACTAATAGTCAACCTTTTGTTATCAATATGTACATAAAAAGCATATAAATGCACAATACAGTGAATATGATGTGTTTGTTTACAAGAAATTGATACAATGACAAAGTAACAATAATCATCCAGATCCAATTCGTTGTTTTCTGAGCAATTTTTATGTGCATCGCATCGCAAATGTATGAAGAAGAAAATATACAATGGGATGATAGACGGTTCGTAAGATCATTAAAAGAACGCACTTTCAAAAACTGTTCATCAAAAATTCATTTTATTTCAATGTAATTTGCAACTGCAATTATCTCTTCGTTTGCTGCATTGAAACCTCTTAAAAGCCTTTATTAATAACACAAATTATCTAATATTTATATTATTTAGTTTTCTCTAACTAATAATTATCTTAAATAGAACAAAAAATATATTAATCCAATTCGTTTTTTCTTCAAGCAATTTTCATTTGCATTTTAGTAATTAGTATACTCGTGCTGATAATTCGGGTAAATGTTCCGACAACGGCATGAAATATGTTTCTAGAGGCGATTGTCCTAGTGAGAATTTAATTCACATGTAAGTTTATTAACATAAGTTGAAAATACAATTTCCATTTCAATGCACGCCCTCGCTATTTTATCTTTTACTGTAATGCAACCACTTGAAAACACCATATCCATAACTAATAAGTCAATAACTAACTAAATTAATTTATTAACGACAGGAAAACAACATGATTCAAGTTCTCCCATTGGTACAGTCATTGAAAACCAACAATGTATCGAGATAATCGGTTATTACCTGTCCTTAAAACAAATTGTCACCGTTTTTTACTACAGAGAAACAGTATAAAAGCATCAGTTTATTGTGCTGCAAAAGTTAGTTTCCCTGACTATTTTCCCTTGCACGTTTTAATATGGCACAAATAAACATTTTGGTTTTCCTTCTCCTCCTTGTATCTTTGACGTGCATTTCGACTGCATCCCCAGCACTTTTTCCCCCCAGTCGTGAATATTCAACCAAACCATCGTGTATTTGTAAAAGTTGGCGAATGTGCCAGGGAGAGATAGATTCCTCGTAAGTTTTCATAAACAAAACATTGCAAACCCCCATATAAAAGTGATTAAAAACCAAAATTTCATTTTTAGCGTACACTGTTCGCCCGATTATCTTTATGTTTGTTGCATTGTGGACCCCTGAGGAGTATCTTTATCATATAATTACATTTGATAATTACAAAATAAACAGACATTTAACGATAATAAAGTTGAAACTCTTATCATTGTTCAACAAATATTGATTCACTTAATAAAAATGGTTAAATAACACTGCACATTATACCTTATTGTTTGATTTTAATTATGTAAAAAGCGAGTTATTCCTCTATCATATTGTTCCCCACATTTTCACGGGCATTGTGCCAAAAGTCGAAAAACTTAAATCTCCACTCTTTATATATATTTTATTAAAAGGAATTATGTGATGATTAAAGAAAGAAATAAAATGTGTGGAAAATTTCAATTAAAGAAAACTCAACGTACCTAACAATTTCCTCTCCTTTTCCACATCGGAAAAGTCTAAAGAGCTTTCTGTTAGAGATGATATTGTTAGTGGTGTATTTATACCTCCACCGGCGGTCGCTCTCTGCTCCCCTTTGGGACTTTTCACATCCGATTCGTATATTGTTAATTTTCCCCATGTCCATTCTGCATCCACTGTTATCCATGTTACTAAGTCTTCTACTTTTATCACCACTTTTTCAGCAATCGCCAACACCTCGTCCTGAAAAACAGAAAAAATACAGATTAGATTTATTATTAATCACCATATCGATTTTCCTGTGGCCTCATTAATCGAATAGATATCATTTGCAAAAAAAATCATGTTCGAACAGTTTTTTCTTTAAAAAAAAACCTCCCTTCGTAAAAGTTATCCTAAAAGTATGTTTAATATTAAAAGTAGCGATGTGGTTTCTAGTTTGGTAGACTTCTTTACGATCAAAGTACGAACATTTTCATTAAATATAATATGAAATTATATTTTCAATCCGTTAAAGGTGTATAAGAGTGACACGGTATACATGTACTAGCGTTCTAAACATATAATACAAAATGTTGGGAAATATTGAATTTTCCAAGCTGCTATTTAACGCTCTTTTTGTATACTCGTATCATTTTGTATGTTGGGATAATTAGGAAAGTTTTATGTATGAATTATAAATTTACTGAACAGTTTAATTGGCCGCATTTGCAACAAATCGTACTGCCATTTACAGATTATTCCAAATCAATTATTCATAGGACCAGTTTTCTCTATTTCCAATTGCATATTCATTTTGGCGGGCACATTTCGAATATTATTACCATCATCGTAACTACAAAATGGTCGATGGGAGCGATTTTATTTATAAAAAAAACGGTTCAAAGTTGAATACATATTTCTTTGTATTTGCATATTTTATTTAGGCTAGTTCAATGTTCTTTTAGAAAAATTGTGCAACATGTACGAAAAAAGTATGTTTTTTTTATAAACAATAGACTGTTAATAGTGCATTGTTGGTCGTCTAACATCAAATCGTTTATAAATTGAGCAATTTACATAATAACCATACACTATAATTTCATTCTTAATATTTAATCATACACAGAGCGTATTGCAAAATATGTTATTAAAAGTTATTTACTCTCTTATACATAAAAACTAGAGAATACAACTAATAAAATGTGTTTTTTTTGTAGATTTGGTTTATGATGCTATAGAAATATGAACGAAATTTATAATTAATTCGTAAATTGTGGTTTTTTTGGCAAATAAACAACATTTTCTCCTATTGAAAAATTTATTCAAACTAAAGAGAAAGGAATGTCAGTTTAAAAAGAGCACACAAATAAACAATAACGCGAATATCATTATTTTTATTATATTTATTATTAAAGATGGAAAAAATAAACAAGTCACGTAATTTAATTTTGCACAGTTTTATATTAAATATTTTCGCTTCTCCTGTCTTTTTTTTATAAACATATAGAGAAGAGATAACATTGAATTGTTAAATATTTTATTCGGAGGAAAGACTAACAAAAAGCCTATATTTTCAAACGGTACTGCAGCCTCGACTTCAACCCTCTACTGCCACCAACCCCCTTCATAATACCCTTATCTGGGCAGAACCTTTTAAGATATACACACATATATATTTTATATTGCACACACTTTTTTTGGAAATCAATTTCGTTATACACCAAGTGGCGCCACTTTATTATTTTCATACACAGTTGAATTTCGGTTTAATACAATATTACAAACATAATCGTCGTAATTGGGGAAATCATGCATGACGTGACAACATAGCTAAACAATTTTTTTCTAAATAATTAATCACGAATCTATTCGCACACCATTCAAACAAGTCAAATTCGAATTTCTTTTATTATTATCATCGTCTATTGTAATAATAGAGTGTTTAATTGAATGAATTTACTTATTATAGGGGGTTCCTAAATGGCACCCGCTGATGCCGCTCCCTCTACAACATTATTGAAAATAAACCCATCGAAATTCCCTTGAAAACAAACACACACACAGACAGACAGGGCATACTAGATTGTTAGTATTAAAATCAATGAATAAATATTTCAGTGTAAAATTGTATATTTTTTCTCAACAAAAACCAGTTTTAGAAAAGCGTGTATATATGTATAAGTATGTACATTTAAAATTTGTTTGAAATAAACACAAAGGAAATACACACACATACATGTATATGAAATAATAAAAACAAAAGATTAAAAATCAATTGAGAAAGTGTGCTGTGACTACACACAAACATAAAAGCGGACGACATTATTATATGACGCTTTTTTCCTCTTTCTTCGCATTTTATATTTTTCTCTCTTTTCCTTAACTTTGCTTTTTTTATTGTGTTTTAAAGTGAGTCTATTAATACGCTTGTAGAATATCTGTGTGTGCATAATTCTAATAAATTTATAAATCTATAAATAAATGCATTCAGAATGGAAAAACTTTCTTCTTTTATATAAAAGAAATAAAAAAAAAGAATATTCAATGATTAAATTAGAAAAAAAATCGTGTGGGAGTGAAAGAGATGAAAAATATAATGTGCGTGTTGTTCACATTACCGTTACATTGGATTTAATTGAATTTAAGCAAAACGATATTTTTATTTTACTGACATTTCAACAAAAAAATCACATGTATCCAAAACAACATCAAATACGAAACTAAAGCAGAAAATTAATCAACTGAATTTTTCGATATGTTTTTGTCAGCCATTTTGTTACCATTTTCAACAAAACTTTCATTATGTAACGATTTCTTATAAAAACAATTATGTTTATTAGGAAATGTATTAAGGAACAATAGAAACGCACATTAACATTGGCTATAGGAAATTAATTTGAATAATTCAACGACCAACTTTGGACGTTCATTTTACTTTCAATGGGAAAAATTTTTGTTAAAAACTCGTCAAAATCAATTATAAAAAAATAAAAAAACACAATCATCGAATACATCTAAACACACTTGATTCTAACTATTTCAAGGTCGTCCGTTAGATGCATAGATCTATATAAATACTTTAAATAATAATAAAATTACAATGAAGTGAAAAACTCGTACACACACACACAATGGAAATAGAATCATCACAACATTAAGGACAACTAATCGTGTTATTAACAATATTTAATATTCAAATTATATATCTCTCTTCTTCTTCCTACACACGATTGCAATTAATTTTTTTTCTCGTTTAAGGACATTCCACAAATTAGAAACTGTTAAAATTTCGTAATAATTATCGAAAAAAACATTCTATATTCGATTTCATTGTTTTAGCCATGAAAATTTCAACAATAATGGTATTAAATTGTAAAAAATAATCAAAATGTCAATAACACATAGGTGGATAATTCAGATTTCTTCCTTAATAATTTTTATATGTATTGTTACCAACATACATTAGAAAATGTGTAATAAAATAATTACGTTCAAAGTAATATATTGTCGTTTTCCTTGAATATTGTTAGATAAGAGATTCAGAATTATTACAAGTTTTATAATACCATTTTTTTATTAAATTTATAATTATTGATAATAATAGAATTAGAAACAGTGATATACATATATTTCCAAGTATATTCGCTGTTTTTATGATTATATTTACCATTTTGATTTCTGATTGAAAAACTAATTAAATATTTTTTTAATTAAAATATTGTAATATACTTATAAAGTTTTATAAAAAGATTTCGTGTAAAAGTGGAGAAAAATGTTTATAAATGAAAAAAAATATTAAATGCAAACATCAAAAACTCTCTATATTTAATAATAAGGAATTAGTTAATTAAAATGTGTCGCTGTCTCTTTTTAGTACATTCACATACACAAAACGTAAAGTGGAAAACAAGTTCAGAATGAGCAGTTTATCCTTTTTCAACTCACAATCAGTAATAAAATATCGATTAAAGTCCACTTTTACAAGGCATGTTTTTGTAAAATCAAATTGAAATATTATTAAATGAAATTCGTAGGTACGAATTGGAAAATAAATCCAAAACTCAAACAATTATTTATTATTAAAATAATAACAATCATATTCATTTTATTGTGTGTCCTCGCCAAAATAAAATACCAACTTTAATCAAATCTAGTGAAACTTTCTGTTTAAAATGACATAATCTAACTGCAAAATATTATTTTTCATTTAATAATGAACAATTTATTATATTTTCAACATTTCGATATACACACAGTCACTTTCATTTCGTTGTTCATGTACTACTCAAAAGTTTATTCTTTTCTCTCCTCTATTATATGCATTGAATTGTAAAAAAGTTTTTTATTTTTATTTTCTGATTACATTTTTCACAATGCAAAATCAATTTTTATTGTTTCGCTGTGAGACAATCGCATTTTTTAATTAATAATTTATTAGTAGAAAAAAATAAGGCTAGGAAACATATGTAAAATGTGTAAAATTTAGGTTAAATTCCTTTATTTCGATTTTCGAATTATCAAACATTGAAAATCGTTATCAGTTTCTACTGAGAATTTAATTATTTCATTAGCAAGTTCGCTTTACTTATCTGTGTTTTGTTTACATAAATACATTATAAATATAAATGTAACGATTTTTTACAGTGTAGAGTAAACGGAAAAATTTAGATTACAATTTTTCAATTTTACACCCAAGCAATTTCTAACGTTATCGATTTTCCAAACAAATATATACCAATATTAACCTTTTAATTATATAAGATAGTTAGGAGAGTTTAGTAATAAATACGAAATTGTTTAAAACAAAACTTTAAGTGAGTAAATATAAGCGATTGATAGAAATAAATTTTGATTCGTGCTGGAAAATCAATAAACACGACTATATGGGAATATAGTTTCCGTTTTGAATAATGAAAATATAAATTTTCTATTTCAACTTGATTAACATTTATCTATTTATATAAAATTAATTTGTTGTATATTAAAATGAGCATTCTTTCGCCTGTGTACAACATTTACGAGAAGTAACAAATTCAATATTGTCTTCCGCCCACCTAACTTTAATCTCAACAAACATATTTTATGTAATAACATTGAAATAGACAAGGACAAACAATACAATAAATAACATTTTGTTAAATAAATGTGACAAAGAGAGGATGAAATAAAAATTGTTCGACTTTATATATTTTTTTCTTTTCTTTTTTCTTACCGAAACGAAAAATATGAAAGCAATTTTACTGTTTTATAATGATTTTTCTTTCCCTTTTTTTGTATTCTTCATATTCTCTTTTTCTTTTAGAAAAGTGTGTCGACGTTATTTTACATACGTTATTTTTCTGTTTAATAAATTGAATTAATAGTTGTTATTATGTCCCTTTTACAGAAGAAAAAGAACCCTTCGATCATAAAACAAGCTATTATTATTATTATTAATATAAAAAAAAACTAGGGAAAAATCGTAATAATAAGATAAAGGAAACAGTGTATATAGAGTGAGGAGAATTATATTATATTGTATAAATGGTGGGGTAAAGAGGCTCATTCGATGCAGGGAATAATAAAAGACAGGTTGATTTATTTCTGGATTCAAGTGTATGGTAGAAAGAGAGGGGATTAGAGCCTTCCAATGTAAACAGTTTACATGGGGAAAAGAGACAACGAATCATATATAAGCAACACAGTAGGAGAGATTGGAGAGTAGGGCTATTGGAGGGATATATACACATACACGTTTAGTAAGGGTGGGAGGTGAGGAGGAGTGACGGGGGGACGAATATTTCTAAAACAACCTAAAACGATAATAATAAGTTAGAGAAAGATAGTAGCATGTAATACGATAAAATTTAATTTCTTCCGTATTATATACACATTTCGTGAATTCGTGCATACGTTGGGAAAATCATTGGCGAGATGGAAAATCGAGGGGCGAATATCATTTTAAACACACAAAATTAACAAGTTTAATATGACAATATTAAAACTATGTCCAAATCAATATTCAAATAAATAAATAATTGTAATGCTAGTTAAATATAGTTGAGGCATTAAAAAGAAAAATTAGGTTAGGTCAACGAATTGATATACACAGTATATTAAAAACTGTTTTTAGAATAAAATTTTAATTTCAATATGAACAGAGAAGGACAGCAATAAACAGTTTCAACATAACAAACTAAAGAGTACGTGCATTTCATATCTATTTTATTTTTTTATGTGTTTTTAAATCTTACACACACTGACAAATAAAATTTGTAAAATAAATTTATGCTGATAAATGTAATTTAATAAAAGATTATCAGTGTGTCGGTTTTTTTCTTTTTCAAAAACGTAAGCAATTTTTGAGAATTGGTAAAAAATGAATTAAATTGAAGGAAAGTGGACAGAAAATGTGCGCCAATAGAAAATGTAAATGAAATAATTGTAAATTTGCGATAATTAGCATTAAATTACAACTATAGCAAAAGTACAAACATATATAGAAATAATAATAACGTCATATATAATAATGTAGAAAGAGAAACATGAACTAGAGTGGGATAATCTTTGTAAACCGGCTCAAGTGTAGCTCCACTGGAGAGAAATGCGGTAACAATCAATATGAAACGGCAAATCAACAATTAAACACATTTAATGTGTACACCATATTGAATTTTAATATTGTTGTCCGCTTTCTAACAAATTGTACACAATTATATTTACACGGAGTTCCAAGGCTTCATTTACATTAAAAATAGTTAAAATCGGAGAGAAAGAGAGAATCAAGTAACACAGAAAAAAGGAACAAGAAATAGAGAGAAGAAAAAAAAACGAACGAAACAACTGATTTATAATTGAATGACGTTTTTTTTAATGTAATTGCAAATCTATATAAAATAACATTATTACATTGAATTGTTATTTTTTTTTAAATAAAAAAAAACAATTATTGATGACAAACATGCACTCACCTCCCCATGATCCAAACGGCCTTCGGGGGTATTTTCTGGCAAAAAATATAAACGTAAACTGGCCAACGTTTGTTCACTATTTTTATCAATCCACAATAATTGCAGTTCACCAATACACAATAAATCTGAATCAATCCACAATTTAACAAAAAAGAATTCACTTAATTTCACTATACGTTTAATGCCATTTTTCGTATATTTAAATGCTTTATAAAATGTGTACGAGCCGTGTTGTCCGCATGGGCCTCCAACAAGCTGAAAAAAATAAAAAAATTATTTTTTTTCTTCGAAAATATAAAAAAATAAAGATTTATCCATTTTGCCCCCCTCTCACCTTCATGATTTAATGACACGAAAATTGGGATTTAAAAACTCTAGAATTTTTGAACAATTGCCAAACAGTTTAATTAAGATAACAACATTATAGACAAATAAAATATAAAAGATTCTATTTTGTATTGGAAAAAAATATGGAATTAATTAATTCAAGTTTGTACATGCACAAAGAAAACCATTTTAATGGTTTTCTGTGGAGGACGGGCAGCGGGGGGAACAGGGGGAGAATTTGTGAACAAACAACGAAAACGAAATTAGTAACTGCCACACAGAGAAAATAACATATACACACATATAATATAAAATGCATGAGTGTTTCCAGTCTATATATAATATGTTATCTATTTTTTTATATATCTTCATTTGATAACAAAAACTAACTAAAATTGTATTATTTACATGTTCAAACCAATGTGTATTGGAACATATATTATGTACCTAGTTAAAAAAATAAGTACGTGTGACTGTAAATCAGATGATAAAATAAAATATTCAAATCATTCCTTTATCTAATAAATATTAATTATTCTTTTATGTATAAAGACATTTCTATTTTAATTTTTTTGTAAATTATATATTCATATGGTGGTATATATAAAAGGTCTATTTTAAGACAAACGTAAACATGTAATTTAAATTCAGGCTAGTTAAATTTTAATTAAATATTTTCAATATATGTTACATTATTTAATACGAAAATAAATTCATGTCTTTTTTTCCGAGGCGCACATACACACATCCACTTTATTATGCATAATGTAACAAATTTTATATATAAAGTCATGTCGAATAAATAATAAAAATAAAAAAACACACACACTCCAATATCAAACGTAATTCAATATACCAAACACAGCCACACAAAGTTTAAAATTTAATTTTAGAAAATATGATTTCCTAATAATAAAATAAAAACTTAATAATAAAAAATAAATTAAATATACATTGATTAAATATTTTTTCTATCGATTTAATAATGTGACTTAATTTCGGAACATACCTGTACATCATTATTATCCATATTTTTTTAATTATTTATATATATATGTATATAAATATTCACAATTAATCACAGAGCACTACACAAACAGCACGCTGACACCATCGTCTACTTTGTATTTACTCTAATTATGTGACGTCACGGTAACAGAGTGTTCTAATCGGCGACCATCGACATACATCGACGTGATTCGGTATCAGAGTGGAGGCTCACCCCCCAAAAACGTAGAAGAAGAAGATTGGGGGAGGCAGTGGTCCCCGACCGCACGATGTATATAGAATCAAATTGAATGAATATTTGTTTTTCTATTTGTGTTGTATGTATTTCCGATGGATACTTTCGCCTTCCCCAAGAGTCCCCCCATTCCCCCACTCCCACCACACAACCCCATCTATACGAACAACATAAACAGTCATTAAAGTATAAGTAGAAAAAATATGTTTATTTTAAAAGATTAGTAACCCCTTTAGAAAATATACACGCTGTGTTGTGCCCCTTTTTGTATACTTTGTCCCTTGTTTATTTACACATCGATATGCAGAATTTTGCACGTAATCCGTTTCTTATTTATGACTAAATTACAATGTAATTAGGGTATTTTTATGATTCGAAGAATCCTAACAATTGCAATTTCAAATATAAAATGTTACACTATTTATATACTCATATTTGGTTACTCTACAAGGTTCATATTTACTACATTCCCGCTGCCACTGGAGAAGATATGCAACCTGTGGACAGACTTGTATATCCGGTGTCTCCAATATTCGCTACTTGTTGCGCTTTTCTTTATTTTTTCTGGTTTTTGGAGGGAAATGAAGTCTTTTTGGAATAGAAAATTCTATGTAAATTTAATAAAATCAACAATAACATAAAATAAACAAGACTTTAGAACTCCAACAATTGTTTATTTGGTCCAAAACATCCTAATCCTATTGAAGACTTCTCGTTGGAGTCTTCAAAATCTAAGAAAAATAAATGATTGTTACTAAAACTCTTTGATTCTTGGATTTTCTTACCTGGTGGCAAATGGAGCACTTCAATGCTGAACTTCTTCCTTCTCATCTTGAACCCAAACTCTATGCATCCTGGATGTTTTGAGAGGAACGTCTTATTCGGCGCCACTTTTATCAAATAGAAGAACCCATGGTAGTCTTTTAATGCTGGATTTCCCTCTAATTCTGTACCAGCAAAGGAGTGCAATCGCATGCCAATGTCACTTAAATGGATGCACCTTTCAATGGGAATTCGTGAATGGATGTAACTAGGAATTGTAATGAAAGCGACAGCATTGGAAGATTTCACCAACGCTCTTAAACAGAAGAGGAATTTGTTTAAATGTTTGGTTTCATTCAAACTGTTCGACCACATTGGGGACCCTAAAGAGTGGAGGGCGATCCTTAAGAGAGCAGTTTTATTAGAAACCAATTCTAAGCGGTTTTTTATTGCTGTCAACAACTTGTAGTATGACGAGGTTGTAAAAGAATTATCTAAAACAGAAATATTTAATATCAAAAAGGATCATCCGGTTTTGATATACCGCAAAAAGAATCTTCCTTCCAGAAAGCAATATCAGCTTCCTGAATCTGTTCTTCTGACATGTTTTTAGATAAATCATAAAAATGTCCAGGAATACTTTGATCTTCCTTGTCAAGTACTGGTAAATGTTGATACCTGAAGGCTATCTTCATTTCGTCCGAAACTTTGGCCCGTTCATTCCTCACAGATTTGTCATCATGTACCAAAGCAGGCAGATCCTGAATCTAAACAAACGTAAAAGAAATTACATTAAAGCGTTACTGAAAAAAATCTCTTCCTACTATTGACTCTGGATGAACATCCAAACTAGCAACGAACAATGGATGCTTGGACACCACCCCCTCAGCAAGGAACAGTTTAAAAAGCGTCTTGGAATAAACCCCATTTGTATCCTCATCTGAAAGAAATGTTGAATGAATTTAGATTTAAAATAGTGATGATAGCACTACAAACCCACAACAGTAAGTGACCCCTTAGGCAGGCCTCCTCCCAAGATCTGATCCAAAGAAGGAGCTCCTGTCGATGTAGTCATCGCCTTTAATCCAATTAATGCTCGCCTTCTAATTAACAACAACAACAACTGATTCACACGTGTATTAAACAGAGTTAATGGGTCAAAAAATACCCACAATTCATTGAAGCATTGAACGATTACTGCGACACCTGTCGTTTGTTTGTTGTGAATCACCACCTTAGACGTAGGTTATGTTTACACTGTAATTGTTTTATTATTTCAACCCTTTTAATACACATTCCGTCCCAAAATGGTTCATAAAACTGTTCTACTGTCCACAGTGCTCCTTTTGTTCTTCGTCAGTAATTGTAAGACATATTCTTCACTTTTGGGGTGTGGCTCTTTTTTTATTAATTCTTCTCATTAGGTTCAGCCCTTTGGTGCTACCAATGCGTTTCGACTCAACCAGGATGTGGAACCCCCTTCAACTGGCTGTGGTGGTGGACTAAAGTCTGTCCTGAAGACAACGACGTTTGTGTTAAAATAATCGAGGAGAAAGACGGTAAAAAGTATCCATTTAGATTTGTTTTCGCTTCGTCTAACGGTGTTTCCTTTGTTTAGGGGAACAACTTATTACAAGGGATTGTTTGAGTTCCATGCAAGCACTTCGAACTGACATTCCAGCTGACCATTACGAGGGTTGTAGACCAGCAGCGGTGGATGTACGGTTGGCCCATTATGTAAACAACTCCATCAAAGAACTGGACATTCGTAGGAATTATTATGACAAAACTACGTGGTGCTTCTGTTTCCTGGATCACAGGTGCAATAATTCCAGCATCAGTTATCCATCAGTGGCCTTAATCTTTATTGGATTCCTTTTAACTCTCTATCACTTGCGAGATTAACTCTTGTGCCTAGAATATTTTACGTTTTGTTAATGTTTTTTGTAATTAAAAACCGTCCATTTTGATTAGAATAAGTACAAAATATGTAGAATACACGAATCTCTATGTATATTTTATAAATAAACTTTGATATCGAAAAAAAGTATGATTTTCTATGTAAAGAGCCAAATAAACTAGGGAACTTGGTTGGCCAACAAGTTGGCATACAAGGCTTTGTGGGGTCTACATACTAAAGAACACTTGGCGAACGTTGTTGAATTGTCGTTTTTGGTAAACACACATCAACGATCATTGTTGGAAATAACAACACATTGACCACCAATATTCACGGCCCTTAAGGCGGGAATTAAAGGTCCCATTTGTAAAATTTATTTTTTATTTTTATATTACAGAATCTCTTCATTGACAAAAAACACATTAATATTCACAGTATTATGTCTTAAAAAAAGCCATATTAACGACTTTTTATGGTACATGTATTAAGCGACATGCACAACAAGTATTGGTCGATCAGAGTTTTTTAATGAATAATAATATCTATGATTTATTTATAACAATATTACTTATTTTTGTACACAAAAAAAGTTTAACAAATACACAATGGGAAAAAAGGAAATTTACATATTTCTGTATAATGTGGAAATAAGTATATTGGATATAAGTTTTTTTTTGATACATATTGCAGTTTATAAAAACATTGTCATATTTTGGATTTTACTTTGTCCCGAATTTATTTACATACTAATTTATTTATAATCTTTTTTATACAATATTATATTAGCATGAAATATACACAATTCGTCATCTGATATAATACATACATGTAGTCCAAGATAAGTTTTTTTATTTATTTATTACGGTCTATTTTTCTTGTCAATTATCACAATTTATACAGAAAATTTAACAATACTCTTTTTTTTTTGTTTTACAAAGACAATTTTTAGAAAATTTATTTACCTTTCAAATTTATTCTCTCTTAGATATATAAAAATAGCATTTATTTCTGAGACATAAATGATTCATTTTCCAAATTAAGTATGAGATCTTTTTTTACGTTTTTTTTATGTTTATTTTTCACATATAGACAAATACTTTTAATATTTTATTTATACAATAAAATTTATACATTTTGTTTATATGTAGACAAATTAGAGAAAATAACAACTATTTATTTATAATAAAACAATATTTCTATTTGGTGTAAAAAGGGAGTAATTATATTGGTATTGGGGTAAAATTTGTTCATGTTGCGATTCATAATAAAAAACAATACAATATCAAAAGACTTTGGCGAAAGAAGCTGTACAAAAAAAATCAATTCACCTCCATCGGACAAAAATATTCGAAAAAAATTATTCTCAGCCTTTTTTTAATCTTACGATACAAAAAGGAAGTTTTAATCCAATCTCAATTAAAATATCAATTCATCATCAAAACAAAAATCGACTATAGTGGTATTAGCGAAAATTATTATTGTCAATGTAGCAACTCCAAGAAAAACAGAAAAAATCGTCTCTCTCAACAACGACAATTTTCGATAATTCCACACAGCCGCCAGACTTTGAATAAAACATTATGCCTTTTCTGTTTTACTGGAAGAAAAAGACAAAAAAATAAAGAACAAATTCGTACACGCACTTAGATATTAAACTGTAAAAGTTCGCGTGTAAAATATAATTTTATTATTATAATCACAGAGCACACTGGCACGTTCAGTGATACAAAAATTCATATTTATGTATAAACAATCCTATTTTGAGCCACTTGTTAAAACACCACCACTACTATTTGCTCCACTCAAATTCCCTTGCTGTTTATTATTCCCGTTTTTAGGTTGATTTTGAATTTTTTGTAAAATTTGCAATGGAGATCCGCCCGCATTAATCCCTACACCAGGATATTCCGGTGGCGGTGAACCGCCCACATCGGCATTCACAATACGACTAGCTGCAACCGATGATGATGCCGTCGAAGCCGCCGACTCCCTGGCCGGGCCGCTTTGCTGTCAAACTTTCTGTCTCATCTCGTAACTGTTACGATCATAAGCGCCCGCATACAGTTCCTGATGTTGGCGATTATAACCAGCAACTGGAGGCGCTGTAGCTAGTGCAGAATAATCTATAGTTGTTCATTTAATTACGGGACAATTAATTTGTGTTCACACAAATTAGTCACGGAGATACATTACTATGTGAAAACCACTGACAAGTGATTTTCGTTCCACACTGAATTTCACTTACCTTTCGGGGCATGATAATGTCCTCTGCCCTCACCGTAGCCTGGACGAGGTCCCCCTTGACTTGCCGATGGACGACTTGTACGCTCCGTCCGATTTCGACCACTATTCGCACTCGGCACTGCACCATGGTGCTGATGATGACGCTAAAAAAACACAGCAATCAACACAAATAAATGATTGTTTAGTTAAACATTTACCATTCGTCTCAAAGTGTTCATTGGCCGTCTTAAAGTCTCACTAATTCGTCTAGCAGGTGGCTTCTTCGGATTGGAAGATGGCGTATGTACGGCACAACATTTTATAAACAGTCCCATAAGTATAATAAAAATAATGCCAGCTATTAAAACCAACCACCAATTTGCTGTTATCCATTGGGCGACTGTTAATAATGTTTCACGATTTAATAATAAGTTCATCAGTCTAACAAGTGGACCATCAGCGTCCACAGCTCTACATTTTAGGAATACATCACAATAACCCTATAAAAAAGACAAAAGTCCTCGTAAATATATTGCGTTTTTTACCATATTCAAAACTTACTTGGAAATTGTCACATGGCGAACCGGGCCTTAAACTAATGCCACCTGGTGGCAAACCAACGCTATCCGCAAATTCACTTGTACTCCGACATATATCGGTGCCATTCTGGCATGCCAATTCGCACAATTTCCTTTTATCAATATTCGGATTGTCTTGTGAAGTTAACGAGCAGGAATTTAAGTTCCATACTAAACAAATCGAACCGGTACAATCGCCTTTTATGCACAATTGTGTGCCATTATTGCATCGTGTCTTATCTTGCTTGGGCAAGGGTTGAGGGCACTCAGCCGTCAAACCATTACATTTGGACGACATTGAACAGTCCGTCTCCGCTTTGCAAATCTCATGCATATATGGTGGGACGAATGTACATGTGTCACTATTACAACACGGACCCTGGCTAGGGCTACATTGTGCCCCTCTTCTTCTTTTACACCGTTGTGCACTTGAATTAATTTTCAAATCTTCACTACTTATAACACGTGGATAACAACATTTATCATTGCATTCTTTATCATCGTAACCGCAGTCACATTCTTCGCCGGCTTCCACAATTTTATTACCACAAAATGCACCAGCCGACACACTGAAACAATTCCGTTTCTTTTTCTCTTCAATTGCATCCAATACATTACTGATATTTCCAATGCTGCATGTGGAAAATTTACTATTATTCGGACGGTCACCACTCGTGGCAGAAGCAAACATTATGAAATTGCCATTCAAACCGCCTGGACGACATTCGGGCGGATAGTCGTGCTGTTAATATAAACAAAACACAATATTATATAACGTTTCCATCACTGTACGTGGAAGTGACTTACAGGCGAACCGAAATTGTGTCCAATCTCGTGTGCTAATGTTAATTGTGAAACTTTTGGCGGTACACGACTATTATAATTCACAAATGTTATAATACCGGTGTTTAATGAACGTCTTGTGGTTTGATATGAACCGCCTATAGTTTCCGTATACGTTTTATACTTTTCACAAATGCCTCCTGATGCTCCTGAAGCACTCGCCACCCAAGCGAGCCCTAAAGTCCCACCGGTGAAGTCGCGGTAAGTGAACACGTACGCTAAACAAAAGTCCTACAAGGAAACAACAAAAAGGTATATGTGTGTGTATAGTCAGAATATAAAATCACTTTTCACATGTTGTGTGTGTGTGTGATGTTCAATTTACCTCATGATTCTGGAGACTGTGAATATTTAAAAAATTGCTAACATCAATATTCTCATGACAAAATTGATTCGATTCAACACATTCATGATGTGTACATGGTGCACATGCTGAGTAATCGTCAATTTTAATTCTTTGTACTTCAAATTTTATATTACGATGTTCACTACGTCCATCAAATCTAGTATCACGGTAAATATAATTAACGGCAGTGACGTGATGAGCAATTAATGATAAAATCTCTTCTTTAGTTTTCTCATTCACTTCGGATTCCTTGCGGGGATCAGCGTGCTGCAAAATAAATATAGAGAAACATTTTATATTATAAAATACTACACTTATTTGATTTGTTCATTTTCAATTTCACTAAGCAATTAACAATTTACCACGGATTAATTTGTAATTTAATTATATACAATTACAAGTTTTATTTACTAAACGGATTGCATCAAGTGTATATTGATTTTGTGCTAACAAATATTTAAAACAGCGCCCCTTCTTCCATTACATTCTCATACACTATTAGAGGCGAAACAATTTCATGTGAATAAAAACAGCCCTTTTACCTCTGGAAATCCTTCCCTTATATGTTTCCAAATAAGCGGATCTGTTTGTATATACAACGAACAGGTATTTTTATTCTCCTCTTGTCTAGTGGCCCTTTTATGTCGCCTAAATCCATCCTCGTTCGCCACCTTTGAGTACTTATTAAATTTATCCTCGTAATTTAACTTGTGTTGTTGTTGCTGTTGTTGTTGTGACGATGTAGTAGATTGTGTTGGGAATTTTTTATGTTTACGTTTGCTCTCATTCACTGGCGATTTAAGTGTCGCCGATACGATCCTCTCACCAACTTCATCATCATCCTCAATAACCTCAGCATTTTGTACTTGATTCATCCATTGCATGATGTCGTCGTTGATTCCACAGCCAGCAGAATGTCCTAAAACACATTTTCCATTAAAATTGATGGAAAATGACATGTTAAAACTGAGGGGCTGAACGAGAGGAGGGTGGTGCAACAGGTTCAAGTGCGCAAGCAAACAAAAAAGGGACGGTCTATTTAAAATAGAAATTTGCTAAAGGTTGCTTTGTGGTTATACAAATCCAATAACAGTTTTTTATGTAGTTGCAAATCAAGACATGATGAATAATCCTTCAGCCTTGGATTATATTACACACTTTTAATGAAAGTATACAAAACAATGAGTAATTAGTGCTATTAAATCATTTTAAAAAAAATTGAACGCACTCCATTTACTTACCCTCTCTTAAATGGGCATAAGGATCCTCGACATGATCCTCATGGTATATAACCGAATGGAATGTTCTGTTCGGATGTGTGGTGTGTGGAAAGTAATGATGAGCTTTCTCCACATAGTAAGAGCCCTTTGGTGATACAATCTTTCCCTCAAAGAGGCCGTCAATTAACGAACCAAACACTACACTTCCTGGCTCACCTACGCAAATTAAAGTCATTTAGACAAAAATAAAAATCATGTCTTTCTTCTCTATATATTATTATTTTTATACACATATGTGCATATCTTTAAAATTCTACATATCTACGAGTTGTGCAATGATCAATTTCAGTACATTTAGAAACACACAGTTACCAACGCAACCCGAGCACTTTTTATCTTCACTTTCTATGATTGATTGCAGTTTTTAAGTTTATTGGGTGCTACGATCGGAATTTCCCTCTTACCCTCGTGCTTATTGATTTATCGAAGAAAATGCTATATTTTTCTACACTAGAAACAGTTTCTGTAACATAAGTTTCATTTTTATTGTTACAAAAACGTTAAAGGAAATTTTAAGAGGAATTAAAGTCGATTAGAAAAAAAAAGAAGAAACAACAAATCATGATATTCCATGCCATATGTTACTTCTCTCATACGTCTCTCATATAATACAACAACCAGATAATTTAACTGTGCTATACAAATAGCATAATTAATTTTAATTTTGATAACACATGCGCTTTCAACTTTCGTCTGTAATAATATGACGATGCAAAATATCACTTTAACCAACATACAAGCAAAGAATATTTCTCCGTGTGTCATAAACACTGTATTAATTATGCTTATAAACGATCTTATTATCAACAAAACCATTACTATAGAACAATAGTTCACAAAGTTAATTTCGTTTGTGTGTTGTCTGTTAATACAAGAATGAAAATTAATAGAAAATTGTTGCCTATCAAGGCACATTATTTCTTCCTTATGGGTGGTAAGTGAATTTGATCAATTTATACTCGTTATCCATCTTAAAATTACAATCGCATATTGTAGCTTTAGGGCCAATTCTGCCACAACTGACTGTAATTGGCAAAGAATTGGGTATTTCACCAGTGGTAATGGGTAGCATCACTGGTTTACTACCAATCGCATTCCTTCTTGTAAAACCAGTACTTGGCATCATTGTAGACATGTATAGAAATTATCGTAAATTCATTTTCATTCTACTCATCAATCTGATGACCATTTGCTACACCATAATGACACTTTTACCAGCCAAACATTTGGACACAGTTACATTAAGGCTTAATGAACAAAATGACATACACTTAATAAGAGCATGCAATCAAACAGTTAGTAATTGCATGTACGTCTGTAAAAAACGAAACATTTTTTTTGTTTTTGTTTAGGATTTCCAAGATGAACTGCTTTGCCATAACCAAATGATGAAAAGATACTCTTGTGTATCTATATCTAATTGTACCCAGAAACAATGGAGTTTTCTCAGAAGAGGGATTGATGGAGAAATGGAAAACATTTCTCTTCACAATTTTTGTTCAATAGATAAACTAAACAATGGATGCATCACTTTTGATTGCATTGAGGATATTGAAAACAGTCCGAATCGTTGTTTATACCAAACATATACATTTTGGATTTTTGTATTTGTGTTGTGCATGGGAATGATTGCATTCAACACAGTTAATTCAATTAGTGACGCGATTTGCTGTGATGTAGTAGGTAAAAAAAAGTTATTAACGTTACACTCTCGAAAAGCAAATCGTAAAATAAAGATTACGTTTGCGACTGCTTTATTATGTTATACTCGATGTTATATTTACACAACACAAATTCCTCTGTTTATTTTGAATCGTTTGAACAATGACTCGAATTTTAATAAAACGATAAATTTGTTATTAGGAGATAACCACGATTATGGACGGCAGCGAATGTGGGGCTCCATTGGATACGGTTTGACATCGTTTATAGGCGGATCTACTGTAAATTTATATTCTGCACAGAAATTCAATTACATCCCAGTTACAATCATTTTGATTATAAGCTCAATATTGGATATATGTGCCTGTTCCAAACTGAAACTTCCTATCATCGAAGCACCAAAGAGCATCTTCAAAGATTTAGCAAAATTAGCCAACAATCGACACGTTATAGTGTTCTTTATTTATTCTACATTGGCCGGATTTCTAGACAGCTTTATATTTTTCTTTCTCTTTTGGTAAACACTCACACTCACCAAAAACCAAACAAAACTCATTTCTATTATTTTTTTTCAAGGTATATTGAAGACTTGTCCTTGGCTACAAATACCAATAACGTAAAACTAATCGAAGGCTTAATAATTGGTACGCAATGCTTGGCTGAACTTGTGTTTTTCCGCATTTCCGGTTGGATTCTAACACGTTTCGGTCATATCTATTCGTTCAGTTTATGTTTCTTTAGCTTCACCTTACGGCTTGCTTTAATGTCGATAATCCCATCACCCTGGTGGATAATCCCGATTGAATTCTTCATCCATGGGCCCACATACGCCCTCTCTTATTCCACCATCGTGATGTACGCCAACGATTTAGCACCTACTGGGGCTACTGCGACAATGCAAGCAATCGCCGCAGGAATGGATGATGGTCTAGGTTACGCCATCGGATGCACACTCACCGGTTTCCTTTACAAATACTACGGTGGCAGTAAAACAATGCAAATGTATAGCATAATGGCATTTACAAGTAGTATACTATTAATTTTACTCCACAAAACTGTTTTAAAACATAAACCGCAACCTAAATGTACTGAAATTGCCGAATACAACAATATAGAAGAAGCAATAAAAGTGACTGATAATTAAAACTATACTGTCATTGTTGTTTTTGATGTTGCGCCCTTGTTTTCACTAGCCTTACCTAATAGATGGCCATTGTATATGTGTGATGTGTCCACATCAATTTGACCTTTGGGCCCATGCACTTCCAACGATTCACTAAACACACTCAAGTCTCTTTTCAACCGTAATCGAAAATCGCGGTTGTGTGCACGAAATGATAAATGTACGTAATTGTCTTTGATAACTGAACGTTTGGCTCGTTCGTGGGCGCGATGTATATCTGTTGGATCGTAATTGAGGGTCTCATAGTGGCTAATGTACTCATTTAGGCGATTCGCTGTAACACAAAAACAAAATCAAATTAAAATGGGAACACACACAAACACAAATGAGTGTACGAAAATTTGTATGTGTGCGGGAGTAAAAAAATTAACACACAATTTGACCCAATTCCACACTGTCCCACATAATTTTATAATATATTTCTATATAAAAAGTAAAAAGATCTCTCTCTATGTAACGGTCAATTAAAGTTCTTATAACTGTGTGTTGTCTCCTCTACTTGTACTTTCTTCATAAATTTCTTTCCTATTATTTATATATCGTCAACATCTGCATATGGCATAATCTCTCTTCTATATCAGAATTACAGATCGGAAACAAAACAATCAACATTTAGTTTCACTGCAATGTGCAGCTGTTCTCTCTATGTATAGCTCTTTCCTCGCAATTTTAACATTGACATTCATCATTCCACTTGTAATAATTATTATTCCGTCTACAACTATTAAGTAGCTAGGTAAGTGGGCCACTAGTCGCATTTCTTTTACAAATCTCTAAAAACGCCATCAGATCATTATATGCAAAATAAATACACACAATGTTGGATCTATCACAGCCTTGGATTACGGTCGCCCCCATGAATCCTTTAAAGAAGAGTGTTCGATTTCCATCGTGAATGATGTTGATGGTCGGTTGGCTCTTTGTGGGAAAGTGTGGTCATGTGTAAGTAGAAAAAAACCACACACAACGAGAACGAGAAGAGAGGACCCGATAATATAGCGGAGTAGATAGTTGTTGTCGTCGTAAGCCACCCCCTTTGTCTTCTTCAAAGAATCGACAGGAATGTGGGTGGTGGCACAACACTAATTTTATTACCAACGTAAACTGAATTTCAAGCTAATTGAGCTGAATGCCCCTGATTGGATCCGTATACACAGGCTCGTATTTATTTTATACTCTCCACGAACCTATAAAACTCTATAAAAGTGAAGAACCCCCTTTGTATCGAGTATTGTTTATTCATTCATACACATGTGTGTGTGCTCATCTGTTGAAGAAAAATATTTTCCAATTGTACATTTGGAAAAAAGATTGATGACGGACTGTAAACTAAGTTTGTTGACCAATACATCAGGAAGTACTTCGTACTTCCTGTTTCCTCTCGATCCTTTTTTTAGTAAAAAAACGAAACACTAATCTGTGTTTGTACACAACATGTACGTATGATTGTGGAAAACTGAAATATTTATGGATTGATACAGACAAGTGGTCCACTCATATATCTTTGATTTATGTTATAACATTCTCCCCTTCGCCAAAAAACACACACTATTATTGAGCATAAAATTCATTGAAACAAAATCCACTAATGCCATTTTTTTTTATTTTGCAAAACGTCAATGACACAATAAGAATGTGTTTAGTTTTTTTATTAAGTAATCATACTTAAAATACTTTCTTAGTCGCTTTCAGAGCGATTCCCTATTGTCGCAAATTTTTTCCGCATATCTTCCTTAGCGGAATTTTCTTACATGAAAGTATTGAGGCCCGGAATAGTCCACCTATTATGTTGTACAATTTATTGTATCCTCAGAGTTATTTTATGATTATTTGCTACAATTTTATGTGTAAAACTGACTGTTGCAAACCGTTTTTCCCTTTGAGAAGTTTGTTGCTTAAAAATAACTCAAAATAGTGTTTTTTTACCTCTTAAAAAACTGCATCTCTTTAGGTTTGTACATAAACAGACTTTAACACACAAAGAGAATAACATGCATATTTAAATGCTTAAAATCAGGTTACATTTATGTATATGTATGTTATGGAAGTTGTTTGTTGTTGCATCGAATATTTCAAAGTGCACTTCCTTCCTTTGAATTTAGTTTTCTAGTCGTTTTGAGTAATATAGAAAAATATTAGTAAATATTGATGCATTTAAAGAGGAAATAAAATTCTTCCATTCACACATATAGCATAAACAAGCGCATACACGTACAAAGTCATAATCGCGCACTACATAAAAACAGATAAGCGAAATAATAAGAAAAAATAGAACTCTCAACGTATTCAAACGACAAGAACACCCCCTCAGAGACCGCAAGCATATATAAGGACAAACAGCAAAATAAAAGTTCACTTGGGAATAGAATAACGAGTGAGAGGATAGGATACAAGTTCAGCGTCTTTCCCGTCCACACACATATACATAGAGTTGAATGACAAGTATAGGACGTCGATGCCGCCGCCGACGTCGTCGTCGTCGTCGTCGGGCCATTCGCTTCATCCACACACACACCACTTCCCTCTCTCTAGAGGTTATTGTACGCGCAATTACTGCATCATTCTCAATTCAATTAACAAATTTCAACGAATTTCTTGAATATATCAAAGTACAAAATCCTACCTAACTGTAGAACTAGCTTTTGTATTCCGCCTTATTCCTTACTCCTTTGAGATGCTACATTTTAGTAATTTATGTTGTAAATTGTAATTTTAAGTACACCATTAAAGTTTCATTATTGGACTTTCGTGTGTACTTATCTGAGAATAGTTTCAGAGGGCGATTTTTATGCAAATATAAATAATGTCAGAGGAGTTATACAAGACACCTGCGTTTCTTTGCACACAGAAAAAAATATGTATATACAAACATAACGATAACCATTCTCCAATGTCCTCTCTGAATTAATATTGGTGTCGCTTAAACGTTCAACTTACAACCCCCTTCAGCGAAACGTTATCACTTTCCTCTCGAGTATATATAAGTAAGTATATAGACAAAACCGCAAAACGGCTAAAGCCACTTTCTATAATTGCACAAACTTTGTTCCATTTTAGTTGGTTTTGTTCTATTCTTCCGCCTTATATACCTTCAAAATAAACTACATCACTAGTTGGAAAACCAACATTAGATTCATTTAATTTTAGATTCCACTTTAAATCTGTCTCTCATTTCGGTGTCTAATTTTAATTTACAAGAAATTTCAACCCTAGTATACATACACTGACTTTAATCTTAGGTGAAGTAATTAATATTCTCCCTACATTTCGAAACTTGTCCTTTTACTCAAACGTAAAAAATACACACAACAAAATATATGTAGTTACGGTTACGGTAAATTAAAAGCGT
This sequence comes from Silvanus unidentatus, assembly GCA_963930825.1. Lineage (NCBI taxonomy): Eukaryota > Metazoa > Arthropoda > Insecta > Coleoptera > Silvanidae > Silvanus > Silvanus unidentatus. The sequence goes on along the minus strand of OZ005757.1, from coordinate 3,705,380 downwards.
TTCCAAGGCTTAGCTTTTAAAACGACTACGCTTATAATTGCTTAATTACCATAATTTTGGGACAAACAAGGACTTTTTCAATGGATTTATCATGCAAGAATGTGTTCAAGTTTTGGGTACTAAAACAAAATACTCTTCCCGGAAATGTTACAACGCATATAGAGATTACAAATTCATTAATCACTCGCCTTTCTGATGAAATAAAATCATCAGCATTCGTTTTGTGCGACGAAGTTTATACATATATAAAAAACGAAATATATATGGAATGCTATTTAACAATCCCGTTTAATAGTTTCCGAAATTTCCATCGCTCGCGTCTCTTTACCCAAACCTCTCCGGAAATTTCCATTTTTACGTAATTTATCGTTGTCCAGCGAAGCATCTATTGTGTGTAGAAAAGGGATATATAGGAATGAGAACATTTGCTGACAGGACCAAAAAGATAAGACACACAGCAATTTTTATCAGCCAGAGTGAAAAAAAAAATGTGGAGAATTTCGCTCCTACTTTTTTCTCCATTTTTTAGCCCAAAATTATATTATAATTCCTAAATAATCATCTTAAATTCCACAATTAAATCAAACTAGAATTTAACGACGTTATTTATCCAATGCTAATTAGAGAAAAGTCACACCTAATTGGCCTACCAAAAAACATTATGTTATATTAAAAGCACCTTGTTGAATTGACGTCGTCTGCAGAGTGCTCCATTAAAAGCCACACAAAAAAAATGACGACAAAGAAAAAAATCAAGTAAAAACCGTCTCGAACAGAAGAAAACTCCTTAATGAAGCTGAAATTTATATAATAGTTAGGTCAGGATCGTGCGCGGCGTCCCTTCATTAATTTAAATTGTAAAAACTATTTTCAATTAAATACTATAAGTACTTGGGAATTCAAATTCGTGTCGTAATTATAAAAGTGGAAATTTCAGTCCCGTTTTTTCTACCCCCCTATCAAGTTCTCCCCATCTGTAATTTAACTTTCAGTTCACTTCATTACAATTGTAAATGTTGCCTTATAAAAAAATATAGAGAGAGTTATATAGAGAAGTTTGTATCTTGAGGGCTGAACGCTTATTATTGTTGTTTCTCTCATCTTCACATAATATTTAAAACACAATTAAAATTCTTCTACAGTTCACACACAAACCACCACATCTCTTCCTGGAATGGTGGTGTTTTTTGTGGTATTTTGCTCAAATGGGAATTGTTCTACAAAATGAAATAAATGTACGTGGAACTCGGGGAATCGATATCCAACCATACATGATACACTTTTCACCGAAAAACAACCCTTGTCTCTCGTTCTCATAACAGATATTATTATTACTCACAAATCAATTGAAAATTGCTTTACTTAAAACTGTGTGTCTGTGACTCACTCAAACTTCGCGCTAACTTAATTCCCAAACTTTAATAGAATTTCCCTTCTTTACTAAGAAAAAGTGTGACAAACTTTCCATTTGAATACTCGAATTGGGGCAAATTACACTGAAAATGGGATCGAACGCACCGTTTATTAATTTCTTTCAACCCCCTTCAATTCTCCTTGAATTTCAACGAAAAGTTCATCTGATTACACGTATATATCGCCTATAAATATTGTCGTGGATCAAAACTTTAACACACGCATTCAAATGCAAATCCGTTCTTTATATTCACAGTATTTTTTACTCAAAAATGAACATTCCTCCCTTCAAAACACATCCATGAGCCAGTCCCTCGTCACATTTCACTCTTTCGGTACCAGTTGCCGAATTCCACCCCTTTTCCCAAACAATTCAATGCACGTGATCGAAAAAGTGCTGATTCACCAGTAAAACCGATCCAACTCTTCAACTCACGTGGAAATTAGCAGAAAAAAATTACACACATCGTATTAGAGAAAAAAAAAGTTTTGCTGACTGGAAATTCGGGTCAAATACATTGGAATTTATAATCCCAGTGTGAATATCTTTTGGGTATGGGTACTTTGATTTATAGACGTTAAAAGGGGGTACAGGATTTGAAGCGTTAAATGTATTTTGTCGACCAGGAAATTGAATGTGTCTCTTACTTAATTATACTCCTGTTTTCCCTGCCTCCGAAAAACCCCTTCGGAAAAAAAGAATACAATATATCTTATCCGGTTTTTACTCCGCTCGTCTAGACAAGTATATCGAAATGCGATAAACATTCGACAGTACGCCATTCGATCACACCCTCGCTCTCACAATGTTCAAAAGATAATATTAATTAGGAAACTTGGAAACTAGAATATCAGTGTAGGTACACATATAAATAGTTTTTGGGGGTGTAGTAGTGTTGGTGTATGCTTACTTTGGTTTTCAGAGTAATGAGAATCCGTTCATTATTTGAATTTCTCTCAAACACAACTCTCGCAACAGCACACACACATACATAGTCAGAGACCACACTGCATTTGGTCTGTACAGTATGAAATAACCCCCAAAGCAATATCTATGTACACTCAACATGCAGATATAAATTGGATAGTGGCGAGAACGATGGCCGGAGATCGATTGATGCTTAAATCTGCTTATTGGGGGGACGGCGTGTGGAAAGCCGATTCCGATCCAGTTATACTCTATTCCCATTAAAACAAACTATTATGGTTATATTGTTTAAATTAAATCGATGGGGTGTTCACCCTCGCTAATATTCCACTTAATTTCAATATATGTAACAACAAATGATTCTAAACAATTTTTTCTTGCTATAAGTCATCATTAATTTGAACCATCCACAAAAAAGCAAATCTATAACTTGATTTTCTTTTTTTTTATCACGTTATGGAAAGCAACTTTGTGATACACTCAACATCATCGAGAGGGACACACAACCCCCCAGTTCCCCAACAATGGATGGGTGTGTGGAGAACGATTGACGAAAGGCGTTCCATATAATAAAATGCTTTAAAAATGGTTGCGCAAAAGAGGAAAACCATTTTACGGAAAAGCTAAAGTGTTATGTCGGCGACAGTGAACCAACTGGGATGGAATATATATGTATATATGTTGAAACAAAGGGTATTGTTTAAGGGGGGTGCAATGTGTGTACGAGTGTATATATTTCCAGACAAAAGTTCACTGTATAGTTGTTACTTTTTATCTGCTATTATTCAGGCGAACAAAACCGTTTTTCGGAGAGAAGGCACATGAACCCATCCACACACATACACACACAGTATACAAGTTTTAAAAATAATTAACTTTTTCTTAACACTATCCTCGGGACAAACAATTCCTCTTGAAGAGATTTATATATAAAACATCCTCTTCTATATCTCGACACACATGTGAGACATTCGAAAGCTCTTTTCTCTCTCATCCTGAAAATCAGTCAATAAACAATTCGAATTAAACGTGGAATTAAAGTGGAAAACAGTTCGCTTTGTGCAAATACACACGTCCAATCCAATTATGGGGCAAAAATCAATTGTTATTGAAAAAACGGGGATCCCAATCTAATTATAAAATTTCATAATAAACGAAACGTGTGTATGGACGACGAATGAATACACACGAGGCATTTTATTTGCAAAACAATTTTACATATTTATGTTATAATTTGTCATTTTGCAAGTAGTTGTATTGAAACATATGTGTGTGCTCTAGACTATTGAATTTATGAGAGGAGGGCATAAATACAACAATGGGAGGATATTCTAATTTAAAACGTTAATTGTAAATTCAGCATGTATCGATCGACGTTGGAACAACACATACACACATCCATATACGATTATAAATACGGTACTGGTGTTGTGTTAATTTAACATAATTATGCATAGCAATGTGCTGTTCGTTTACACACAGGGTTATAGATGCGACAATCAGATGGACTTGTTCAAATTCACTTCTAAGGACAATTTATGATGAAATCAGCCATACATGTCCGTTTTAATCGTAAATATATTGTGTGTAGTTCGATATTGATTACGATACGCAGAAAAAAGGCGAGCTGTCCTAATAAATAAAAGTACAGTGAATTTTTTATAAAGTCAGTACATTTCCGTATAACGGGAACCAGGAAAATCTTATCTACTGATATTAAAAATCTTTACAGGATAATCGAAATAAACTAGAACAGATTCTTTGAATCGGCTATCAAACAACAAATATACAATACTTTTTCCTTTATTAAATTGTGTAGAAAACTCGTCGTTTGAAGCAAGTTAAAATTTCGCACAGGTGTAAGGAAAAACTTTGTAATTTATGCAAATTTAATAATATTAAGTCACATCTTGCGCATCTAACTAATAAATTAACGATCACAACCCGAACACAGAGAGTTTTCAATTGCCAATTTTGGATAAAGAGGGAACAAAGCAGCTCTACCAGCATATCCGCCATCAAAAGGACCCAGCATTGATAAGAGGACGAATGGTCCTGAATGGCAGATCCCGCTTTTGAAAAGCATACACAGAGATTAATTATTGTTAAGAGAAAAGCAACATTATCAATGTAGCATAACTAAAATACAAATCAAACTTGAATTATTCCACCTTGTTTCCTCTAATTGCATACAATGTCAATATTATGAATACACACAGTGTGTTGAATATTTCGTAGAGATTTCATGTTCAAAAGTGGCTCAATGTAGTTATCAGTGCATGTAACGCACGTTTCACTTACTCCTGTCTTGAACCAAACGATATTATTTAATCTTTAATTGATTGGGTAAGTGACAGTAAAGGTTCACTAGCGCTCAATACGGTTCTGGTTGAGGGGCCAATCGTTTGCCAACTTGCAATGGATGTGTCAGGATGGAACATCCTTCAAAGGAGACGGGATATGGCGTGTGGGGCGCCAGATGAGGTTAATAAACGGGTCCCCTAGTAAGCAACGTCATTGAAATTGTTGAAACAATACAAAAGATGTTTTGATATGAACCGTAAAATGTTCCTTGTGGCTAATCAGTCACCGAGCCATATCATATACCTGGCTGACTGGTGGCATGATGATGATGATGGTGGCAGTTAGGGCCGTCACTAAAACTTGAGGTCTCTATATAATCAAGGTCATATGACTAATGGTAGGAACTCACCTATCGTTGTTGTAAATACGCCGATTTGAGTGGATTATGCAGTGTCAGTGGCCTTCCAAATGGTTTCGATTTGGGTAGAGAAAACAAATTCGTACTGGTTTTTTGTTGTCGACTTTTTATACTAGCGACTTGGTAAAAAATAATGTTCCGTTTTTTTTTTTGATGGTGGATATGTCTTTGTTTGTTGGACGAATATTTCGTTGTAATTGTACTAAATAGGAGGCAATTAAGTATGACGAAAAGAGGTTAAATGGCAGAAAATCGTGCAAATGAAATGATTTCACTTAGACCATATCAATTGAGATTGGAAACAATCCATTTGGACAGTGGTGAAATTGCCAAGTGGAACTGGGTGTTTTGTAATTTTTGTTTGGAAAGCGTAAATTACATCTAGATCTACCTTACCATAATAGAAATGGAAAAAATTATTACACTCGATTACTTAATTAATAGGCTAACTGTAATCCAATTTCGATGATCTTGAAACCACCCACTTTTACAACACATAATTATTTCGATTGGGGACAAGTGTGTGGGGCTCTCCCTTTGGGTTTTTCGATAAAGAGGCATATGTGGAAATTACTCACCACTCTCAATTGTAGGCAGCAGCAAAAGTACTTGCATTAATAGATAAACACAGTCACTGAACATTGTCTTGTTTCGGTGGGCCACTGGCTGTGAAAACACCACTACGAATCAGGAAATTATAAACAGCACATTCACCACAACAACACACCCAATTAAGCCATTTCTGTTGGTCTCTTTTTCTTTGAACACTTTTGCGTTTATTACAGCACCCATACACAGCTGATAGAATGAAATCCGAACGAACCAAGAGGTATGAGGAGAACTCAGCCTTAAAACATTTTATTACAATGAAACACCTTTGTGGTGGTGGTGGTGGTGGACTTGGTTCTCTTCTCATCCAATAATATTATGTTGGTACGCATGCGTTTGTTTTCATTGCAATTCAAGAACAAAGTGAATGATTATAAACAATATATACGAATTTACATGTAAATTGCACTAAGGAAGAGTATAACTAGACACGGTTAATTAAATTTTGAGATTTTTATTCATTTTTAATGAACCATTTAGGTAAAATTTGTGACCAACTTCAATATGTTTATATGGGAGGGATATTTGAATGTTGGGACTTGGGCGACACCTTTTGTATTCGTTTTTAGTCAAGTATTTTGTTTAAATTTGAGCGGAGAGGTATTCTTCTTTTAAACTTTCCAAATGATTTAAAACAACTTTTCATGACCAAACAACATTTTTTTATGTTAAAGATTAGTTAATTGTGTTCCCTAATGAATCATAATCACGCTCAATTTCTTTCCCTACTCCATTCCAAAAAATAGGTTTTTTTAGCGCAATAAATGTTTTAATTATTAGTTGCTGACTACCCACTTTAAGATGTTTACTTTATCTAAATTGCAGTATTGTTTACAACAAAAAGCAAACATTGTGTAATTACATTACACTGCAAGTAGATATTACACTAATTAGACTTATTATATTGTCACGAAATAAAATAAACTATGAGTTCATACAATAATTTATTTCATTAGAATACATTCTTTATTTTTATATGATTACAATTAAAAACAGAAAAATAATCTCCTAAAAATATCCATGGAACATTTCGATTCATTTTTATGTTTAAGATTACAGTTGTTTAAACGAAATCTTTTTTACACAAACAACAATTATATTCAAAATGTTGAATTAACGAAAAAAAAAGAAAGAATATTTGTTAATTAAAAAATTACAATATATAAAAAATATTGTAGCCAACACACAGCTTTTCATTTTCTCTTTTACAAATATTAACGAATATATAATAAATTTTAAGCCATTTTTCTCTCTCTGAGTTGCATATATCTCAACAAAACCATATCCTTCTCTTTTTACTTATTCATTTCTCGTATAAAATAAATATTTTACTTTTCTCCTTAAATTATGCACAATCAGTCTTTCACAGAAAAACAACAACAATAATTTATATAATATAATAATTAATATATTGGAAATATTAGCATCCCTTTGCATTCTGTGGTAACTATTATAAATTCGAACTCTCAAACATGAATGGAGAACCCTTCGTTGTTGTTGTAACAACATTCGTACCATCGCTGCTACTCAACAAAGACACCGACTGTTTATCCAAAGTTTCATTAGAAACTTCAATAATTGTCTTGTCGTCCAAACTTTTCGCTCTCACATTATTCGCATCAGTATTTATTGAATGGAAAAACTGACTACGCAATAGTGCCGCTTTACGGGGTTGTTGTTGCTGTTGTTTCTCATCAATTTCAATATAAATACTATCATTACTTAATGTATCATAAACACGTTGCTCTTTACTTAACGGCGGCGCTTTATTTGTTATTGCTGCACAACGTGCCCGAAAACTACAACTACTTCCGATGCTCAATTTCTCCGCCTGCGATGATCCAATGAAACTGACATTGTCATCGAACCGGACTCGTTCCGATGTGCAATCTTCGGTCGTTACACAACTACAAGAATCACTGCCTGCCGCCTAAAACAAACACAAACAATTACTCTCTAAAAGTGCTCTTCAAACATTCTCAATTAACCTTGTAATTAAGCATAGAGCCGGCCAATGCACGCACCGACGCCCCACCATCGTCCGCCGTCTCCGATAAGCTACTTAAACTGAATCGTTGTGACGAAATTAGATCGGCTTGCACTTCTAACTTTTGCCCATTCGAATTGCCAGCACCACCACCTCCAACACTACCAGCCAAAGCAACAGTACTAGCCGATTCACGGTCAATATCACGTAAAAATTGACTACCACTCGCCATACTTAAGCTCGCCTCACCAATCGACGGATTCGGCCCCTTTGTACTGATTGCATCGATGGACGTTGTGTCCGGAGCTCTGGCGGGCTCCATATTCGAGTCATCAGCAGCCGATGAGCCTCCACATCCTCCAGAACGGCACAGGGACACTGGCACCACGCCATATACATAGAATAATAAGATGGGCACTCCGATGCCCACCGCCAGTCCAGCCAGAATCGGAGAAATAATCACCTGAAAAACGAACAAAAAATCAACATTTTCATTTGTATTTCGCAAATAATTCAGTGTTGCAGCAGCAGCCAGCCAGCCATGGTCTAGTCAGGGGGTAGAGAGATCTATTGATTGTTCCGCACAATTCCATGGAGGGAAATGCAAGGTAAGAGAAAAAGGAAAAGTATAGGGACCAGCCCCATCATGGAAATCATACACATATATACACCACACCCTTATGTGGCGCCGTCATTTTCCAGCGCAGCTTTCATCCTACTCTCTCACCGATTTCTCTCCTCTCGGCCAGCTCGTTCGCTTCGTGTGCCTGCCATTTCACAACGAATTTCCCAGCAATAGACAAGTGAGGAAAAAAGTAACGGGGTGTCCGTGATAATGGCCACATTCGCCCAGTAAACTCCCATTTTTTTAAGAAATTTAAAACAATCGCTTAAAATTATGTCGGAAAGTGAAGAAGAGAGCAGTTGTACAGCCGATTGGCCAGTAACAGAAGAATGGCTTCAAGCTGTACTCAAACAACACCACAAAGAGTTAAACGATCCAACCGCAATCCAAATACAAGACTTTAACGTGAAACCAGGTTGTGATTCAAGTGAAAGTGTACTAAGTGACATATTAGCTGTAAATGTGAAATATTCTTTACGTAAAGACGACACGGACGTGCACAATTTGAGTTTCATTATAAAATTACTGCCCCAAGACCCATTCAGTCGTTTCTTTGTCACTGAAGCACAGTTCGATTTACGTGAAATCAAATTTTACACCAAAGTAAGTAGAAAAAAGCCACATACACGCACCTTACACATTATTAATTACGGGGCTGGGTTATTTTTTCCGCAGGTGGTGCCCGATTTAGAAGCGTTCAAAAGCCGCAACGACAAATCCGACGAAGAGATCCGTTTACCAATACCAAAATGCTATTACGCTCATTATGCAGTGGGCAGCAATGAACCAGAACCAACACCACCAGAATCCGTCCTAGTATTAGAGAATATCAAACCGATAGGATTTACTAGTGCTGACTTTTCGCGTGGTTTAACATTACGTCAAACAACGGCCGCCGTTGAAGCGATCGCCAATTTCCATGCACTTGCATTGTCGTTTAAAATCAAGGAGGAGGCATGTTTATCGGAACGTTATCCTTTCCTGTTTCAAACGACACGTGCGTCCGATTCTTATCAGCAACTAGTCGAACGTGGATTGCCACAATTGTCGCAATTTCTGGAACGGCGACCCGGGCTAGAGGATGTTCTCACCGCATTGAACGCACTCCGGCCCCATACAAAAGAAATTATCGAGAATTTGCTGTCACCGGAGGAACCGATGGCACTGATTACACATACAGATTTCTGGTCAAACAATTTAATGTTCCGAGAAGATGAGCAAAGTTGTTTGTGTGCTATTTTCGATTGGCAAATGGTGACTTATAGTCGACCAACGAATGATTTAGCATTGCTCTTAATTAGTTCCGTACCAGCGGAATTAAGACGTTTACATACTGATAAATTGTTAGATTGCTATTGGGAATGTTTGACGAAGACTTGTAAACGTATGAAACTCGATGTGGAACTGGAATTGGGCTATGATCGTAATAAATTAGCGGAGGATTACAAGCGATCACAATTATTAGCGTTACTGTTGTGTATTGGATCAGTTGATTTGGCGTTGGGCAATGCACAAATGGAGGAACGTTTATTGGTGTTGTTGCAAGATTTACATACCGATGGTCTATTGAATGCCGATATGGCAAAGAAGTCTTAGAGAAAAACGTTCTAGACGCATTATTAAACGCGTACAAAAGTGATACATGCTGTGCATATATAAACAAGTAAAAAAAAGTTTACCTGCTTAGGATTTAATTAAAACATTTATTTTCGCTTAAGTAATTATTATACACGAAAATATTTTTATGTGCAAATGATATACTCTGTTCCGTGCCAATTATTTCAAAACTGTTTTTAGAATACTATATACATATTACATATATATATATAAAAATATAAATGAAACTATTTAAGAGAAAGCGCAACCCTATAAGAAGTATTTATTTTCAATTAGTGAAAGTATTGTCTATAAGAGAATTATACAATTGTAGATGTTCATTATTGAGTTGTAGATAGAAGTGTTTTTTCCTTTAAATGAAAATTCTTTTGATGTCATTTATATTTTGTAAAGATTGCTCAAAAAATAAATATTGTATTTGAAAACCAATTGGGAGAATCGAGTTCATATAAATAAAGAAAAATCAATTCCGACAACAAAGTTGTTCTTTGTCTTTTTTATTTAACCAATGTCGCAATTCAACAAATTGCAAGTGCAAGTCATAACGAAAAGTGTAATTGGAAAACACTTGAACCAAAACAATCTCCTATATCGATCCAGACGGACGACGGGGTGCAAAATAGACAACTTTAACACGTTGGCATAACAGTAAAGGGTGTTTTCCAATTACTGGAAGCATTTCTATCCAGATGTTTGCACACATGAAATTTTCTAACAGATAAATGCACCTTCTATTAGTGACCTGAATTATTAAATGTTTCTTTTTTTGTACAAACGGGAATCGATTAGTAGACAGTGAAATTGGGACAACTGTAAGGACACGTACGTAAAAAACTTTGACCTAAATCGGACCCGTCCATAATTGCAAAAGAAAAAGGCGAAACGTAAATACTCTTATCGATTTTCATTAACACTATAAACCATCCTTATCAGACCCTTATTACCCTGCAAACTTGAAAATTCATATAATTCACGATAATACATATTTGCGTTGTTCGGCAAACAGACTACTCAGAATTGTCAATGAAATGGGTGCGATAAAAAAAATATATATGTTTATATTTAAAATGGAAAACCACTTGTTGCCCTGTATATAAACTATTCCACCCATTTATGTGAGTAATTTCGGTTTGTTATTAGAACGTTATTTTAACATGACGTTATTGTTATATCACCAAACGACAATAAAAAAAAAGATAATTTATCTGTAATTAAAACAAAACTGTTATTGTTGGGACAACTTACCGATGCAAATACTCCACCGACAATGGCAGCATTCCGTTTATGTTTATTAGCCACTTTATAACGTGTGTATAATTTCCGGCCGACCCAAACTGGAATGCCTGCAAACAAACGAAAACAAATTCAATTCGCACCGCCCCAAATGGCAGTTTAACACACTCTCTCATCGTACCTATAATCATGGCAGGAACTGTTATTCCGGCAACTAAAGCAATACCAACTGGAGCACCAACAAGAGTGCCTAATTGCCAAAGGATCTTCTTCTTTCTGGACCACGGTTTCTTGCCCCAGAACGTACAACCCGATGGACTTAACAAAAAGACAATGAAATTAAAACACCTGCAAATGGAGGAAACGTTTTTTCTACCTAAGGAAATGTAAATCGTTGATTTCTTTCATGCACAGCCAACAGAATTCTGCACCGCAAACGGCACACATCATGTGATTGCAGGAACCATCGTCCATTTTCACAATTAACACTTGACATCTTGGGCATGGCTTTATATCGTCCCCTAAAAATAGAATAAGCTATTTCATTGAATTCGGTTAACAAAAACATCTGGTAGATAATGTAATCAATATGAACTGTTTGCATATTCTAGATAAAATGAATCATTAATGGGCAGAAAGATTGGTTTTGACATTGAAAAAGGTGTGATTTTGTGAACATTTTTATCACTACTTGACAGTGTTTACAAAAGCAATTTTTCATAGAATTAAGTTGAGAATTTAGCTAAAACATTTCAATATATTTTTACGTACTATGTTGCGAATCTTGACTATACGTGATTGATGAGGAACGTATATTTGGTGAACGTTGTGCCCTTGCCGCGTCACAGGTCTGATTTGGATGCCATTCGGCTTTGCAATGATAGCAAAAATAAGAATCACATCCGGGCCGTTCGCATTTCAATTTCGGACAACTGGCACATTCACTGGCTATCACAGCAAAACTACAATCCGGTGCC